>JAGGCT020004248.1:2420789-2471096 GCA_017654935.2 Phymorhynchus buccinoides | reverse complement strand
CTCTTCTCTGTGTCTGTCTGTCTCTATCTCTGTGGGTAACTTGCTACCATTTTGGGTTTGTGCATGGACGTGTTGTAAAGGATCAATGTAGTTTCATGTTTTCTTATGATTTATTGATTTAATTATTTATTTGCCCATGTGTATGCAATGTTAAGCCAAACACTAGTCCTGAAAACGTACAGATGTGCATATTTACGCATTAGAGCTAAGAATCGCCCCTGGAATTTCAAAACACACTTAAGAGTACCCTTTAATTCACTGGGTACAGGAATTTTTCCTCTCCCTAGCCTCTATGGTCGAACGTGGAAGACTTCGGGATGAGTACGATAAAACCAAGGTCCCATGTGCCCAGCTCTTAGCACACGTTAAGCCCAAATGGCAACGAAAAAAAAGTTGTCATTTGGTCAAATTTAACCCACCCCCCCCCTCCTTTCCTCCTCATCAGTCACACAGAAATTGCATGCAAATAAAATTGAAAAAATGGTGCGCCTCTGGCTGCGACACTCTCCAGGTGGGAAGCAACCAGAATTTCACAGACACCTCTGTGACTATAAAATACCAAAATACTAATTGTGACTTGGAATCAGTGATCAAGTGGGTGTATGAATGATTGTGTTGTGCTGTGAATTAAATGTTACAATTATCAAATGTAGATACTGTTTCAATTTTTAATAATTTTAAATTTAATTTTATGGGTTTTTTTTACACGGTGCAACCACTATTTCATGTGCATTTGCACAATGCACAATAAAGAAATGTTATGACTTATGACTTAAAATCTTAAGCAACCGCTCCTTTTGTATGAAAACAAATGTTTAGCTAAGTAAAGGGTATGAAACAGAAACAAGTTATGTATGTATGAGATGCAAATACTGGATTTTAACAGCTTTGTGTAGCTGTAATGTTTGCTTAGAAGAACATATTAAAGTTATGACTGAATGGGAAACTATGCGTTGTGGCAGAATGTTTATGCCGTTTTGGAATGTTTATTATCACAGAAGCAGGAACCAGCATGGTCAATGGAGGAAGACTCACCAGATCAGCCATCAGCTGTCTACAGCACAGCACATCCCATGTCTGACAACACTTCTGGGTCACCACTGTGTCTGAACACAAGCCTCACATGCTACCTTTGTTCCGCTGCCTTTGTGCTGGTCAGCAGTTTGGAACTCCACCTGGCATCAGTTCATGGAGAGAAACTGCACTTGGTGTTACCTGGGTCCTTCACACCTGACAAATGTGATGCTGGTAACTGTAACAACACAGAGATAGAAAAGGAGAAAGGTAGCCATGGCAACAGAACAAATAAAACAAGAAAGACAGAGGATGATAATGATACTGGTGATAAAGATGAAAAGAATAGTAGACAGCATGTGTGTGATGTCTGCAAAAAGTCTTTCTTTTCATCCAGCAAATTGAAAGAACACAAACTGATTCATAGTGGAGTTCAAACATTTGAGTGTGATGTCTGCAGGAAGTCTCTCAGTAGTAGAACAGCTCTCAAGCAACACAAACTGATTCATAGTGGTCTTAGACCATTTATGTGTGATGTGTGCAGGAAGAGTTTTAGTCGCGCCGATTACCTGAAAAAACACAAGAGAATCCACACAGGGGAGAGGCCTTGCAAGTGTCCACACTGTGACTGTAGTTTATAAGAGGTCAGATTATTTACAGATCCACATAAAATCAGTTCATGAGGATCATAGACCCTATGTCTGTAATGTCTGTAATAAGTCTTTCCCTTTACCTGGAAGCCCCTGAAGAAACACACATTGGATTCATAGTGGAACTAAGTCTTTTGTGTGTGATGTGTGTGGCAACAGTTTCTCTCAGGTTAGTAATCTGAATGCACATAAGCTGAAACACAGTGACTGTAAACCTTTTGTGTGTGATGTGTGTGGTAAGACTTTTACTCTGGCACGGCACCTGACAGACCACAAGAGAATCCACACAGGGGAGAGGCCTTACAAGTGCCCACACTGTGACAAGGATTATAAACAGTCGAGTCATTTGCAGATCCACATAAAGTCAATCCATGATGGTGCCAAACCCTATGTCTGTGATGTTTGTGGGGCAGCTTTCTCGAGGGACTGGCAGTTTAACAGCGCACAGGAAAATTCACACAGGTGAAAAACCCCTATGTGTGTTCAGACTGTGGGAAAGGTTTTTCCAGGACCAGTTCTCTAGCAGATCATCGTCTGATTCACACTGGACAGAAACCCCACAGCTGTCCTCACTGCCCTTATACTTGCAGGCAGTCACAGGATTTGAAGAAACATATTCAGAGAAGACACAAGTAACACTCCTCACTGCAGTGACATACTTCATTCTTTTACCCCCTGACTTCCATATAACGTATCACGTACTGACTTGATGACATCATCAGATGAAGATGAATGACTCCTGATATGCTGGTTTTTGCTCTAACACAGTCAAGAGAGTTATATCCCCAGACCATTTTGCCAGATTGGCTGTATCTTGTTGTCTTTTTCATGGCACAGATTTGTACAATGATTTTTTTTTCGTTAATTTTCTCTGGCAGTCAAGAGGTTAATCAAAATGTAAAGTTATTGCACTAAAATTACTCAATATAAGAAAGGAAAATATTTCAGAGGGGTTTAGCTTAAAACATTTTTCCTTTTTTGTCCTGGACAGGATATTATCACAGCTTTATATAAATTAAGTGATATGCAAATCAAGTTGGTGAATAAGTGATGTAAAGCATACGAGGAATTTTCAGTGAACACAAGTGGTGTTTTTCTTTTAATGAATTAAACCTTGTGCTGCAGCCTTGGGAATCGGTTTACTTTTGGGAATCCTCTCCAGTGTCAACTGCCCTATAGTCTGGGCCCAGAGAGTAAGGGTGTACCCTGGGCAAGCAATAATCTTCATTGTAAACATATTTCAGCCCAGCCCCTCCAGAATAGCAGTTGCCTCCTCTGCTATGTGGACATCATTGTTGGACACGACAGACCATGCATGAATCAGATGTCACTGTTTGTGTTAGGGTTCTACTGTGCTATGTGGACATCATTGTTGGACACGACAGACCATGCATGAATCGGATGTCACTGTTTGTGTTAGGGTTCTACTGTGCTATGTGGACATCATTGTTGGACACGACCCTTACTGTGTAGCATGTGATTCTCCAATTTCCATTCGTCATGTCCTTTTGGACTGCTGGGATTATATACATTAGAAGGAAACACTACACCGCAGAGTCAACGTAGGTTTTGTTTCCGTGACTTTCCGCCTGACACGATCTTTAATTACTTGAAAGAGATTAATATTTTTCACTTGATGTAAGCTACTGTGATGTTTTTAACTCTAGACATGTCATGTTTTTACTTGCCAAGTTTGTGATTGATTAATGGTTTTTAGTATTTTAACAAAAAAACTTTGATCTTGTTTTACTTTGTCTTTTTATCCCTTTTTAAATACGTGGTAAGATTTGAACATGGTGACAGCCCTGACATGGCCTTTGTTGTCGACAGGGGATATAATTTTAATCTTAATCTGAAAGACACGACAGACTGGCATGCATGAATCAGATGTCACTGTTTGTGTTAGGCTTCTACTGTGCTATGTGGACATCATTGTTGGACACGAACAGACCATGCATGAATCAGATGTCACTGTTTGTGTTAGGGTTCTACTGTGCTATGTGGACATCATTGTTGGACACGACAGACCATGCATGAATCAGATGTCACTGTTTGTGTTAGGGTTCTACTGTGCTATGTGGACATCATTGTTGGACACGACAGACCATGCATGAATCAGATGTCACTGTTTGTGTTAGGGTTCTACTGTGCTATGTGGACATCATTGTTGGACACGACAGACCATGCATGAATCAGATGTCACTGTTTGTGTTAGGGTTCTACTGTGCTATGTGGACATCATTGTTGGACACGACAGACCATGCATGAATCGGATGTCACTGTTTGTGTTAGGGTTCTACTGTGCTATGTGGACATCATTGTTGGACACGACAGACCATGCATGAATCAGATGTCACTGTTTGTGTTAGGGTTCTACTGTGCTATGTGGACATCATTGTTGGACACGACAGACCATGCATGAATCGGATGTCACTGTTTGTGTTAGGGTTCTACTGTGCTATGTGGACATCATTGTTGGACACGACCCTTACTGTGTAGCATGTGATTCTCCAATTTCCATTCTTCATGTCCTTTTGGACTGCTGGGATTTATACATTAGAAGGAAACACTACACTGCGGAGTCTGTATTTTGTTCCGTGACTTTCCGCCTGACACGATCTTTAATTACTTAAAAGAGATTAATATATTTCACTTGATGTAAGCTACTGTGATGTTTTTAACTCTAGACATGTCATGTTTTTACTTGCCAAGTTTGTGATTGATTAATGGTTTTTAGTATTTTAACAAAAAAACCTTTGATCTTGTTTTACTTTGTCTTTTTATCCCTTTTTAAATACGTGGTAAGATTTGACATGGTGACAGCCCTGACATGGCGTTTGTTGTCGACAGGGATATAATTTTAATCTTAATCTGAAAGACACAACAGACTGGCATGCATGAATCAGATGTCACTGTTTGTGTTAGGCTTCTACTGTGCTATGTGGACATCATTGTTGGACACGACAGACCATGCATGAATCAGATGTCACTGTTTGTGTTAGGGTTCTACTGTGCTATGTAGACATCATTGTTGGACACGACAGACCATGCATGAATCAGATGTCACTGTTTGTGTTAGGGTTCTACTGTGCTATGTGGACATCATTATTGGACACGACAGACCATGCATGAATCGGATGTCACTGTTTGTGTTAGGGTTCTACTGTGCTATGTGGACATCATTGTTGGACACGACAGACCATGCATGAATCGGATGTCACTGTGTTAGGGTTCTACTGTGCTATGTGGACATCATTGTTGGACATGACAGACCATGCATGAATCGGATGTCACTGTTTGTGTTAGGGTTCTACTGTGCTATGTGGACATCATTGTTGGACACGACAGACCATGCATGAATCGGATGTCACTGTTTGTGTTAGGGTTCTACTGTGCTATGTGGACATCATTGTTGGACACGACAGACCATGCATGAATCAGATGTCACTGTTTGTGTTAGGGTTCTACTGTGCTATGTGGACATCATTGTTGGACACGACAGACCATGCATGAATCGGATGTCACTGTTTGTGTTAGGGTTCTACTGTGCTATGTGGACATCATTGTTGGACACGACCCTTACTGTGTAGCATGTGATTCTCCAATTTCCATTCGTCATGTCCTTTTGGACTGCTGGGATTTATACATTAGAAGGAAACACTGCGGAGTCTGTATTTTGTTCCGTGACTTTCCACCTGACACGATCTTTAATTACTTAAAAGAGATTAATATATTTCACTTGATGTAAGCTACTGTGATGTTTTTAACTCTAGACATGTCATGTTTTTACTTGCTAAGTTTGTGATTGATTAATGGTTTTTAGTATTTTAACAAAAAAACCTTTGATCTTGTTTTACTTTGTCTTTTTATCCCTTTTTAAATACGTGGTAAGATTTGACATGGTGACAGCCCTGACATGGCGTTTGTTGTCGACAGGGATATAATTTTAATCTTAATCTGAAAGACACAACAGACTGGCATGCATGAATCAGATGTCACTGTTTGTGTTAGGCTTCTACTGTGCTATGTGGACATCATTGTTGGACACGACAGACCATGCATGAATCAGATGTCACTGTTTGTGTTAGGGTTCTACTGTGCTATGTAGACATCATTGTTGGACACGACAGACCATGCATGAATCAGATGTCACTGTTTGTGTTAGGGTTCTACTGTGCTATGTGGACATCATTATTGGACACGACAGACCATGCATGAATCGGATGTCACTGTTTGTGTTAGGGTTCTACTGTGCTATGTGGACATCATTGTTGGACACGACAGACCATGCATGAATCGGATGTCACTGTTTGTGTTAGGGTTCTACTGTGCTATGTGGACATCATTGTTGGACACGACAGACCATGCATGAATCGGATGTCACTGTTTGTGTTAGGGTTCTACTGTGCTATGTGGACATCATTGTTGGACACGACAGACCATGCATGAATCGGATGTCACTGTTTGTGTTAGGGTTCTACTGTGCTATGTGGACATCATTGTTGGACACGACAGACCATGCATGAATCAGATGTCACTGTTTGTGTTAGGGTTCTACTGTGCTATGTGGACATCATTGTTGGACACGACAGACCATGCATGAATCGGATGTCACTGTTTGTGTTAGGGTTCTACTGTGCTATGTGGACATCATTGTTGGACACGACCCTTACTGTGTAGCATGTGATTCTCCAATTTCCATTCTTCATGTCCTTTTGGACTGCTGGGATTTATACATTAGAAGGAAACACTGCGGAGTCTGTATTTTGTTCCGTGACTTTCCACCTGACACGATCTTTAATTACTTAAAAGAGATTAATATATTTCACTTGATGTAAGCTACTGTGATGTTTTTAACTCTAGACATGTCATGTTTTTACTTGCTAAGTTTGTGATTGATTAATGGTTTTTAACAAAAGTATTTTAACAAAAAAACCTTTGATCTTGTTTTACTTTGTGTTTTTATCCCTTTTTAAATACGTGGTAAGATTTAACATGGTGACAGCCCTGACATGGCGTTTGTTGTCGACAGGGATATAATTTTAATCTTAATCTGAAAGACACAACAGACTGGCATGCATGAATCAGATGTCACTGTTTGTGTTAGGCTTCTACTGTGCTATGTGGACATCATTGTTGGACACGACAGACCATGCATGAATCAGATGTCACTGTTTGTGTTAGGGTTCTACTGTGCTATGTGGACATCATTGTTGGACACGACAGACCATGCATGAATCAGATGTCACTGTTTGTGTTAGGGTTCTACTGTGCTATGTGGACATCATTGTTGGACACGACAGACCATGCATGAATCGGATGTCACTGTGTTAGGGTTCTACTGTGCTATGTGGACATCATTGTTGGACATGACAGACCATGCATGAATCGGATGTCACTGTTTGTGTTAGGGTTCTACTGTGCTATGTGGACATCATTGTTGGACACGACAGACCATGCATGAATCGGATGTCACTGTTTGTGTTAGGGTTCTACTGTGCTATGTGGACATCATTATTGGACACGACAGACCATGCATGAATCGGATGTCACTGTTTGTGTTAGGGTTCTACTGTGCTATGTGGACATCATTGTTGGACACGACAGACCATGCATGAATCGGATGTCACTGTTTGTGTTAGGGTTCTACTGTGCTATGTGGACATCATTGTTGGACACGACAGACCATGCATGAATCGGATGTCACTGTTTGTGTTAGGGTTCTACTGTGCTATGTGGACATCATTGTTTGACACGACAGACCATGCATGAATCGGATGTCACTGTTTGTGTTAGGGTTCTACTGTGCTATGTGGACATCATTGTTGGACACGACAGACCATGCATGAATCGGATGTCACTGTTTGTGTTAGGGTTCTACTGTGCTATATGGACATCATTGTTGGACACGACAGACCATGCACGCATCGGATGTCACCGTTTGTGTTAGGGTTCTACTGTGATATAATTTGTGTGTGCATAAGTGTATGAAGGAATGTATTTACATACAAGTATATATGCATATCTCTCCAATTCTCATACACCTTTTTTTATAACTTATTTTCATATTTATGACACTTTTGATATTGTTCTATTTTATATGTGAAATGCGATGAGATTCTCTCTCTGTCTCTTTTTCTCTCTCGATCTCTCCCTCTCTTTCTCATTTTTTTTTCTCCGGAGTTTATTTTTATCTTCATGTTTATGTGCTTATGATACTGTGTGTGGAGGGGTGGGGGGTCTAAAAGAAGGATGGGGCAGACAATTATTTAGTTTAAGATTGTATTTTCTTCACTCATTTGTTTTCTTTTGGTTCTTTGTATTTATGTTTGGTTTCTTTTCTTCGTTTTCTATTTTTCTGCATGGGGACTGGATGAAAAAAAGCAATGTTGCTTAATCTATTATCCTCAGTAAAGAAAAGTTATTCATTCATTCTGGACATAATTGTTGGACACGACAGACCAAGCATGAATCAGATGTCAGTGTTAGTGTTGGGGTTCCCCAACAATGTGTCAACTGTGCATATTATTTAAGCACACAACAGTTATATCAGCGTTTAGGATTTTGCACCAAACATGAGATGAACTCCGTAAAATCATTGGTGAATGGTTAAGATTACAACAGATTTGCATGTTTCAACTTTTGTTAGATTTTTCTTCCTTTGTGTTCCCAGGCCATATATTTACAATGGTAAAAATATGGAGGTGTCCAGTCTTCAGTTTCTTGATTTCCTCTATTGATTTGATTGATTGATTTAATTTAAAGCAATTTCCTCACTATCCTCAGCCAACAGATTCTGAGTTTGGAAGAGCTCAATGAAGAAAGTTGTGTAACTGAAAAGAGATTTCCAGAAAACAGGGCACACAGCATGTTTTTCTGCCGCATTCTGGCTTCATAAAGTTTGGCCCACTCTAGCCACTTACCTTCCTTTTTCCTGCCTGCTTCTCATCTGAGCCAGCACCACTGCTGTTCTAATTTTAAACTCGCTACCTATGCCACCAGAGAGAGAGAGACAGACTGTTATCTCTATCCAGCCAGTAAGGGAGAGGTAACTAAAAGGTCAGAAAGGCCTTGAAGGCAGCAGGAGAAAAAAAAAAGGGAGAGGTCTATTTTTGGCAGGCTCACTGCTGCTGGAAATTGGGAAAGCTTAGGGCCTAGGCAGTGAAATCTGGGTCTAACTTTCTGATGCTGAGAATGTGAGCTGTGGGCAGGAGTCAGAAGCTCTTTGTGAATAGATACATTTAATTTATGCTTGCAAATTGTGTGGCAATGCATACTTAGGCCTATTATAAGTAGTAGTCATAGTCATAGTAGTGGTGGTGGTAGTAGTCACAGCAGTTGTTGTTGCTGATTGTTATGTATTTTCTGCTCATGTCATTGGATTTTTGTTTCATGTTTTTATTCCATTTCTATTATATGTAAAGCTGTGTTCATTGTGATTTGTTGAGGGGAGGTCAGTCTCCCTTGCTTTATCATGTGATGTGCACCACTGACCATGGTGGGTTATTGAGTGGAGCCCCACACCTTAACCTTTACCGGATCATGCTTTTGACTACACGGACACAATGGCAGGGGTCTTCCACGACCCCCTACTCAGCAAAGAGCAAATTCCGAGGTGTTTATCCCTGTCCGGATGGCGGGGGTCTCCCACGACCCCTACTTGTCAAAGAGGCACCATGTGTTTATCCCTGTTCGGATGGCGGGGGTCTCCCATGACCCCTACTCAATGCACTGCAGTGCTCTTTAAAGTAGGGGTCGTGGGAGACCCCCGTCATCCGGACAGGTATATCAAAATTACGCGTCATATTACGTCATTTATATTTTATACACATTAATGAAATTTAACACACTTAAAGCCATTTACGTTTTTGACAAAGTCATGAAATTTCATGAAGATTGCTTAAATAGTTTTAGAGATATAACATGTTTTGTGTGTCAAGGGGTCGTGGGCGACCCCAGAAGTCCGGTAAAGGTTAAACTGGCCTTTCTCTCCTATGGTTTTTATCATTGGTTGACATTAGCCTGAAGTTGGGGCCAACAGTAAAGTGACAGTGAGAGCTGAAGGATAAAAGATGTTCTGCAGTAATGGAAAAATCATTGTACAGCTTAGTGTACAGCTTAAACTGTCAATTTTCAAACTAAGAGGCATTAGCTCTGGCTCTTAGTGCTGCAGCCTTGGGGATTGGTTGGCCTTTGGGGACCTTCTCCAATCCTAGCTGTCCTAAAGTCCTCTTGGCTGAGAGAGTGGGGATGTACTCTGGGCAAGGCTTCTCCACTATAAACATATTTCAGCCCAGCCCTCTGGAATAGCAGCTGCCTCCTCTGCTATCTGGAAGTCATAATGGGACACGACTGACTGGCTCACACTTGTATGAAGTGGAATGCCTTGCTTGGTTGTTGTTCATTGTGTTTCTTCAGGTGTGAATGTTGTACATGCTGGGTTTCAGAAAGACCTCACGATTTGTGTGTTGTCTTTGTCAGAGGTATTACCGTATATATGACAAGATACACTGTTTATGTTCATGTTATCTGCTCATTCTGTGTTCTCTGTATTTCTCTGTGGATTCTTTATTTTAGGGGTGTTTGAGAATGGACCAGTTGAAAGTTTTTTTTTATATTTTTTTATAGATTTGTTCATTCTGATCGTTATTTGTGGGATGTTTCCTTTTTTAAATTTGAGCTCAATAAAACCAGCAAACTTTAAGTTTGGTTTGGTGTAATTACACTGAGTGGATGTTGTTTTGTTTGTGTCACAGTCACTCCTGTGTTGTGCACTAAATCACACACACACACACGTACATACTCTCTCTTTCTCTCCCTCCCTCCCTCTTTCTTTCTATAACCAGTTAATCCATAAGAAAAAGTACTCACAAACTCAAAGTGGCACAAAAGCTCTCTATTGGATAATTTTTCATGCAATAAAAACGTCAAAGAAACAAACATTATATATACAAAACTTACTTTCACAATTACAGTGGAACCTCCCTTATAAGACCTGCAAACATCATCCAAAATGAGGTCTTATAAGGGAGGGGTCTTGTAAGGGAGGGGTCTTATAAGGGAGGGGTCTTATAAGGGAGGGGTCTTAAGGGAGGTAATTTTAATACTTACAAAGAAGGGCAATGTCTCAGAGAAGTAGGTCTTATAATGGGAGGTCTTATAAGGGAGGTAATTTTAAACTTACAAAGAAGGGCAATGTCTCACAGAAGTAGGTCTTATATGGGAGTCATAAGGGATGTTCCACTGTATAAGCATTCATCTGCTCATAATTTTTAAAAAAAACCATCACATACACAATACTTACTTTCACCATATAAGCATTCATCTACTTTGCATTCTGCTGCCAGTAAGCATGAATCAAGATAGCACACCAAATGGCAAGCATACATACAAATGATAATATTTGAAGAATATGCAAAGACAAATAAACATAAAGCTCTCAAAATTCACTTTTCTCTTATCAACACACTGGACAGTCTCATGTTTCCAACATGATCAACAATTTGTATTGACATTCCAACACACATGCCTCTGTAACATGATCAACAATTTGTATTGAATTCCAACAACATAGTCCCCTGTTTCCAACATGATCAACAATTTGTATTGACATTCCAACATATAAGCATTTCAACATCAACAATTTGTATTGACATTCCAACACATTCCTCTGTTTCCAACATGATCAACAGTTTGTATGACATTCCAACACACATAGTCCCCACCAACATGATCAACAATTTGTATTGACATTCCAACACACATAGTCAACATGATCAATAATTTGTATTGACATTCCAACACACATGTCCCCTGTTTCCAACATGATCAACAATTTGTAACACACACATAGTCTCCTCTGTTTCCAACATGATCAACAATTTGTATTGACATTCCAACACACACAGTCCCCTGTTTCCAACATGATCAACACATAGTTTGTATTGACAACAATTCATTCCAACACACATAGTCCTCTGTTTCCAACATGATCAACAATTTGTATTGACATTCCAACACACATAGTCCTCTGTTTCCAACATGATCAACAATTTGTATTGACATTCCAACACACATAGTCCTCTGTTTCCAACATGATCAACAATTTGTATTGACATTCCAACACACATAGTCCCCTGTTTCCAACATGATCAACAATTTGTATTGACATTCCAACACACATATAAATTATGGTCCCCTGTTTCCAACATGATCAACATTTGATTGACATTCCAACAATGGTCCCCTGTTTTGAACATGATCCAACAATTTGTATTGACATTCCAACACACATGGTCCCCTGTTTCCAACATGATCAACAATTTGTATTGACATTCCAACACACATAGTCCCCTGTTTCCAACATGGTCAACAATTTGTATTGACATTCCAACACATAATAAAGGTCCCCTGTTTCCAACATGATCAACAATTTGTATTGACATTCCAACACATATGGTCCCCTGTTTCCAACATGATCAACAATTTGTATTGACATTCCAACACACATAGTCCCCTGTTTCCAACATGATCAACAATTTGTATTGACATTCCAACACACATAGTCCCCTGTTTCCAACATGGTCAACAATTTGTATTGACATTCCAACACACATAGTCCCCTGTTTCCAACATGATCAACAATTTGTATTGACATTCCAACACACATAGTCCCCTGTTTCCAACATGGTCAACAATTTGTATTGACATTCCAACACACATAGTCCTGTTTCCAACATGATCAACAATTTGTATTGACATTCCAACACACATAGTCCCCTGTTTCCAACATGGTCAACCATTTGTATTGACATTCCAACACATAATAAATTATGGTCCCCTGTTTCCAACATGATCAACAATCTGTATTGACATTCCAACACACATAGTCCCTGATACCTGGTCTTCTTCTTCAGCTTTAGTGGCCAACATCAATCTGCTGATGACAAACACCACTTAACTAGGGGAGGACCCAAAATAAAATAAAAGTATGATTTTCTTTATACCTCTGCCAAGGAGGTCCTGTTTGTGTTGTTGGTTTGCCTGTTGATCAGTGACAAACACAATACAAACAAGTTGTGAACAGATTGTGGACATTTTGAGCAGGGTTAGGCTATTGTTTGAAAAAATGCAAAACTAATTTTAAATTTTCAACAATTTTAATTTTCTATTCATAATAACAGTAAACAAAAAATATTAAAAAAAAGAGAATTCTACAGCACACAATGATTGGAGGACGAAACCCACAGAAGACTTTAGTTTCTTGAAGGTTGGCCTGTTGTAACATGGTTATGTTATAAAGAGATCATTTTTGATCTAACTTTCTTCCTTTTTCAAAATGGCGTAAAGATAAGGCGCTGTCAACTGATTGGATACAGAGATCATCATCACATTTTTCTGCCTGACTGGAGTCCCCCAGTCCTAACAACAAAACTGTCAAAACGATGATGGCAGTTGTGAAACGAAAGAAGAAGAAGAGAAGATCAGAGCTCAGTTATTGGAAAAAAGTACCGGTACAGTACTCCCCGTTTATAGTAAACTCGGTTATAAGCAATTTCGGTTACAGTAAAGGAAAGCACTGGTTCCCGGCCAAAGGTCTACTGTTTTATTACTAAATAGTCCTCGGATAGTAGCAACTCGGTTATAATTTTTAAAAAACTGCTATAGTAAAGTCACTTTTGGTTCCCCACAGGACTGCTCCTCGGTTTCAATAAATAAAAAAAAGTGTCCTCTTCCTGACCTTTGTAAATACGTCACCAATGTATGCGTCACAGTCTCACCACTCCCTCCACCCACCCATAGTAGCAACTGGGTTATAATTAAAATAAAAAAAAAACTCCTATAGTAAAGTCATTTGTGGTTCCTCCTCGGTTACCAAAAAAAAAATTGTCCTCTTTGTGACCTTTGTAAATACGTCATCAATGGACACGTCACAGTCTCACTACTCCCTCTACTCTCTCTCTCACCCTCTCTCTGTCTTTGTCTCTCTCTTTTTCTCTCCCTCCCTCCGTCTCTCTCTCTCTCTGTTTTTACAAATTCTTCTTTAAAGTGAACTTTATTATTTAAACTGTAGATAAAAGAGAGATTGTGCATAAATTTTGTTAAACAAAATATTTTTGATTAAACTGCGAGATGGCGCTGCGGTAGAACGGGCGATACAGTTGATAGCTTGGGCACGAAACACGTGACTATTTGCCACAAATTTCTTTCATGAAACTCATTATAACAAACTAACATTACATTGGCTGCTACTAGGTTTGTACTCGCTCTACCGCAGCGCCCTCGCATGGCAGAAACGGCGAACTAAGTCGACCATTTTTGCCAACAATCTTCATTTGCAATTCATTACGTACAATTGAGAACTGTCCAGTCATTGGCTGCAATTAAATTTGTATCTGTTTTACTGCAGCGCCCTCACACAGAGGAAAAGGCGAGCAAAGTCGACAATTGAGATCACACTCTCATTACTTAGTGGAAAAAAATGAATCGGAAAAAAATATATATAGCATTATGAAAATGCGATAATTTATTGCAGGCATGATAATCTATTATTAGGCATAATGTCTGTTGGCATAATGTCCAGTAGGCAAAATGTCCGGTGAGCATGGTGACCATAGGCATAATGTCCGTAGGCGAAGTGTCCGTAGGCGAAATGTCCGCAGGCAAACTGTCCGGTCACGGTGTGTGTGTGTGTGCGCGCACGTACGTGCATGTGCATGCATGAATAGATTCAAAGGCCATTCTGGAAGTTAGAGGTTGTACACTATATGCTTTTACAGCTAGTTTTGTTTTGTGCACAGGGAAATATACCATGTATAAACCCAATCACCTTTTTGGACCTCAAACCATACGAGGAAGGGGTGGGATGGGTTTATATTCAGTATTTTACGTTAGCTTTGACTTTGAAAAACGTCCTCGGATAAGATAAAAAATATCATCAAAACTTTACTATATCCGAACATCGTTTATTAAGAAAAACCTGTTATAGTAAAGGAAAATCCTTGCTCCCCTGGACTTTACTATAAGCGGGGTGTACTGTAGTACCTTGAAGGCTGAAAATGAGTGAAGGTATTTGCAGCACACATGGATGGAGTCCATGACAGCTGTGTCTTCTTTATGCTCAGCTGAAGAGGCCAGCATCCTCAACAGTCTGATGACAACAAGATGGCACAGCCATGTACACTGTACTCCCAGCATCCTCAACAATCTGATGACAAGAAGATGGCACAGCCATGTACACTGTACTCCCAGCATCCTCAACAATCTGATGACAATAAGATGGCACAGCCATGTACACTGTACTCCCTGTTCAACACAAAGAACAAAACGAAAGAATCAAAACAAGGGAGAAAACTCCTGCTGGGTCAGCCTGTAATGCATTGATTCCCTTTGGTTGTTCTCAACATATTTTTCAATTAAAAAAAAGGTCAAGATGTGCCACCCCCCTGTACATTTCTCGGTTAATTGTATTTTTCCGTTATTGCCTTTCTTACCATACATAAAGCTGTATTTTAGGAACATTTTCACCAAATTATCTTTTTGGAATACTAACCCTAACCCTAAGCCCTAACCCTAACCCTACCCCCCACCCTAAAAGACGGAAAAACGCAACGAACCACAACTGTGACAAATCGCGGTGTACTGCAGTACATAGTGGGGGGTAGGGTTAGGTTTAGGGCTAGGGTTAGGGTTAGGGTTAGTATTCCAAAAAGGTAATTAGCTGAAAATGTTCCTAAAATACAGCTTTATGTATGGTAAGAAAGGCAAAAATGGAAAAATACAATTAACCGAGAAATGCAGGGGGGGTGGCACATCTTTACCTTTACCAAAAAAAATTCAAGGAGGGCATTTGCATGACTTAGTAAATTTGGATAAAACTGACATCACAGACCTCAACATCAGGACACCGGGGACAATTCTGACACTTTACATTCTGATCGATTCAACGTCTATTCCTTCTAATAAGAAATAACAAAACTAAAGAAAAACAGAGTCACACTTTGAATGTTTATGTTCTGATTGATTCCGTATTTATTCATTGTTATAGGAAATAACAAAACAGAAGGAAAACAGTCACACAGAGAATGTTTGCATTCTGATCGATTCTGTATCTATTCCTTGTTATAAGAAGAAGAGAAAAAACAACAACTGAAAAACATAAGTCACAAAGAGAATGTTTACATTCTGACCAATTCCACATCTGTTCTTTGTTATAAAAAAAACAACAGCAGAGAATGTTGACTATGCGTTGTCATTTGGTGAACCCGACATACAGAGCATAATCATCAGCCATCAGGGAAACAGGGTGGCTGAGCGGATTCCACCAAGTTCTAACATGATTGGTTCAATGGTTCAGTCACTCAAAGGCATCACATTCAGCACATGCACAAACCAACACAACAAGACAGACAGAGAAACACACTGACCCCAGTTCCCATTCCAATGACTCCCATTTTTATAAAACGAGACTGAAAGTTGTTCCCTGCACAAAGAATTGGTCACACTGGAAGAGAGTTCACATGATCCACTCTGATGGAATTAGTCTGGTGTTTGAATTGTAACAGTGTTACCGGTGTTTCCTCTTAATGTGCATCTTTAGGCTATGTGACTGGATAAAGGCATAAGAACAGTGAGGACAGCTGTGAGGCTTCTGTCCAGTGTGAGTCGGACGATGTTGTGCTAGATGAGTGGATCTGGCAAAGCCTTTCCCACAGTCTGGACACACATGCTTTTTTTCACCTGTGTGAGTCCGACGATGTTGTGCTAGAGTACTGCTAGTGGTGAAACTATGACCACAGTCTGAACACACAAAGGGCTTTTCACCTGTGTGAGTCCTCTTGTGCGTCGTTAAATCCTTGCGGTGATAGAAAGCTGCCCCACAGACATCACAGAGATTGGGTTTGCGTCCTTCATGGACTGACTTTATGTGGGCCTGTAAAGCATGTGACCACGTAAAAGCAGAGTCACAGCGCAGACACTTGAAAGGCCTCTCCCCTGTGTGGATTCTCTTGTGGTCTGTCAGGTGCCGTGCCAGAGTAAAAGTCTTACCACACACATCACACACAAAACACTTCACGCCGCAATTATTTAATTTGTGTTTCTCCAGCCAGCCAATTCTAAAGAAAGATTTCTTGCAAACATCACACACATGCTTCTTGTCATTCCTCTTCTTTCTATCTTTCTCACCAGCAACATTTTTATAAACTTTCCTTGTTTTCCTTATTCTGTTGCCATGGCTATGGACCTCCTTATCTATGTCTGTGTTGCTACAGTTACCAGCATCACATCTGTCAGGTGTGGAGGACCCAGGTAACACAGTGTGCATTTTCTCTCCATGAACCGATGCCTTGTGGAGTTCCAGACTGCTGACCAGCACAAAGGCAGAAGAACAATGCTGACACACACGGCCTCTTTTCAGAGACAGCAGTGACCCAGAAGAGCTGTCAGACATGGGCTGTACTGTGCTGTAGACAGCTGGGGGCTGATCTGGTGAGTCTTCCTCTGGTTCCAGCTTCTGTGAAAACAGAAATGTACAATACAAACATCCTTTCACAAAGGAGATTTCCATTCAGTCATCATATTCGCAGGTTTTCAGTCAAGAAAAAGACTGTCCGAACACTATCACTTCATACACATACAATTTTGGGGAAGTTTCTGACGAAAACGTCAAACCTAAACTTCCCTGAACTTGATTCAGTCTGCCGAAGTCAGGCAACGTTATCGTCATGGCGTCGGTCCTCACAGCGACAACCGGGGGGGGGGATCTGAGCCGGGCCCTAAACCTCAAACGGGCTCACCCAAACGACTGGTGCCTCTGTGGACCTGATGGTCAAGGGAAAGCAGAGTAGAGCTACTGACCAGCCAATCTACCATGCTCTACGACGCCATAGCTGGCCCGGCAGAGTGGAGCTACAGGTACAGCTCTGGGGCAGCTGCACCGACCTAGAGAAGACTGTGGGGTTCATCATGGCGACCAACTTAACAGTCTGACGCTGCCACTTGCATCGTCCGCAGAAGAAGAAGAAGCCTTGCCTCAGGAACATCCCCACTCTCTTGGCCAAAGGGACTAAAGGACAGCTGGCATTGGGGAAGATCCCAAATGGCTAACTAATCTTTTTGGCTGCAGCACACAGAGTCAGTCAGGGCCAAGGCCCCATGGTTATTGTGACCCTTGACTAAGTTGTTCCATCATTCTCTATTGCCTGCTATAAAGTGAATATAGTAAGCAAAAAATGTCACTGCATAACAACAGCAAACAACAACAATGTTAACACACACACACACATCCCTGGGGTCGCACTAGTGTTTTTGAAAACGCGTTTTGCTTACAAAAAAATGCGTAAGGGAAGCAAAAAATCGCGTCAAAGAACAAAATGATAAATCTAAGCTAAAAACAATGAAAACAAGACTAGCAACAAAAACATGCATTTTTATTCACTAACCAGTCATTTTCGGCAATCATGGCGATCCTCAAAGTCGACACGAGCCCTGTTACCACCCCTATGTGCTTACAGTGATTTTCCCGCCACACTGCACTGCGCCTACGTCACAGCAGTACTGAAAGCAGTGGCACTTTTCTATAGTCTGTTCCAATGTTTGGTGTAGCAGAACCACTATACGTGTAGGGACCGTAGGACTTCTAAAGTCTGATTCACCATCTAGACTCAGATGCGATTTTGAGCAGACGTCATTTTGCGTACGGATTACGTGTAAATGCCGTAAAAATCCGTCAGCGATTTTTAAAACGGGTCAAATACGCAAGAAACATGTGTTAGAGCGACCCCTCACACACACACACATTCTTAGTATCTGTGAAAACACAGATGGTGACAGTACTCACATTATGTTCAGTCCTGTCCCATGCAACACCTGCAACAGACAATCTTCAACTGTTCATTCTGGACATCCAAATGTTATCATTGTCTTTAAAAATACAGGCCTGTATTTTCCCATAAAAGATGATTTGGTCATTCTTAATGCCTCAGATGCTCCTGTTGGTTCACATTTAAAAAGAGCTGAAGCTGTCAATGCTTTAAAAAAAAAGAAAAAAGAAGGCAACTACAAGACTGGTTTCCACTCTGGTAGCTAGAACTAGAAGAGTTAACTCTTCCAGCACCATGTACTTGTGCCGGTGCATCTCAACTGACAAGAGGAGAGTAACTATGTTTTTCAAGTGCGCATGCTGGTCGCAGCCATGAAAACTACATCTTGTAAAGTTCCTATGTTTGCTACTTGTATAGACAAGGTGTATAGCGATGTTAATAATGGACAATCGAAAAGAATGTGTTGAACTGATAGTGGGTGACCACAAGCGTATTCTACATCTTTAGAAAATGTGGTCTTCCATGAATTTAATCAAATTTTGTAAATCAGGCTAGACAAAGATCTTGAACATGACAATATTTCAGATTTTGAAGTGTATTTGGCCATTACATCACACTTCCCTCCCCCAAAATGCAAAGACATGCGCTGCCAATGACCCTGCCAAGTGTTTGTCTACTTTCAGAGCCTAGTGTCAGTGATATTTCTGCTAACCCAAATTTGACGGGATACGCGCTGACGCGTAGAGACAAACTGCAACGGAATACACGCCGGCGAGTAGGGAAGTGAAACTACTGAATACACCTCGACGAGTAAGGGGGGTGTAGCTATTTTGAAACATGTGCACACGTTACGGATACGTCTGGCCCTCTCAGCTTAGGCAGTGTTGGACTGCAGTGTTTCCAGTCAAATATGGGTTCAAGCAACGCATGCGCACTTCAAAAACATAGTTACTCTCCTCTTATCAGTTGAGATGCAACGGCACAAGTACATGGTGCTGGAAGAGTTAACTCTTCTAGTTCTAGCTACCAGAGTGGAAACCAGTCTTGTGTTTGCCTTCTCTTTTCTTTTTTTTAAAGCAATGACAGCTTCAGCTCTTTTTAAATGTGAATCAACAGAAGCATCTGAGACATTAAGAATGACCAAATCATCTCATGATTCTTGTAGTCTCTAACCACACAATTAAAAATCAGGTTCTCCCAGGTTCTGTCAACACTGATGGCACTGAGATCAAGCTATCAGCATCTGAAAGAAAAGGCAAACACAAGACTGGTTTCCACTCTGGCAGCTAGAACTAGAAGAGTTAACTCTTCCAGCACCATGTACTTGTGCCGTTGCATCTCAACTCACAAGAGGAGAGTAACTATGTTTTTCAAGTGCGCATGCGTTGCTTTAACAGAAATATCACTGACACTAAGCTCTGAAAGTAGACAAACACTTGGCAGGGTCATTGGCAGCGCATGTCTTTGCATTTTGGGGGAGGGAAGTGTGATGTAATGGCCAAATACACTTCAAATCTGAAATATTGTCATGTTCAAGATCTTTGTCTAGCCTGATTTACAAAATTCGATTAAATTCATGGAAGACCAAATTTTTTAAAGATGTAGAATGCGCTTGTGGTCACCCAATATCACAGTATCAGTTCAACACATTCTTTTCAATTGTCCATTTTTAACATCGCTATACACCTTGTCTGGGATACAAGTAGCAAACATAGGAACTTTACAAGATGTAGTTTACAGCCATGAAATGATCAAAATAGCTTCTGTCATATCCAGCTCTGGAATTGCAAGACTACTATAATTGATACGTTAGTTAATATTAATTTTCTTTTCTTTGCCCCTCATCCTTTTGTTTTGTTTTGTGTTTTGTTTTTTCCTCCCTCACGGACATACTCTCTCAGTCTCTCTCTCACACACACACACACACACACACACACACACATACAAACACACACACACACACACTTCTCCCCTCGTTTTAATTCAATATTTGTTTACATGTATGTCTTTTTTGTTTTTTGCTTAATTAATTTATTTATTTAAGTCTAATATCACCATTGTTGTGAACAGACATTAAATTAAATCAATCAAAAATCAAAAACTTAAATCAGTTTAACTATTTCTAAAAAAACAAAAAACAATTTCTAACATGACAAAACATGCACAGCTGAATCTCAGTATTGTGATAATCCTGCAGATTGGCCCAAACTATACATAATCACAAACATTTTCTATACGGATGACTCTTTTAGTATTAAATAGGAAGAGAAGAGACTGAGTAAAACTGTCCACACACCACATAACCACACACATACACACACACTTATTTCCATATCAAGCCATGACGTCTGTTAATAGTATTAAAAGTGCCACTGACCTGAACTCTGCTTCTCTGTAGTCCACTGAAGTGCTGAGTCATCAGAATAATCCAATTCTGTTTTGACATTGACCTCCGACATCTCTACTTCATCAGTGGATGCCATTTTGTCACAGCGTCTGAAATCACACAACATATAGATAACTAAGATACTCATTTTCTTATGCTAGAATATTATCCTGTTTTTGTTTTAGGTTATTTTTTTCTGTTAGTCCAACACTCGAAGTTGAATGCCAATTCAATTCTAGTTTCTTCACCTTTTCCCACTTTGCTCGCTGACAATAGTTTTAAAGCTTAACTGTGTTATCATGGGACGGTATTCATGTCGACATAGCATGAGACTTAGCATGATGCTAACTTAGAAGCTCTTCCAAAAGTCCTATTAAATCCTATAGGACATTGGAAGAGCTTCTAAGTTAGCATCATGCTAAGTCTCATGCTATCTCGACATGAATACCGTCCCTGGTCTTCAGAGACTCTCCAGCGGCCTACTTACTTTAACAAAAATAAAATGTCTTTTTATTCCCTAGGGCTGTGTGTATTCTACCCGAGGCTGTTACATCAACCTCCCTCCTCTTCCTCAACCCCAAAACCACCTTTGCCTTTTACCCTCATCTATCTGTCAAAAACCTGGGTGTCACTATCGATTCCAACCTTACAATGAAAACACATGTGAACAATGTCTGCAAAATAGCCTATCTACAGATTCATAAGATAAGTTCCATTCGCCACCTCCTTACCACTCAGGCAACACAAACTCTCGTCTGTTCTCTCATCTTGTCTAGGCTAGACTATTGTAACTCTCTGTTATTTGGTTGCCCGCAGTCCTCAATCCAGAAACTTCAGAAAGTTCAGAACGCAGCTGCAAGATTGATTTTCAAAGCAAAAAAGACACAGCATATCAACACCCCCCCCCACTATTTCACACTCTTCACTGGCTTCCAATTTCTTTTTTCTTTTCTTTTTTCCGCTGTCCCATCTTCTGGGCCGTACAGTGGCGTTGCTCCCACGCCGCTCGTTCCGAATCCCAATTCGCAGCTACACCCGGGATTGTTCAAGTCGCAAGGAGGGGGGGGGGGGGGGGGGGGGGGGGGGGGGGGGGGAGGGAGGGAGGGAGGGCGAGAGAGATTAATACATGTATTTTGCATTAACAGTCTCACTTATTTTTAATGTTTATATTCATTGATACTTGTCTTCATGTTGATTATTCTTGGCTTGTCTTTAATGTGTGTATGTTTATCTGTATGTTAGTGTTTAGGCCTTTGTTCAGCGCTTTGAGCACCCTGCAAAGGGAGTTAAGCGCTCTATAAATAACCATTATTATTAATATTATTATTATTACCCTTCAATGTACCTCCACTGCCCACCTGTGTATGAACTGATCATCTGGGCAGCCAATAGGACTACTTTTAATGGGCCTGTCTTTATTCTTGGAACCCTCCCTCACCTTCCCCAAATGTGACCGGATCCCACAAAAGTATAACAAAGTGCTATTTTTTAAATTTATTTTGAGTTCTTGGTATTTCTGAAAACTAGATTGAAAATGCTTTCAAATGATGCAAGTTTCGGCAAAGGTAAAGATGTCCCCCCCCCCCCTGCATTTCTCGGTTAATTCCATTTTTTCCGTTTTTGACCTTTCTTACCAAAACATAAAGCTCTATTTAATTAACCTCTTCAGCTAATTATCTTTTTGGAATAATAAATCGCAGTCATGATAAAGGCCATTATGTAATTGGACCCCCCCCCCCCCCCCCCCCCATAAGGACGGAAAAACGCAATGAACCACGACTGTGACAAATGCTGCGGTGTACTGCACTACATAGGGGGGGTCCTATTAGATAATGGCCTTTATTATGACTGCAAATTAATTATTGAACAAAGATAATTAGCTTCATGTTTGGTAAGAAAGGCAAAAAAACGGAAAAATGGAATTAACCGAGAAATGTAGGGGGGGGTGGCACATCTTGACCTTTACCCAAGTTTCATCCATGTGAGTCAAGTATATATAGCTCTTTGAATGCAGATTTACTAAAATCAGCTGTTTTGAGAAAATGGCAGCGAAAGTTTGACGACTTTAAATCAGAAAACTTCCCTAGCAACTGACTTCTGATCTCTTCTTCTTGCATAGCATCCTCCATCAACAATTTGATGATTATGACGCTTACGACATGGGGGGTTTCCAACTAATCAGGATCTTGTATGAAGGACTTGCTGCCCGGATGATCAGCTCAATGCGGGATTGAATTGGGGGGGGGGGGGGGGGGGGGGGGGGGGGGGGGGGGGGGGGGGGGGGGGGGGGGGCGTGGGGGGCCTGTGTCCTATCTCCTAGTGCTTCACACCATTAAAAACCTTCCCCAAATGTTAATGCTCTACAATCATCAAAATGACGATGCAAAATTCTAAAAGTATCTCTCACACACACACAACATTCCCTGCTAATAATCCTTCCACACCACCACCCCATTCAAAAAAAGGTTAAACCTATTTCACACATTCTCTTACCTCAAGCTCAGAGAGAAATCCTCCTGGCCTGGCTCCTGATCCCCAGACACAGAACCAGCTTGAACTGCAGTAGTGTCCTCAGTCCATGTCACAGTTTTCACTGGGTGAGATGGAGAAGTAGCTTCAGCAGCACGACACATAGCGATGCAGATCTCCAGACTCAGATCAGCTTCTTGCAACAGTTGCTTTCTGGTAAAGCCGTCTTTAATGCCTACGACAACTCTGTCTCTCAAAAGACTGTTATTCAAGCAATCACAGAAATTACAGGTTGAAGCAAGAGAGCGCAGAGCAGCAATGTAATCTTCAATGCTCTCATCTGACTTTTGATCTCGTTTGTTGAACACATATCTTTGAAAAGTTTCGCTGGTCCTTCCAAAGAAATGGTTGTCAAATGCAGTGATGATGTTGTCGACAAAGTCATCTGCTGGAAGCTGCATTCTGTTGTACAAGGCCAATCCTTCTTTGCCCAGTGTGTGGAAAAACAAAGCTCTTTTGCATGCCTCTTCTTGATCACTCAGTCTTGTATCGATGCAGTAATTGCTCCACATCTGCTTAAACAATTCCCATCCCTCTCCACCCTTCTTCACATCTAAAGGTGGGGGCGGTTTTACATCATGGGTCACACCAACTTGAAGTGTGTTGGGGTGAGGTTGTACGTGCGCCATTTTGTCCCTGTTGATGCACAAACGAAGATCAGCGTCAGAAGAGCAGTACTGTAGATCGTTAGTTTGAACAAAGGGTAATAACATGCGAAAATGACGTAACTTCTTACAGTTCCAGTACTGCAAAGTTCTGCAAGCACACTACCTCACGGCACCGCCATTTTTGTTTCGGTGTACAATGCATCTATCAGCCGCTCTGATTGGATAGCAGGCTATTTTAAAACCTCTCTGGTTGGGTAGTATTTTTAGGCTACGGTGGCCATTTTTATTGTTGACGGAAGTTCGTTTAAAAATAGTACACCACGTGGGCAGCTGCTTTCTGAAACAAAATTGAGACTGTTTTCGACAATAGTTTCAGCTGGACATTAAAGACAATATTAAAGGAAATTATAAGAAGAAGACAGCCGATGTAACAGCTATATATACAAAAAGGGAACTAAAACAGACCCAGGAAACTGTAGACCAGTCAGCTTTGTCGCATGAAAATAGGTAGCGAGTAAAAATAAGTAGCTCGCTATTATGAGAGTCTGTATTTGCGACAACCACAAATTTCACTTTTTCTTTACTTTAACCATTTACCTAACCCTAACCCTAACCCTAACCCTAACCCTAGAAAAAAAAGTGAAATTTGTGGTTCATGCTCAATGTCGCAAATACACACTGTCATAGGTAGCGAGCTACTTATTTTTACGAGCTACCTATTTTCATACGACAAGCTTGACGTGTATAGTGTGCACATTGTTAGAGCAATTTGTAAGGGACTCTATCGTGAAACATATATGACAGATTTTAAATTACATTCAGATTGCCAACATGGTTTTAGAAGTGGTCGTTGTTGTATGACACAACTAGTTGAGGTTATGGATGATTTCACTAAACTTATAGAAGATAAAGACGCCTTCGACATAGTCTACTTAGACTTTCAAAAAGCCTTTGAAACTGTCCCTCACCAAAGACTTGAGCAAAATGTCATCATGGGTACAGGCTTTTTTAACAGGCAGAAAACAGACAGTATGGGTGGGAGATAAACTATCATCAAATACTGACATATTGAGTGGTATACCCCAAGGAAGCATTTTAGGACCAATTTTGTTTACTATTTTTATGAATGACTTGCCAGATCAAGTACAAAGCATGTGCAAAGTATTTGCTGATGATACTGACATTTATAATTCTTCTAATAAATCAGATGTGTTGCAAAATGATATAAACAAACTTATTGACTGGTCAGAAAAAAATGGAAACTGTATTTTAATGCTAATAAGTGTAAAGTAATGCATTTGGGGTTAAATAATCCACTAAGAGAATATGAAATATCTCATGGCACAGATAAACACTTGTGTAGAAGAAAAGGACTTGGGAGTTATATTTGATTTTCTAAATGAAAAGTTGATAGACATATTACAACAGCTGTAAAGGAAAGCTAATAGTATAGTTAGGATTAATCAAGAGAACTTTTACAGGGGACTAAATAATAATGTATTCCTTAACCTTTAAAAGTTTGGGTTAGACCACATCTGGAGTCTGGGGACCAAATTTGGGATCATATCTAAAACAGCAAACAGTTTCAATTGAGCGTGTACAGAGGAGAGCTACTAAATTAATAAACATTTCTTACAAATCTTGATTATAGTGAAAGGCTACGCAAATTTGATTTACTATCCTTGAAATACAGAAGACTTCATGGTGACCTAATCAATGTTGATAAAATTCCTAACGGTCCTGACAATACTAACAAAAGCTTGTTCCAGATCTCAAAAATGTTCAAAGACTAGAAAACTCATGTTACAGATACTAACACAGTAGAAACTAACATCAGTAGACACTTTTTTAGTAACAGAACAGAGTAACTATTGGAATGCACTTCCTGCTCAAACAAAACTTGCACCTGATACTAACAAATTTTAAAAACCTCCTGGGGGGGACAAAGACCCAAACCTTAGTAAATTAAAATAAACCAGTATCACTGATAGTCTACTTTAAACTGCCACAGCTGTGCCAACTGAATTAAAAAAAATTAAAAAAAATCCCAATCAAGAGAAAGGACGCTTAAGAGGCTGCAAGGTCTAGTCATCCTATCTGACCTGACCTGATCTGACCAGACCGGATGTAATAGTGAAAATGTCCTGGTATGAAAATGTGCCAACACCAACACACATTCTCCTTATCACCGTCTCTCCCTTTTCCTTACACCCCCCCCTCTTTCCCCCCCCCCCCCCTCTCTCTCTCTCTCAACTACCCATTCCCCCTATTCTCCTTATCCTCTACTTCATCTATGCATATTAAACTCCTGCTGTGATGCCTGATGCAGGAACGCATGTGGGAGTGCCTTAACCCTTTCACTGCAAACGTCACATTTTTGCACCACAATGATTTAAACACCCATGTCATTAAAAAAAAAACCCCCTTGAAATCAGGGTGTATTATTAAATTATATTGTGTTCCTAAATATGGGCAGTAAGGATTGACTATTCTAAATGTGCTACAAAGAAATCCAACAATATTGCAGATGAAATCTTTTCTGCAGCCAAGTAAGTTTAATGGAAAATTTTTGGCTCAAAGATGGCTGGCGGTGAAAGGGTTAAACCCAGTCAGCCAGTCCACACAGGCCAGTCCCCCACCACATTCCAGACAGATGAGACACTCACTCCGCAGCCTACTTACTTCCTGCCTGCAAAACAAACTACAGGAAGTTTTATTTCTTCCTGAGGACTTTGAGTGTAAACTGACACTGCTTTTATTATTGGGTTCTTTCTTTCTTCTTCTTCTCTTCAGGGCCCACGGTCAGTATTGGTGTTGACCATTCTGGCTCCTTTGGGGAAAAAAAAGACTGAAAAATGAGTAGCTGGGTTTGTTCTTTACTGAGGACATGCCTGCTTAACTAATATTGAAGGGACAGAGAAGATGGATGGGAAGCTGAGGGGCGCTTGATGGATTATTGTTGGCCCTGCACCACTGACGCACAGGGGGCGTCAGCAGTGAAGGTGTCGAGGGTGTCCTGCAGCAGGTCGTTCCACTCCCTGATGGTCCTTGGGAGAAAAAGGTGCAGCAGAATCTTCAACGTGATGAAGTTGGCTGCCTAAGGCGAAGAAGAAGAAGAAGAAAAATTTGACTGATATTTGGTGCGGCACTGGATGCGCTGGAACTGGAGATGGTGTCCATGCCGTTGCTGATGTGGAAGTGGTACCAGCTTAAACTGGCTTTGTAGGCCGGGACAGTGGACAGCGCCGGTGCTGATTTTGTACAGCATGGAGAGCCTGGTCTTCTGCCGTCTGCTCTCCAGCATTTCCCAACCTAGCTTATCCAGCAGCATGCTGCTCACACTAGACATTGGCTTATACCGATTCAGCACAAAGCGAGCTGCCCTTCGCTGGTCCGCTTCCAGCTTGCCAATGCTCTCCTCTGTGTATGGATCCCAGATGGCGCACGCATCCCAGACGGCGCCTGCACACGCATATTTCAAGCAAGGGACGCACAAAGGATTTGTAAGCCTGTTCCTTGATACTGCTGCTGCTGATCTTCAGATTGCGTCTTAGGAATCCCAGGGTCTTGTTGGCCTTGGCACTGATGTTGTTGACGTGCGAGTCCCCAGGTGATCTCGCTGTTGATACTGACCCCAAGATACTTGACCTCCCTCACATCGTCAAGGGTATGTCCATGCAGAACTGAAAGGGGGCTCCTGCTCCTGGTGACTTGGATGGTCTGGCACTTGACAGGATGAAACTCCATGCTCCAGCTCTTCTCCCAGACCGCAAGGCAGTGGAGGTCATCTTGTAGCTGGTCCTGGTCTTGGATGGAGGAGATCATCCTGTAGGCCGCGCGTGTCATCTGCAAACAGTCTTGCAGTTGAGGTCACGTCATGATTTCCCCAGGGATCAGTGCTAGGACCATGTTTGTTCCTGGCCTATATTAATGACTTGCCAGACCGACTTAAAAATTAAAAAAAGCAAGAAAAAAACAAGGACACGTGGACGTTGTCCCCTGATGGGCATTCCCCCGATTGAAAAAAAAAACTGCGTCTCTCTCTCTCTCTTCTCTCTCTCTCTTTCATTTTAGTTTTTTGGGACAAGGCCCCAAAAAAATCACAGGGGTCGGCCTTTTGCTATATTTGCTGTTTTCTTGTTTTGTCTATGTCGATAAAAAGGCGCATTCGCCGAAAATATCCAGTAGTTTTGTTTTGTCTCTTGTGAATAAAAATAATGTCACTTTACACTTGTAGTTGTTTGTTTGTTGCTAGGTCCTACCTACCTACCTAATTTTTTGGGGCCATGTTACCTTAACCACAACTTTTTTTTTTTTGGGAAAAAAAATTTAAAAGGTCAAAAATGAACATCAAGTAATTTAAAGTAAACAACCCAAAGAAATAAAACTTTCTCTTTCTCAACAAAATTGTAAGCTCTTCACTCCCAGCTCTTTGAGATCACTGAGTGGTGTTGAAAACTCTAGTTCGAAAGGTTCAGCTAAGATAGCTGAACCACCTCGGCAAGTGATAATGTTTTCCTTTCCTACATCCAGATGAATGTCCCGGAAAACATCCATGAGCGTGTAAGATGCTTTGAAACTATGAAAGTGCTAATCACCCTCATATTTTAAGAAATATGAGCGCATGGCTCCATTGAAATGGCAAACTACGCCAATTTGCTACGACACATGGACGTTCAGTGCAATAGAGTTATGTCCCCTGATGGGCATTCCCCGATTGAACTTACGTCTCTCTCTCACTTTTTTTTTTTTTTTGACAAGGAAAAAAAAAATCATAGCGTTGGCCGAAAAAAATAGGGTAGGTTGGGATACCTTAACCACAACTACTTTGGGAGGGGGCCTAACTTTCTTCCTTTTTCAAAATGGCGTAAAGATAAGGCGATGTGAACCGATTGGATACAGAGATCATCATCCCATTTTTCTGCCTGACTGGAGTCCCCCAGTCCTAACAACAGAACTGTCAAAATGATCATGGAGGTTGTGAAATGAAAAAAAAATATATCAGAGCTCAGTTGTTGGAAAAGAAAAAAAACTAGTACCTCGAAGGCTGAAAATGAGTGAAGGTATTTGGAGCACACATGGAGTCCATGACAGCTGTGTCACACAGACAGAGAATGTTTGCATTCTGATCAATTCCGTATCTATTCCTTGTTATAAGAAAAAGAACAACAGAAAAACAGTCACAAAGAAATGGTTTACATTCTGACCAATTCCACATCTGTTCCTGGTTGGTACTAAACATTTTATTCCTTCTTCATACATTTACAAATAACATTCATATATATGTATGCTTCAACATTCATGTTGTATAATAAACAGTGATTACCTGTAAATAAAGATGAATAAAACAGAAAAAAGTTTGTCTTGCCTTTTTTCTTAATAGTATGCATAAAGAAGTTTAAAAAAAACCAAATTATACATTCACACACAATATTACATCTACATATCCAGACACACATCCACACAAGCCTAACAATAAAGAGGAGAAAAATGAAAAGAAAGATAGGGAAAATAAAAGTGAAAGAGTGAAAATTGTAGAGAAAGAAAGAAGAGAGCGAAAGAGAGCAGGGGAGGAAGAAAAGCATATGGAGTACACTGTGCATTACTAATTAACAATGTTGTTGTACAGGTCCTTGTTATAAAAACAACAACAACAGAGAATGTTTACATGGATTGTCATTTGGTGAAACTGACATACAGAGCATAATCACCAGCCATCAGGAAACATGGTGGCTGATCGGATACTGCCAAGTTCTAACATGATTGGTTCAGTGGTTCAGTCACTCAAAGGCATTGGCCAAGTTCTAACATGATTGGTTCAACGGTTCAGTCACTCAAAGGCATCATACATTCTGCCAAGTTCTACTATGATTGGTTCAGTGGTTCAGTCACTCAAAGGCATCATACATTCTGCCAAGTTCTAAACATGATTGGTTCAGTGGTTCAGTCACTCAAAGGCATCACACATTCTGCCAAGTACTAACATGATTGGTTCAGTGGTTCAGTCACTCAAAGGCATCATACATTCTGCCAAGTTCTAGCATGACTGGTTCAGTGGTTCAGTCACTCAAAGGCATCACACATTCTGCCAAGTACTAACATGATTGGTTCAGTGGTTCAGTCACTCAAAGGCATCATACATTCTGTCAAGTTCTACTATGATTGGTTCAGTGGTTCAGTCACTCAAAGGCATCATACATTCTGCCAAGTTCTACTATGATTGGTTCAGTGGTTCAGTCACTCAAAGGCATCATACATTCTGCCAAGTTCTACCATGATTGGTTCAGTGGTTTAGTCACTCAAAGGCATCATACATTCTGCCAAGTTCTAGCATGATTGGTTCAGTGGTTCAGTCACTCAAAGGCATCACACATTCTGCCAAGTTCTACTATGATTGGTTCAGTGGTTCAGTCACTCAAAGGCATCATACATTCTGCCAAGTTCTACCATGATTGGTTCAGTGGTTCAGTCACTCAAAGGCATCATACATTCTGCCAAGTTCTACCATGATTGGTTCAGTGGTTCAGTGACTCAAAGACATCATACATTCTGCCAAGTTCTATGATCGGTTCAATGGTTCAGTGACTCAAACGCATTACATTATGTACACGCACAAACCAACACAACCAGACAGACAGACAGAGAAACACACTGGCCCATGTTCCCATTCCAATGACTCCCATTTTCATAAAACTAGACTATAGCAAGAGGCAAAGCCTTCAAGGCTCACTCGGGGGGGGGGGGTGGGGGGGGGGGGGGGGGGGGGGGGTCAAGTACAAGATTGTCAACAAATAATAAGTGACTTTTGAGATTGAGGGTCGTAATCATGAGGGGTGGTGATGTTTAAGTACAAGATTACCAACAAAAAATGACTTTGCATAGGCATTGTGAGAAAAAGTAAATCAGCACATTATTTTATTTTCTTCTTTTCAGAACACAGAACAAATCGTAAAGTTAAAGTTATAGTAATTGAGTTTGTTTCTTAGGTTCACAAACACATACATTGGACACAAAAAAAGTTTTATTAAAGCAAACTAATATATATACATAAAAGGAAGGTTTAATGGTGTGTTTGTTCTTTCTTCAATTCTTGATCGTTTGAATTGAGGGTCGTAAACATGAGGGGGGTGTTTAAAGTACAAGATTGCCAACAAATAATGACTTTGAGATTGAGGATTGTAACCATGATGGGGGTGTTTAAAGTACAAGATCGCCAACAAATAATGATTTTGAGCTTGAGGGTAGTAAACGTGAGGGGGGTGTTTAAGTACAAGATAGCCAAAAAATAATGACTTTGAGATGGAGTGTCGTAAACATGAGGGGGTGTTCAAAGTACAAATGAAACTATCGTTACAACTAAAAAATTGTTGGATACAACTAAAAAACAACAACACGCCTTTGCCGAGAATTGAACCTGGAACCATTGGCATGAGAGACAGACGCTCTACCAATGAGCTATCAAGGCTTTCAGTGTTGATGAGTTTCTCAACTCATGTTGCCTGTTGAATACTCTCTAACCCACTAATCTGAAATGTTATCTGTTTACAGTGTTGTTTTAAGCATTTACTTTTTCAAATCATTATTGTTTGAAAGCTTGCATAAACATCTGTGTATTGAAAGTTTGAACAATGTACGCTTTCTATTTCCCGAGAAAATGCCAACTCACGTTAAAGTTTGGAGATTAGACCACGGACGCAACACACACACACACAACTGAACAACTATCATACCATAGACTCACTTCGTGTTAACACGAGTGAGCCACAATTTGTACCCTGCACAAAGAATTGGTCACACTGGAAGAGTTCACATGATCCACTCTGATGGAATTAGTCTGCTTTTCGTATTGTAACAGTGTTACCGGTGTTTACTCTTAATGTGCATCTTTAAGCTCTGTGACTGGGTAAAGGCTGAAGGACAGTGAGGACAGCTGTGAGGTTTCTGTCCAGTGTGAGTCAGACGATGTTGTGTAAGATGAGTGGATCTGGCAAAGCCTTTCCCACAGTCTGAACACACATGTTTTTTTTCACCTGTGTGAGTCAGACGATGCTGTGCTAGAGTACTGCTAGTGGTGAAACTATGACCACAGTTTGAACACACAAAGGGCTTTTCACCTGTGTGAGTCCTCTTGTGCGTCATTAAATCCTTGCTGTGATAGAAAGCTGCCCCACAGACATCACAGAGGTTGGGTTTGTGTCCTTCATGGACTGTCTTTATGTGGACCTGTAAAGCAAATGACCACCTAAAAGCAGAGTCACAGCACAGACACTTGAAAGGCCTCTCCCCTGTGTGGATTCTCTTGTGTTGTGTCAGCCAATGAGCCCGAGTAAAACTCTTACCGCAAACATCACACACAAAACACTTCGTACCGCAATTATTTAACTTGTGTCTCTCCAGCCAGCCAATTCTAAGGAAAGATTTCTTGCAAACATCACACACATGCTTCTTCTCACTCCTCTTCTTTGTATCTTTCTCACCAGCAACATTTTCATAAACTTTCCTTGTTTTCCTTATTCTGTTGCCATGGCTGTGGACCTCCTTATCTACGTCTGTGTTGCTACAGTTACCAGCATCACATCTGTCAGGTGTGGAGGACCCAGGTAACACGGTGTGCATTTTCTCTCCATGAACCGATGCCTTGTGGAGTTCCAGACTGCTGACCAGCACGAAGGCAGCAGAACAAAGGTAGCACTCATGACTTGTGTTCAGAGACAGCAGTGACCCAGAAGTGTTGTCAGACATGGGCTGTACTGTGCTGTAGACAGTTGGGGGCTGATCTGGTGAGTCTTCCTCTGGTTCCAGCTTCTGTGAAAACAGAAATGTACAATACAAACATCCTTTCACAAAGGAGATTTCCATTCAGTCATCATATTCGCAGGTTTTCATTCAAGAAAGACTGTTCAAACACTATCACTTCATACACATGTTTCTGAAAAAACCGTCAAACCTAAACTTCCCTGAACTTGATTCAGCCTGCCGAAGTCGAAGTCAGAGTCAGAGTGTATCAGCTACAGCCCAGACTGGAGATACATGAGGACACACACGTATCATCGATTTATGGATATGCCTCGGACAACATTATCGTCATGGCGTTGTTCCTCAAAACGAAAACTTGGGGGGAGCGGAGCCTGGCCCTCAACCTCAAAAGGGCCCACCCAAGCGACTGTTGCCTCTGGGGAAAGCAGAGTAGAGCTACTGACCAGCCAATCTACCATACTCTACGACGCCATAGCTGGCCCGGCGGAGTGGAGCTACAGGTACAGCTCTGGGGCAGCTGCACCGACCTAGAGAAGACTGTGGGGTTCATCCTGGCGACCAACTTAGAAGTCTGACGCTGCCACTTACATCGTCCACAAAAGAAGAAGAAGAAAAGCCTTGCCTCAGGAACATCCCCACTCTCTTGGCCAAAGGGACTAAAGGACAGCTGGCATTGGGGAAGATCCCAAATGGCTAACTAATCTTTTTGGCTGCAGCACAAAGATTCACTCAGGACCAAGGCCCCAAGGTTATTGTGACCCTTGACTAAGTTGTTCCATCATTCTCTATTGCCTGCTATCAAGCGAATAAAGCAAGGAAACAATGTCACTGCATAACAACAGCAAACAACAACAACACCACCACCACACACACATTCTAATCTTAGTATCTGTGAAAAACACAGATGGTGACGGTACTCACATTACGTTCAGTCCTGTCCCATGCAACACCTGCAACAGACAATCTTCAACTGTTCATTCTGGACATCCAATTTCCAATATTAATCATTTTCTTGAAAGAAAAAAAAAAAGGCCTGTATTTTCCCATGAGATGATTTGGTCATTCTTAATGTGTCAGATGCTTCTGTTGGTTCACATTTAAAAAGAGCTGAAGCTGTCATTGCTTTAAAAAAGAAGAAGAAGGCAAACACAAGACTGGTTTCCACTCTGGTAGCTAGAACTAGAAGAGTTAACTCTTCCAGCACCATGTACTTGCGCCGTTGCATCTCAACTGACAAGAGGAGCGTAACTATGTTTTTCAAGTGCGCATGCGTTGCATGAGCAGAAAAATCACCGACATTAAGCTTTGATTGAAAGTAAACACTCTGTGATGTAACGGGCAAATGTACTTAAATCAGTTAACTATTTATAAAAACTATTTAACACATGTGAGAAAACATGTACAGTTGAACATCAGTATTGTGACAATCCTACAGATTGGCCCAATCTATCCATAATAATTTTTTTGGACTATACTGAAGACTCTTTTAGTGTTAAAAAGGAAGAGAAGAGACTGAGTAAAACAGTCCACACACCACATACACACACTTCCATATATATATATATCAAGCCATGATGTCTATTAATAGTAGTTAAAGTGCCACTGACCTGAACTCTGGTTCTCTGTGGTCCACTGAAGTGATGAGTCCATCAGAAGTTCATTCCAACTCTGTGTTGAAGTTTGACCTACTCCCGACATCTCTGGACTTCTCTACTTTAATCTCTTACTTCTTCATCAGTGATCCATTTTGGTCACAAAAGCGTCTGAAATACACACACAACATATACAGATTTAAACTAAGAATTAAGATACTCAATTTTTTTTTCTCTTTTTCTGGGCTAGAATATTATCCAAAATTTATCCTGTTTTTTTTGCTTTAGGTCATTTTTTCTGTTTGTCTAACACTCCATTGCCAATTCAATTCTAACTTCACCTGTTCCCACTTTCCTCGCTGGCAATTTTAAAAGTTTAACTATGTTATTATGGTCTTCAGAGACACACTGCAGTGGCCTACTTACTTTAAAAAAATAAATTATTCACTAGGGCTGTGTGTATTCCACCTGAGGCTGTTACATCAACCTCCCTCCTCTTCCTCAACCCCCCCTCTTCCCATCGAAAACCCGAACCACCCCAAATCAAACCCCCAAAATCACTCACCTTTGCCCTTTTAAACCCCTCTTCTACCTCATCTACTAACTAATCTAATCTTACTACCCTTCAATGCACCTCCCCTATCAACCTGTGTATGAGCTGATCATCTGGGCAGCCAATAGGCCTACTTTTAATGGGCCTGTCTAAAGTTATTCTTTGAATTCTGGACCGCCCCCCTCACTCAACACCTCACCACACTCACCCAACCTTCCCTTGCCCCCAAATGTTTATGCTCTAACTACATTCATCAAAACGCTGATTCAAAATTCTAGAAGAGAAGTATATCTCCTCCATCTCTCCTCCTCCTCTGATGCAAAATTCTAAGAGAAGTATCTCTCACCCCCCTCCCACCTTCCCTGCTATTAATCCTTCCACACCACCACCCCATTAAAAAAAAGGCTAAACCTATTCAACACATTCTCTTACCTCAAGCTCAGAGATAAATCCTGCTTCTTGCCTGGCCTCTGATCCCCAGATGATACAGAACCAGCTTGAACTGCAGTAGTGTCCTCAGTCCATGTCACAGTTATCACTGGTTGAGATGGAGAAGTAGCTTCAGCAGCACGACACATAGCGATGCAGGTCTCCAGATTCAGATCAGCTTCTTGCAACAGTCGCTTTCTGGTAGAGCTGTCTTTGATGCCTAAGACAATTCTGTCTCTCAGAAGACTGTCTTTCAAGCAATCACAGAAATTACAGGTTGAAGCAAGAGAGCGCAGAGCAGTAATGTAATCTTCAATGCTCTCATCTGCCTTTTGATCTCGTTTGTTGAACACATATCTTTGATAAGTTTCGCTGGTCCTTCCAAAGAAATGGTTGTCAAATGCAGTGATGATGTTGTCGACAAAGTCATCTGCTGGAAGCTGCATTCTGTTGTACAAGGCCAATCCTTCTTTGCCCAGTGTGTGGAGAAACAAAGCTCTTTTGCACGCCTCTTCTTCATCATCCAGTCTTGTATCGATGCAGTAATTGCTCCACATCTGCTTAAACAATTTCCATTCATCTCCACCCTTCTTCACATCTAAAGGTGGAGGCGGTTTTACAAGAGTCACACCAACTTGAAGTGTGTTGGGGTGAGGTTGAATGCGTTCCATTTTGTCCCTGTTGGTGCACAAGATCAGCGTCGGAAGAGCAGTAGATCGTTAGTTTGAACGAAGGGTAATAACATGCGAAAATGACGTAACTTATTACAGTTCCAGTACTGCAAAGTTCTGCAGAAAAGTGTTTGCAAGCACACTCCCTCACGGCACCGCCATTTTTGTTTCGTTCTACAATGCATCTATCAGCCGCTCTGATTGGATAGCAGGCTATTTTAAAACCTCTCTGGTTGGGTAGTATTTTTAGGCTACAGTGGCCATTTTTGTTGTTGACGGAAGTTCGTTTAAAAATAGTACACCACGTGGGCAGCTGCTTTCTGAAACAAAATTGGGTTTCAGCTGGAAATTAAACACAATATGAAAGGAAATTATAAGAAGAAGACAGCCGATGCAACAGCTATATATACAAAAAAGGGAACTAAAAATGACCCAGGAAATTATAGACCAGTCAGCTTGACATGCATATTGTGCAAATTGTTGGAGCAATTTGTAAGGGAGTGGTATCGTAAAACATATGACAGATTTTAAATTACATTAAGATTGCCAACATTGTCTTAGAAGTGGCCGTTGTTGCATGACACAACTAGTAGAGGTTATGGATGATTTCACTAAACTTATAGAAGATAAAGAATCCTTCGACATAGTCTACTTAGACTTTCGAAAAGCCTTTGATTTTGTCACTCACCAAAGACTCTTGTTGAAATTAGGATCATATGGCATAATGGGCAACATTTTATCGTGGGTAAAGGATTTTTTAACAGGGAGAAAACAGAAAGTGCGGGTTGGAGATAAACTATCATCAGATACTGACATATTGAGTGGTATACCCCAAGGAAGCATTTTAGGACCAATGTTGTTAGCTATTTTTATGAATGACTTGCCATGTGCATGTGCAAAGTATTTGCTAATGATACTAAAATTTATAATTCTTCTAATAAATCAGGTGTGTTGCAAAATGATATAAACAAACTTATTGACTAATCAAAAAAATGGAAACTGTATTTTAATGCTAATAAGTGTAAAGTAATGCATTTGAGGTTAAATAATCCACTAAGAGAATATCAAATATCTCATGGCACAGATAAACATATATTAGACACTTGTGTAGAAGAAAAGGACTTGGGAGTTATATTTCATCCTAAATTGAAATTTGATAGACATATTACAACAGCTGTAAAGAAAGCTAACAGTATAGTTAGGGTTAATCAAGAGAACTTTTACAGGACTAAATAATAATGTGTTCCTTAACCTTTAAAAGTTTGGTTAGACCACATCTGGAGTATGGGAACCAAATTTGGAATCCATATCTAAAACGGCAATCAGTTTCAATTGAGCGTGTACAGAGGAGAGCTACTAAATTAATAACATTTCTTACAAATCTTGATTATAGTGAAAGGCTACGCAAATGTGATTTACTATCCTTGAAATACAAAAGACTTCGTGGTGACCTAATCAATGTTTATAACATTCTTAACGGTTAGTATTCTGACAATACTAACAAAAGCTTGTTCTAGATCTCAACATTTTCAAAGACTAGAAATCATTAATTTTAAAAAACTAACACAGTACAGTAGAACTAACATCAGTAGACACTTTTTTTTAGTAACAGAGTAACTATTGGAACGCACTTCCTGCTCAAACAAAACTTGCACCTGATACTAACAAATTTAAAAACCTCCTGGACAAAGACCCAAACCTTATTAAATTAAAATACCAGTATCACTGATAGTCTACTTAAACCGCCACAGCTGTGCGAACTGAATTAAAAATTTAAAAAATCCCAATCAAGAAAAAGGACGCTTGAGAGGCTGTAAGGTCTAGTCGTCCTATCTGACCTGACCTGACCTGACGGATGTAATATCTCTCCCTTTTCCTTACACCCCACCCTCTTTCCTTCTTCTTCTCTCTTTCTCTCTCTCTCTCTCAACAACCCCTTCCCCTATTCTCCTTATCCTCTACTTCATCTATGTATATTAACTCCTGCAGGAACACATGTGGGAGTGCCTTAAACCCAGTCCACACAGGCCAGTCCCCCACCACATTCCAGATAGACGACACTCACTCCGCAGCCTACTTACTTCCTGCCTGAAAAAAACAAACTACAGGAAGTTTTATTTCTTCCTGAGGGCTTTGAGTTTAACTGACACTGCTTTTATTATTGGTTCTTCTTCTTCTCTTCAGGGCCCACGGTCAGTATGTTATGTTGACCATTCAGGCTCCTTTAGGAAAAACAGACTGAAAAATGGGGAGCCGGTCTGTTATTTACTGAGGACATGCCTGCTTAACTAATATTGAAGGAACAGATGGTGGAGGGGAAGCTGAAGGGGGTGGGGAGGGGCGCTTGATGGGTTATTGTTGGTCCTGCACCACTGACGCACAGGGGCATCAGCAGTGATTTGAAAGTGTCGAGGGTGTCCTGCCGTAGGTAATTTCACTCCCTGATGGTCCTTGAGAGAAAAGTGCAGCAGAATCTTCAACGTGATGAAGTTGGCCTGCCTAAGGAGAAGAAAGAAGAAGAAGAATTTGATGATATTTGGTGCAGCACTGGATGCGTTGGAACTGGAGATGGTGTCCACGCCGGAAGTGGTACCAGCTTTGCATGTAGGCCGGGACAGTGAACAGCGCCAGTGCTGATTTTGCATAGCATGGAGAGCCTGGTCCTCTGCCATCTGCATTCCAGCGTTTCCCAGCCAAGCTTGTCCAGCATGCTGCTCATACTAGACGTCGGCCTATACTGATACAGCACAAAGTGAGCTGCCCTGCGCTGGACCCCTTCCAGCTTGCCAATGCTCTCCTCTGTGTATGGATCCCAGACAGCGCACGCATATTCAAGCAAGGGAAGCACAAAAGCTTTGTAAGCCCGTTCCTTGATACTGCTGCTGCTAATCTTCAGATTGTAGATTGCATCTTAGGAATCCCAGGATCTTGTTGGCCTTGGCACTGATGTTGTTGACGTGCGAGTCCCAGGTGATCTCGCTGTTGATACTGACCCCGAGATACTTGACCTCCCTCACATCCTCAAGGGTATGTCCATGCAGAACGTACGAGAACTGAAGGGGGCTCCTGCTCCTGGTGACTTGGATGGTCTGGCATTTGGCAGGATGAAACTCCATGCTCCAGCTCTTCTCCCAGACCGCAAGGCGGTGGAGGTCATCTTGTAGCTGGTCCTGGTCTTGGATGGAGGATATCATCCTGTAGGCCGCGGTCTTGCAGTTGTGGTCACGTCATGATTTCCCCAGGGATCAGTGCTAGGACCATGTTTGTTCCTGGCCTATATTAATGACCTGCCTAAACAAAAAATCTCACAAAAAACGTTAGGACACATGGACGTTCAATGCGTTAAAGTTAAATTAGTGTCATCTGATGGGCATTCCCCGATTGAACTTGCGTCTCTCTCTCTCTTTCTCTTTCATTTTTGTTTTTTGGACAAGGCCCCCCAAAAATCATAGGGTCGGCCTTTTCCTATATTTGCTGTTTGCCGTTTTCTTGTTTGTCTAATGTTGATAAAGGCTCATTCGCCGAAATATCCAGTAGTTTTGCTTTGTCTCTTGTGAATAAAAAATAACGTTACTTCACTTGTCGTGTAGTTTGTTTGTTGTTAGGTCCTATACCTACCTACCCTATTTTGGGGGGCCATGTTACCTTAACCACAACTTTTTGGGGTGATTTTTTTTAAAAGGTCAAAATTGGCAAAACGCAGTTTAAGAGCTCTCTCTCTCCCTCACTCCTTACTCTCTTGGTGTGTGTGTGTGTGTGTGTGTGTGTGTGGGTGTGTGTGTGTGTGTGTGTGTGTGTGTGTGTGTGTGTGGTGTGTGTGTGTATGTGTGTGCATGTATATACATGGTGTGTGTCATGAACATCGAGTAATTTAAAGTAAACAAACCAAAGAAATAAAACTTTCTCTTTCTCAACCAAATTGTAAGCTCTTCACTCCCAGTTCTTTATGAGCACATGGCTCCATTGAATTGAAATGGCAAATTATGCCAATTTGCAGAGACACATGGACGTTCAGTTCGATAGAGTTATGTCCCCTGATGGGCATTCCCCGACTGAACTTGTCTCTCTCTCTCTCTCTTTTTTTTTGACAAGGCAAAAAATAAAATCATAAGGTCGGCCGAAAAAAATAGGGTAGGTTGGGATACCTTAACCACAACTACTTTGGGAGGGGGCCTAACTTTCTTCCTTTTTCAAAACGGCGTAAAGATAAGGCGATGTGAACCGATTGGATACAGATATCATCATCACATTTTTCTGCGTGACTGGAGTCCCCCAGTCCTAACAACAGAACTGTCAAAATGATCATGGAGGTTGTGAAACGAAAAATAATAATATCAGAGCTCAGTTGTTGGAAAAGAAAAAAAAGTAGTACCTCTAAGGCTGAAAATGAGTGAAGGTATTTGGAGCACACATGGAGTCCATGACAGCTGTGTCACACAGACAGAGAATGTTTGCATTCTGATCAATTCCGTATCTATTCCTTGTTATAAGAAAAAGAGAAAAAGAACAACAGAAAAACAGTCACAAAGAAATGGTTTACATTCTGACCAATTCCACATCTGTTCCTTGTTGGTACTAAACATTTTATTCCTTCTTCATACATTTACAAATAACATTCATATATATACATATATGCTTCAACATTCATGCATAATAAACAGTGATTACCTGTAAATAAAGATGAAGAAAACAGAAAATAATAGAAAAACGTTTGTCTAGCCTTTTTTCTTGTTAATAGGAAGAATAAAGAATTAAAAAAAAACAAATTATACATTCACACACAATATGACATCTACATATCCAGACACACATCCACACAAACCTAAACAATAAAGAGGAGAAAAAGGAAAAGAAAGATAGGGAAAATAAAAATAAAAGTGAAAGAGAGAAAATTGTAGAGAAAGAAAGAAGAGAGCGAAAGAGAGCAGGAGATGAAGAAAAGCATATGGAGTACACTGTGCACTACTAGTTAACAAAGTGGTTGTACAGGTCCTTGTTATAAAAAAAACCCCAGAGAATGTTTACATGGATTGACATTTGGTGAAACTGACATACAGAGCATAATCACCAGCCATCAGGAAACAGGGTGGCTGAGCGGATACTGCCAAGTTCTAACATGATTGGTTCAGTGGTTCAGTCACTCAAAGGCACCACGCAAGTTGTACCAAGTTCTACTATGATTGGTTCAGTCACTCAAAGGCATCACACATTCTGCCAAGTTCTACCATGATTGGTTCAGTCACTCAAAGGCATCACACATTCTGCCAAGTTCTACTATGATTGGTTCAGTGGTTCAGTCACTCAAAGGCATCATACATTCTGCCAAGTACTAACATGATTGGTTCAGTGGTTCAGTCACTCAAAGGCACCACGCATTGTACCAAGTTCTACTATGATTGGTTCAATGGTTCAGTCACTCAAAGGCATCATACATTCTGCCAAGTACTAACATGATTGGTTCAGTGGTTCAGTCACTCAAAGGCATCATACATTCTGTCAAGTTCTACTATGATTGGTTCAGTGGTTCAGTCACTCAAAAGGCATCATACATTTTGTCAAGTTCTACTACGATTGGTTCAGTGGTTCAGTCACTCAAAGGCATCACACATTCTGCTAAGTACTAACATGATTGGTTCAGTGGTTCAGTCACTCAAAGGCATCACATTATGTACACGCACAAACCAACACAACCAGACAGACAGACAGGGAAACACACTGGCCCTTGTTCCAATTCCAATGACTCCCATTTTCATAAAACTAGACTATAACAAGAGGCAAAGCATTCAAGGCTCACTCAGGGTGGGTTCAAGTAAACAAGATTGCCAACAAATAATCTAGTGACTTTGAGATTGAGGGTCGTACTCATGAGGGGTCGGTGATGTTTATAGTACAAGATTACAACAAAAAATGACTTTGGGATTGAGGGTAGTAAACATGAGGGGGGTGTTTAAAGTACAAGATTGCAAACAAATAATGACTTTGAGATTGAGGGCAGTAAACGTGATGGGGGTGTTTAAAGTACAAGATTGCCAAAAAATAATGACTTTGAGATTGAGGGTAGTAAACATGAGGGGGTGTTTTAAAGTACAAATGAAACTATCGTTACAACTAAAAATTGTTGGATACAACAGGGATGTACTGTACATCCCTGGATACAACAACAACAAAAAAGTGCCTTTGCCGAGAATTGAACCCGGAATCATTGGCATGAGAGACAGTGCATAGTGTTATTTTAAGCATTTAATTATTCAAATCATTATTGTTTGAAAGCTTGCATAAACATCTATGTGCATGCACAGTTTGAACAATGTACGCTTTCTATTTCCCGAGAAAATGCCAACGTTAAAGTTTGGAGATTAGACCACGGACGCAACACACACACACACCACACAGAGACACACAACCAAACAACTATCATACCATAGACTCACCTGTGTTAACACGAGTGAGCCACAATTTGTACCCTGCACAAAGAATTGGTCACACTGGAAGAGTTCACATGATCCACTCTGATGGAATTAGTCTGCTTTTCGTATTGTAACAGTGTTACCGGTGTTTACTCTTAATGTGCATCTTTAAGCTCTGTGACTGGGTAAAGGCTGAAGGACAGTGAGGACAGCTGTGAGGCTTCTGTCCAGTGTGAGTCAGACGATGTTGTGTAAGATGAGTGGATCTGGCAAAGCCTTTCCCACAGTCTGGACACACATGTTTTTTTTCACCTGTGTGAGTCCGACGATGCTGTGCTAGGGTACTGCAAGTGATGAAACTATGACCACAGTCTGAACACACAAAGGGCTTTTCACCTGTGTGAGTCCTCTTGTGCGTCATTAAATCCCTGCTGTGATAGAAAGCTGCCCCACAGACATCACAGAGATTGGGTTTGCGTCCTTCATGGACTGACTTTATGTGGGCCTGTAAAGCATGTGACCACCTAAAAGCAGAGTCACAGCGCAGACACTTGAAAGGCCTCTCCCCTGTGTGGATTATCTTGTGTTGTGTCAGGTGATGAGCCAGAGTAAAACTCCTACCGCAAACATCACACACTAAAGACTTCATGCCGCAATTAATTAATTTGTGTCTCTCCAGCCAGCCAATTCTAAGGAAAGATTTCTTGCAGACATCACACACATGCTTCTCACTCCTCTTCTTTCTATCTTTCTCACCAGCAACATTTTTATAAACTTTCCTTGTTTTCCTTATTCTGTTGCCATGGCTATGGACCTCCTTATCTACGTCTGTGTTGCTACAGTTACCAGCATCACATCTGTCAGATGTGGAGGACCCAGGTAACACCATGTGCAGTTTCTCTCCATGAACTGATGCCAGGTGGAGTTCTAAACTGCTGACCAGCACAAAGGCAGCAGAACAAAGGTAGCACTCGTGACTTGTGTTCAGAGACAGTAGTGACCCAGAAGCGCTGTCAGAAACGGGCTGTACTGTGCTGTAGACAGCTGAGGGCTGATCTGGTGAGTCTTCCTCTGGTTCCAGCTTCTGTGAAGAAAACAGAAATGTACAATACAAACATCCTTTCACAAAGGAGATTTCCATTCAGTCATCATATTCGCAGGTTTTCATTCAAGAAAAAGACTGTTCGAACACTATCACACCATACACATAGTTTTGGGGAAGTTTCTGAGAGAAAAAAACGTTAAACCTAAACTTCCCTGAACTTGATTCAGCCTGCCGAAGTCAGAGTCAGAGTGTGTCAGCTACGGCCCAGACTGGAGATACATACGGACACACACGTATTATCAATTTATGGCAATGCGTCAGACATTATCGTCATTCCTCAAAGCGACAAATTGGGGGGAGCGGAGCCCGGCCCTCAACCTCAAAGGGGCCCACCCAAGCGACTGTTGCCTCTTGCGACTTAGATACTGAATGCGGCTTTATCGTTGTTTTCCCCCCAGAATTTTAATAAAATTCAGGGGCTATGGCTCAGACAACGGTGCGCTTTGTTGTCCGGAAAATTAACACGGCAGTTCAATTTAAAGAAGTAAAAAACGAAAATAGGAGATGTTAGAAACGGTCTAAGGGAAGCAACTACAAGAATAAGGTCTCAGGATTAACAGGAACAGGTTGCAGGAAGTTTTACGTCCTCACAGCCGTAGCTCTTAGGGACAAGTAGTTCTTGTACTGTTGTCTTCGATGTAGCAGGTACACCTGGAAGTTGGTTCATCAACGTTGTTCTTTGGAAAGGGTCGGGTGGGAGGAGCTGGAGTAGAGTCAGTTGGAGTCTTGTCGTAGACTCGTCATAGTTGGTGTTGTTCAAACGGGCCCCCCAAAAACAAAGGGCTGTCTCCAGGGCTACAGGGCGGCCTTCTTTATGCTCTGGTGCTGCCAGTTCACAATGCAGGCATCAGCGAGTTGTTTCCCTTTTATTTCCCTTGTGCCTCATCAGGAAGGCAGAAACTGGACAGACACACTCACGAACAGTAGAGGGAGCCTTATTAGGACGGCAGACATTGGACAGACACACTTACGAACAGTAGAGGGAGCCTTATTAGGAAGTCAGACATTGGACAGACACACTCACGAACAGTAGAGTGAGCATCATTAGGAAGGCAGACATTGGACAGACACACTCACGAACAGTAGATGGAGCCATATTAGGAAGGCAGACATTGGACAGACACACTTACGAACAGTAGAGGGAGCCTCATTAGGACGGCAGACATTGGACAGACACACTCACGAACAGTAGATGGAGCCATATTAGGACGGCAGACATTGGACAGACATACTCACGAACAGTAGATGGAGCCTCATTAGGACGGCAGACATTAGACAGACACACTCATGAACAAAAGCCTTGCCTCAGGAACATCCCCACTCTCTTGGCCAAAGGGACTAAAGGACAGCTGGCATTGGGGAAGATCCCAAATGCCTAACTAATCCTTTTGGCTGCAGCACAAAGAGTCAGTCAGTGCCAAGGCCCCAGGACTATTTAGACAGCCAGTGTGTGACCGTTGACTAAGTTGTTCCATCATTCTCTATTGCCTGCTATCAAGTGAATATAGCAAGCAAATAATGTCACTGCATAACAACAGCAGACAACAACAACAACAATGTTAACAAACACACACACACTTTCTTAGCACAGTGGAACCTCCCTTATAAGACCTTCAAAAAATCATCCAAAATGAGGTCTTATAAGGAAGGGGGACTTATAAGGGAGGTAATTTTAATACTTACAAAGAAGGGCAATGTCTCAGAGAAGTAGGTCTTATGTGGGAATACTGGGATGGAGTCTTATAATGGGAGGTCTTATAAGGGGGGTTCCACTGTATCAGTGAAAACATAGATGGTGACAGTACTCACATTACGTTCAGTCCTGTCCCATGAAACACCTGCAACAGACAATCTTCAACTGTTGATTCTGGACCTCCAAATGTTATAATCTTCTTTAAAAATAAAGGCCTGTATTTTCCCATAAGATGATTTGGTCATTCTTAATGTCTCAGATGCTTCTGTTGGTTCACATTTAACCTTTAGCATGCTGCAGGCGCATTCAGTCGCAGAGCCGATAGTCTCCCCTTTGAACTTTGAAGCAGACGGCACTCATTCCGACCTTGCCGAAACAGTAAGTCAACGCTTTCGCTTTGTTGATTTCGCTTCTCTTTTTTTTTTCAACAAAAAAACATACAAGGACAGCAAAATACATCATCTCAAAACTTTCCTCAATCATCTCTTTATTAGTAGTCCAATAATTAAGTCTGCACACAACATACAGAGAAAATTAGAGCATTCTTAATCAAGTGGGTGTAAGTGTTTTCTACCGCCTCAAAAACAATGCAGTACTTGTCAGAATACGGAACATCAGAAAAAGTGCAGCATGCTAAAGGTTAAAAAGAGCTGAAGCTGTCATTGCTTTAAAAAAAAAGAAGGCAAACACAAGACTGGTTTCCACTCTGGCAGCTAGAACTAGAAGAGTTAACTCTTCTGGCACCATGTACTTGTGCCGTTGCATCTCAACTGACAAGAGGAGAGTAACTATGTTTTTCAAGTGCGCATGCGTTGCTTTAATGAAAAAATCACTGACATTAAGCTTTGATTGAAAGTAGACAAACACTCGACAGGGTCATTGGCAGTGAATGTCTTTGCATTTTGGGCGAGTGAAGTGTGATGTACTTAAATCAGTTAACTATTTCTAAAAACTATTTATAAAATGACAAAACACGTACAGTTGAACCTCAGTATTGTGACAATCCTACAGATTGGCCCAAACTATCCATAATCACAAACATTTGCTATACTGAAGACTCTTTAGTATTATTAAATAGGAAGAGAAGAGACTGAGTAAAACTGTCCACACACCACATAACCACACACCACACACCACACACACACACACTTCCATATCAAGTCATGATGTCTGTTAATAGTACCACTGACCTGAATTATGGTGTTCTGTAGTCCACTGAAGTGCTGAGTCATCAGAATCATCCAATTCTGTGTTGAAACTGACCTCCGACATCTCTACTTCATCAGAGGATGCCGTTTGGTCACATCGTCTGAAATCACACAACATACAGAGCACTAAGATACTAAAACAAATTTATGCTAGAATATTATCCTGTTTTTGTTTTAGGTCATTTTTTCCTGTTTGTCCAACACTCCAATGCCAATTCAATGCTAGCTTCACCTTTTCCCACTTTCCGCACTGACAATTTTAAAACTAAAAGTTTAACTGTGTTATCATGATGATGGTCTTCAGAGACACACTGCAGCGGCCTACTTATTTAAAAAAAAAAAAGAAGTTATTCCCTAGGGCTGTGTGTATTCTACCTGAGGCTGTTACATCAACCTCCCTCCTCTTCCTCAACCCCAAAACCACCTTTGCCTTTTATCCTCATCTACCCTTCAATGCACCTCCCCTATCAACCTGTGTATGAGCTGATCATCTGGGCAGCCAATAGGCCTACTTTTAATGGGCCTGTCTAAAGTTATTCTTGGACCCCTCACCCACCTTCCCCAAATGTTAATGCTCTACAATCATCAAAACGCTGATGCAAAATTCTAAAAGAAGTATCTCTCACCCCCCTCCCACCTTCCCTGCTATTAATCCTTCCACACCACCACCCCATTAAAAAAAAGGCTAAACCTATTCAACACATTCTCTTACCTCAAGCTCAGAGATAAATCCTGCTTCTTGCCTGGCTCCTGATCCCCAGATGATACAGAACCAGCTTGAACTGCAGTAGTGTCCTCAGTCCATGTGACAGTTATCACTGGGTGAGATGGAGAAGTAGCTTCAATAGCGTGACACATAGCGATGCAGGTCTCCAGATTTAGATCAGCTTCTTGCAACAGCTGCTTTCTGGTAGAGCCGTCTTTGATGCCTACGACAATTCTGTCTCTCAAAAGACTGTCTTTCAAGCAATCACATAAATTACAGGTCGAAGCAAGAGAGCGCAGAGCAGTAATGTAATCTTCAATGCTCTCATCTGACTTTTGATCTCGTTTGTTGAACACATATCTTTGATAAGTTTCACTGGTCCTTCCAAAGAAATGGTTGTCAAATGCAGTGATGATGTTGTCGACAAAGTCATCTGCTGGAAGCTGCATTCTGTTGTACAAGGCCAATCCTTCTGTGCCCAGTGTGTGGAGAAACAAAGCTCTTTTGCACGCCTCTTCTTCATCATCCAGTCTTGTATCGATGCAGTAATTGCTCCACATCTGCTTAAACAATTTCCATTCCTCTCTACCCTTCTTCACATCTAAAGGTGGGGGCGGTTTTACAAGAGTCACACCAATTTGAAGCGTGTTGGGATGAGGTTGGACGTGCGCCATTTTGTCCCTGTTGATGCACAAACGAAGATCAGCGTCAGAAGAGCAGTAGATCGTTAATTTGAACGAAGGGTATAAAATGCGAAAATGAACTTGCTACAGGCTACAGTTCCAGTACTGCAAAGTTCTGTAGAAAAGTGAATCACTGTCGCAGCCTACGCTGAATTTGCTGTAAAACCCGTCGGCACAGAATAAGATATGAAATTCTGCGTATTCAAATCTACTTCTTGCTAAATTATTAAATAAAAAGCTGTAGACTACTCACACTACATTCAGCTTTGTAGCGGAACAATGTCCCTAATGCCTTTGCCTTGCTTTCTTGGTAAGAAAGTTAACTCCCTTTGGATGAACTGACATACTTCCGTAACTTCCTGTTGTTCCAGAGGTCGAATCAGTGAACGCACAGATTGATCACCAATCATCGTTTTAGGCCTGTAAGCATCATTACCTTCTTTATATTTGGGGAAAACTGTTGGTAATGTGCAAGGGGTGAAAAGGGGATCCGCGCCAGAGTGATGTTCTTTTCCTTGATTTAGGGAAAAGCTGTTCATTTTCAGATTTTGCTGGAACTTAAGTGGAATACCTCGGGCTCAAGGCGTCAAGGGAGCATTCTTGGCCCAGTTCTCTTTACAATTTTTATAAATGACTTACCTGAAGAAATAAAAAGCTATTGTAAAATCTTTGCAGATGATACGAAAATGTATAATATAACGAAAAATCACGATGTATTACAAAAAGACTTAGATTCATTGGTTAGGTGGTCAGAAACATGGAGTCTGTTTTTTAATGCTTCAAAATGTAAAAGCATGCATTTGGGAAAAAAGTAATCCACGCAAAGACTACAAAATGCATAACAATGGTGTAGAAAGCGTCATTATGAAATGCTCTGAGGAAAAAGACCTAGGAGTAATATTTGATGATAAACTGAAATTTGATGAACACATTCACACTAATCACAGTGCTGTAAGTAAAGCTAATCAGAAAATTGGTATAATTAAACGAACGTTTTCTTTCTTGGACAAGGACACTTTTTTATGCTTGTACAAAGGTTTAGTAAGACCTCATTTAGAATATGGAAATTGTATTTGGTATCCATGTTTAAAGAGACAGTCAGCTTTGATAGAAAAAGTACAGAGACGAGCGACTAAGTTAGTACAAGGTCTTCATAATGTTTCTTATTCAGACAGGTTGAAAGATACATAACTAAATTTACCTACATTAAAGGCAAGGAGAATTAGGGGCGACCTAATTCAAATTTATAAAATATTTAATAGTGTAGATGACCTAAATGTACATGACTTATTCACAATATCAGATTATGACAAAACAAGGAACAATACCGACAAAATATTTATTCAATATGCGACTAATAATAGAAATTTTTATTTTACTAACAGAGTTGCACCTGTGTGGAATAAATTACCACCTAACATGAAAAGAGCACAAAATACTAACATTTTTAAAAACCTTCTTGACGAATGGAATGACTATAAGGCATAAGGCAGTTATGTATGATTACGATGAATAATATTAACAAAAACTGAGTGTGCGACAGACCGAGACAAATAATTAAACAAAATGAAAGATGGGACAGGAAAGCCTAACAGCTATGTTTTGAGTCCCAAAATCCTAATCCTAACTTGTCGAAGGGGAAAGAAGAGTGCAACTAAAAATGCAACTGTCCTGTCTACATTGTGTTTGGACTCACACTCATTCTCTAACATTTTTGTTCTCAGTCATTTTGACACTGCACGTTTCGTGAATACATTAGTTGATTGGTAGAAACCTGACTTAATCCGTGGCAAAATAATCAACGTAATGATTGTGGCCACGCACAGCAAAGAAGAAGAAAACCAGTGCAAAACATAAAGAAAAGCAGACAAACAAAGGTCCCCAGCTGGTGTACAAAAGTGTGAAAAGATCTTTGCTTTTCAAAATCCTTTCCTCGCTGGCAGTATCTTCAGTCCGCCAAAAGGATTGACTATCACCATGTACAGTTGTATGCAGCAAGCAGCAGATCACTCTGTGGACAATATCATCATTAACAATCTTTTACTTGGAAAGACCAATGAAACTTATGAAAGATATGTGTTCAACACACGAAAGCAGAAGGCTCATGAGACTGTGGATGACTACATTTCTGCTCTATGCACTCTTGCTTCAACCTGTAGTTTCTGTGATTGCTTGAAAGACAGTCTGTTGAGAGACAGAATAGTGGTAGGAATTAAAAACAGCTCTACCAGAAAGCGACTGTTGCAAGAAGCTGCCTGATCTGAATCTGGAGACCTGCATCGCTATGTGTCGTACTGCTGAAACTACTTCTTCATCGCAGCCAGTGAAAGCTGTGACACGGACTGAGGACACTACTGCATTTCAAGCTGGTTCTGTATCATCTGGGGATCAGAGGCCAGGCAAGGCAAGCAGGATTTCTCTATGAGCTTGAGGTGAGTGAGACAATAATACAAAATATGTAGTACTTGCATAGATTTTACTTTTCTTATAATA
>JAGGCT020004248.1:2371814-2420289 GCA_017654935.2 Phymorhynchus buccinoides | reverse complement strand
CTTACTCAAATGAAACAGTGGCTGATGAGTGAAGGAACTGTGCAGTCATCCATTCACAAATTAATTAATTGGACAGACACTTGGCTTTTAAAAATGTAATGCAGAAAAGTGTAAAGTAATGCAATGTAGGAAGAAACAATCCCAATTACGACTATTATTATGAGTGATGGTAAGGAGTTTTGTAAATTTGAAACTACAACAGCTGAAAAAGATCTGGGAATTATTGTTGATCCATATCTTAGTTTTAAATGGCATTGTTAACTCCCTTAACAGGAAACTTGGCAAAGTAAAGGCAGAGGACAAAGGGCTACTCGCAGACCGTCAACATGAACGCAATCTGCTCATTGAGAAGCAGCATTCTGCCTTGCTCAGGTAAGGAATAGGGTTATTTTTTGCTTCTGCTCGCCTGAAGGATCGCTTGCGCTCTTTCTGGATGTGTTTGAACTTGAAGTTAGTCCAGTTTCCTATCCCTCCACCCCCATTGACGCAGCATCATGTTAGGATCTCGGTCAGCGGGACCTGACTGGCTGGGTCATTCCTCACCCACAAATAGCAAGCGGACATGGACTTTTGGATTCATGGACTGGATATTTCTAACTGCATTTGTGAAGACTTCTGTAAATTTATTTTCCCCCTTCTTCTATTTGTTTTCTTTTTCTTTCTCTGGTCACATCTCCAAAGTGTGTACAAAATTACTTCTATGTATAAAGAAGTTGGTCACCACAAAGAAGAAGAAGAAGAAAGAACAATATGTTGATATTGGAAGGTGAGAATAGGAGGAGGATAACAAACAAATGTCCTAAAAGTAAAACAGTCACAGTCAAAATCAAGGGAAATAAATCAACTAATGTTGTAAACCATAATCCAGAAATTGATCTTGCCTTTAGTCGAAACCACCACTTTGTGGCATTATATATATATATGAATTGATGCCCAGATATATCAGTTTGATAGAATAAAAGTTACACTGCCAAAACGTATGCAAATACAAAACTAGAGCTAGACCACCAACCGCGTGGCAGTATTTTCGGGTTCCTTAACCTTTGACCTAGGACCTTGATTTTCGAACTTGTTCTAGATATCCTTATTACCTATCCAAAAAGCAAAATTTGAGTGTTCTAGGTCCCTGCGTTCAAACGTTATCGTGCCAGGTGATCGGCAGCATTTTTGGCCACCAATGACCTTGATCTTTGACCTTCATTTTTTAACTTGGCCTTGATACCCTAACTACCTACCCGCATGCAAAATTTGAGCATCATAGGTCCCTCCGTTATTGTGCCAGGTGCTCAGTAGCATTTTCGGTTCCAGTGACCTTGACCTTTGACCTTTGAACTTGGTCTAGATATACTTAGTACCTATCTGCATGCAAAAATTTGAGCGTCCTAGGTTCCTCCGTTCAAACATTATCATGCCAGGTGCTCGGCAGCATTTTCGGCACCAGTGACTTGACCTTTGACTTATGACCTTCAGTTTCGAACTTGGCCTATATATTCTTAGTACCTATCCGCATGCAAAAATGGAGCGTCCTAGGTCCCTCCGTTATAGTTGCAGGTCGCTTGGCAGCATTTTTGGCTCCTGTGTACCCTTGACCTTTGACATTATGACCGTCATTGTTGCACTTGGCCTAGATATCTTTAATACCTACCCGCATGCAAAAATCTGAGCACCCTAAGTCACATCCGTTCAAACGTGATCGTGTTCAACATAGCCAGATAGTCGGCTTCATAATCCACTGAAAACATTACCAGCTTCGCACAATTTGTTCGCGGCTGTTAACGAGGATTCAAAGCTTCTTTGATGTGTCATTTCTGTTCCCAAGTCCATCTTAAGATGTACGAAAAGAAGAAGATTTCTGTTCTCTGGATTCTGATTTAGTGTGTTTGACATACAGTAGTCACTCATGTTTTGCCTATTAAATAATATTATTTTATGTATATTTGATTTGATTGTAGTGAGTCTTATGTGTATATATTAACTTAATTTGTGGTTTTATTAACTATGTAAAGCGCTTTGAGCTAGACTCCCTGCAAAGGGCGTAAAACGCTACATAAATGTTCAGTATTATTATCCAGTATTTTTATTATTATTTTTGACTATCGATATATCGTGGTTTCGTATTTTAATGGAGGAATAAAGGACGAGAATGCACACCACTCAAACTACAAAATATTCTTCCTCTTTCCCCACAAATAATGAAGTGGTTTAAGTAATTTTTAATTACAATCTATGTCTAAGTTTTACGATTTTTTAAATTATGAAAATGTATAATTGTTTTGAATTGGGGAATCTTTGTGAAACAATTTTCAGGCAGTGTTGCAATGTTCTATTTTCACAGAAACTGGTCCATTGTGGGAGACTCACCAGATCAGCCCCCAGCTGTCTACAGCACAGAACAGCCCATGTCTGACAACACTTCACTGCTGTCTCTGGACTCAAAGCACGCATGCTACCTTTGTCCTGCTGCCTTTGTGCTGGTCAGCAGTTTGGAACTCCACCTGGCGTCAGTTCATGGAGAGAAACTGCACATGGTGTTACCTGGGTCCTCCACACCTGACAGATGTGATGCTGGTAACTGTAGCAACACAAGCAAAAATAAGGAGACTGATAGCCACAGCAACAGAAAAACAGCTGAAAAGAAAAACGATGATAAAATTGCTTGTGATAAAGATGGGGGGGAAAGGAGGAGACTGTATGTATGTGATGTCTGCGGAAAGTCTTTTTTTGAAGCCAGCAAACTGAAGAGACACATAGTGATTCATAGTGGTGTTAAGTCTTTTGTGTGTGATGTGTGTGGTAAGAGTTTTACTCAGTGTTCTCATTTAAAGAGACATAGGTTGACACACAGCAGTCAGAAACCGTTTATGTGTGATGTGTGCAGTAAGAGTTTTACTCAGTGTTCTTATTTAAACATACATAGGTTGACACACAGCAGTCATAAACCGTTTATGTGTGATGTGTGCAGTAAGAGTTTTACTCAGTGTTCTCATTTAAAGATACATAGGTTGACACACAGCAGTCAGAAACCGTTTATGTGTGATGTGTGCAGTAAGAGTTTTATTCAGGCCAGTGACCTGACACAAGCACAAGAGAGTCCACACAGGGGAGAGGCCTTACAAGTGTCAACACTGTGGCAATGGTTTCAAGCAGCTAGGTGATTTACATAAGCACATAAAATCAGTTCATGAAGGTGCCAGACCCCATGTCTGTGATATCTGTGGGGCAGCTTTCTCTCAATCTAGCCAGTTAACAGTGCACAGGAGAATTCACACAGGTGAAAAACCCCATGTGTGCTCAGACTGTGGAAAAGGCTTTGTCCAGACAGGTGCTCTCGCAGATCATCGTCTGACTCACATAAGAAATAGACCCCATGTGTGTTCAGACTGTGGGAAAGGCTTTGCCCACTCCAATAATCTGAGCAGACATCGTTTGATTCACACTGGTAAAAACCCTCACCGCTGTCCTCACTGTCCTGCTGATTTCAGATATTTATATCAGTTGAAGGCACACATACAGAGTGAACACCAGTAACAGTGTACACTGCAGTAAAAACACATTGTGGTTCTCAAGAAAATGCATATGAATTGTGGAAGCTGTGGTGATGTTATAAGACCTGGAAATGGCACAAAACACTTTCCGAGAAAAGTTATGTATTTTTAAGTAAGTTGATATTGTAAAATTAACCCATGACACATTATTAAGGTGTTGGATGTTCATTGAAGACTTTAGAGAAGGGGACCCCTTGCGGGCTTCCACCTCTCGTGGTGGGGAAGTTTATGGAGAGGAGCCCGGCAGTGGGTGGATGCCTTGTGCCTCCATTCGGGGAGCTGGTCGACCCCACAAGCCACGAGTCCCTCCCCGTGGGGATACCGGGGGTCTTTTGTATAAACAGTTCCCCCACCTTCTGGAAGTTGTGCTTGTAACTTTTTCTAACAATATCCCTCTCGTTGACTGCCTTTTCTTTCTCTTGTCTACTATCTTTCTCCCTTACTGGTCCATTGCACTGTTCTGCCTTTTTTCTATAAAAACCCTTTAAACTTTTCCTTTTTACAATTTACTAGCGCAACGCCTAGTACTGGCAATGCACCGTACTGGTAACGCCTAGTAACGGTAACGCCAAGTACTGGTAACGCTGAGTACAGCAAATTTGAAGCTATTCGGTTAAGAAACGGCGGAGTTATAAGGCCCCGTTTCCCGTTGGCGCTGCTCTGAGAGTGACGCGCTCTCCCGATTTGCTGCCAGGCTTTGCCCGGGCCATAGCAAGCCTGACAGCAAAATTTGAGGCGATTCGGTTAAGAAACGGCGGAGTTATTCGTGAAAAGGTGAAGCGGCGTATAGCGCGCGCGTTTCTGAACCGATTCGCTTCCGGTTTGGCACACCGATAGTCACCGTCCCCGGTCATCTACCTGCCAAATTGGAAGGCAATCGGCCCAGAAACGCCGGAGATACGGGCGCCGAGAGGCCGGCGGATGCGCGTTTCGCGCATTTGCGAAACCGCGCAAATGATACGGCCGCCTCGGTTGCCGTTGCCATCGCCCCGTTAGGGCTCACAGCAAATTTGAAGCGATTCGGTCGAAAAACGGCGGAGTTATAAGGCCCGTTTCGTGTTTCAGACACACACACACAGACAGTTGGCTTTTTACTATATGATGACATGCCAGCTGTTTTGTTGTTCACTGGCGTCTAGGCATGAGACCTTATGCTCTTGAGTGGGCACCCGTTGTCCATTCTGCAGTGCATATTTTCCTATCTAGCCTTGTCATGTATTTTAGCTTACTAGTATATGTTTTTTTGTCTGAATCCGACAAGTAAAGCGGAAGGGCTGACTTTTTGCAGCACTGTCTAGATTTATGGGCTAAAGATTACAGTGATGGAGGTGTCATGTTATAAATTGTTCTATGTTCTTGCTATGTTTTCAGGTTGTTGAATCAGAGCTTCAGATTGTCAGCGGGCCAGGGTCATTGACCCTTATTGATGGTGATTTGACCCCTCATTTTGTGCAGCCAGGGGTCATTTGACCCATGAAGTCTGTAATAAAATTAAAGTGTAATACTAGTGACGCATTACGCTTTTGGAAATTGACCCATCATTTTCTGTAAGCAGGGGTCACATGACCCATGAAGTTTGAAAACAGTCTGAAGTTCTGTGAATGTTGGTGGGATGTATTGATGCGTGTTTTGTGATACGTGCTCGAACTTCACATGGTAACAGTCCTGAGATGACCATAGCTGTTGGCGGGACTACCTATAAATGACGGGAAGGGTAGAACAGAATAGACAAGGTCCTCGAGGACTATATGTATTGTAGCAACGTGAGTCACCTGCTGCGTGCCACAGCCAGTGTGTCTGCTGCAGACCGCCCGTGTGAACAGTCGCAGAAATAAGGACTATATGTATTGTAGCAACGTGAGTCACCTGCTGCGTGCCACAGCCAGTGTGTCTGTTGCAGACCGCCCGTGTGAACAGTCGCAGAAATAAGAGCAATAAAAAAATTGCTAGGTTGTAGCCCAAAGTTAGGCTAGTTAGTTTCCTAATCAAAAGATCAGCAACAGACCTTGCTGTCTATATACGCTGTATAACTATACTATACTGTACTAAGGGTGGAAAATAGAAATGACCAAATAAAGATTTGAATCTGTGTTTTGGATTTTCCACAATCCTCATGTGTGTAGTATTCTTTACCACAGTGTAATAGAGTTTGATGATGATTGTATCTGTGTGTGATGACATATGTCAGAGAATCTTTGAATGTGTTGGCTAAATGCTATAAACATACTGCGACTATCACTTCCAATGATACAAAAATGGAAACAGAAATCTTTTTGCTGCTGTTGTTAAAATAAACTTTCCATGTATCAGTACTTTACTTTAATCCTTATGTTTGCATTAATTTCTTTAGTAATCAAAGCAGCTGTGCTTTGTGGCTGGTGTAAAATGAAACAAATAGTGAAGTCACAAAGTGTATAATGTTATTAACATGTACAAAGTTTGAGAGAGAGAGAGAGAGAGAGAGAGAGAGAGAGAGAGAGAGAGAGAGAGAGAGAGAGAGAGAGAGAGAGAGAGTGTACCTGTGCACACATGTGCTCAAGCCACAAACCTATAACTCACTTTGTCGGTCTGTCTGTCTGTCGGTCGGTCTGTCGGTCCAAAATTGTCGCACATATTGTAAAAGAGAAAAAAATACTTGGGCATAAAGTAACATTTCAGTAGTCATATCTACAATCCTAACATATGGAAAGAATTATATACTGAACAGAGCACATGAATCTTCATTTTAAAGCGTACAAAATAATAAACATACGTAATACAGACACTGCAACAGACACGACGAGTATGCAGTGCTTCTTTCGATGAGTATAAGTAGGATAAATAGTTTTAAATGTTTTCCAAAAGATATAAAAAAGTTACGAAATGGTGCAGAGATAACATTCAGGTTTACAGATTAAAATTATTGAAAAGCCAGGGGAGGCGACTCAGTGTATGCAATGATTGGAGTGGTAAAAATAGACCGCTGGGCGTGCCACAAACGATTGCGAATCCGCGCTTGTTTTTTTGTTCTTCATAACATCTCTTCATGCCTGAATGTTGTACAATCTGGGTTTCAGAAAGACCTCATGATTTGTGTGTTGTCTTTTTCACTGCAAGATACACTGTTCATGTTATCTGCTCAGTCTGTGTTCTCTGTCTGTATTTCTCTGTGGATTCTGTATTGCCTTCACCAAGGAGATTATTGTTTTGTGTGAAGAACATAATTCAAAAAGCTATGAAATGATTAGCATTAAATTTAATGAGAATTCAACGTCCCCCCGGCCTGGTACAAGCAGATGTGAGACATTTCTAAAATAATGGGTAACTAACATTTATACAGGCAATTTTTACAAAAATGTTTTATTACAGTGTATAATTATTCAGTAGTGCAATTGGAAACTGGAATCCTATATGATTTTGTTACCATTTTTGTTTCCTCTTATATTGGTTGTCCATCCATGTGCATGCTTTCGTTGTTGTTGGATTGTGTCTTGTGCAAAACCAAAATGATTTCCTTTGTATTCTGATGCTTTGGTTGATTAAAGAATCTTGAATAAATACCTACAGTACTCCCCGTTTATAGTAAACTCGGTTATAAGAAATTTCGGTTACAGTAAAGGAAAGCACTGGTTCCCGGCCAAAGGTCTACTGTTTTATTACTAAATAGACCTCGGATAGTATCAACTCGGTTATAACAAAAAAACCTGCTATAGTAAAGTTACTTTTGGTTCCCCACAGGACTGGCTCCTCGGTTACAATAAAAAAAATTGTCCTCTTCATGACCTTTGTAAATACGTCACCAATGTATGCGTCACAGTCTCACCACTCCCTCACCCATTATAACAACTGGGTTATAATTACGTAGTAAATAATATAGTATAACATAGTAAAGTCATTTGTGGTTCCTCCTGGTTGCCCCCCAAAAAATTGTCCTCTTCCTGACCTTTGTAAATACGTCATCAATGTATACATCACAGTCTCACTACTCCCTCTACCCACCTTCATCAACGAAATTGAAAGGCACTCAAAAACATGTTTCTTTCCCCTCATTACTTAGTGGAAAAAAATGAATCCGAAAAAAAAATATATATACAGCCAAATCCGCTTATAAGAAACTCGCTTATAAGAAAACTCCCTTGCAATGAAGCAAAAAAAAATTCCCTGCCGAACTTCTTCTTTCTTATCTATGATCAAAACTGGGATATAAAAAACTCGCTTATAAGAAAACTCGGTTATAAGCAAGCAATATTGTTCTCACATCCGCAATGGAAACTTGGATATAAGAAAATGATGTCATACAAGCGAGTTGGTTTGTAGTTCATTTTCTTATAAGCGAGTTCTATTTACTTATAAGTGAATTACCATTGACAACATTTTCTTAAAGACCCCCCAGATCATGAGTCAAAATCACGGGTTCCACCTGTTTTCCTTCTTATAGCTGGTACAAAATCTTGTTTTGACCAGGTTTGACTCCCATACAAATGCCCCCAATTGAAAACGAAACATTTTAAAGAGCAGCCTCAATTTGAAGTTTGGGGAATTTGTATGTGGGTCACAGCTACTCAGAAAAAAACAAGGGATTTAATTGTGTTGGGTCAATGTGTCTTTAAAAATGAGTTGGACCTGAACTGAAAGGATGTTCTGAGAAAATTGAAGTCCTTCCAAAAAGGGAAAGTTTACCTCATACCAGTTGTGTCACAAACATTCTAAACAGTACAGGCACTTGATTGCAAGACTAATTGAGTTGTTTTTGTTCCTTTATTCCATACTTTCCTTCAGTATTCTGTACAAAATAAATGTTGAGCAGAAGAAAAAAATATGAGTACTTTTGTGTTGGTGGTAGAGAGACTGTCCATCCTTACATTTTCAGCAGCAATGGCAGAGAGGAAAAGGCAATTCATTTCTTTAAGAAGATAAATACAAATAACTGAATATGTGGACGAACATCCACATAAAAGCAAACGAGTTTCGGATATAAGAAAACTTGGATATGGTAATAAGCAAAACATCATCTCCCTTCGATTTTCTTATAACCGAGTTTTGCTGTATTTTGATTTTATGATGTAAAACATGAGTCATAGGTCGCAAGTTTCCTTATTGTCCATTGGCATTGTACAAACGCAAATACAAAATTGTCTTCCACTGTGTAAAGTAAGTTATACATCCAAATTAGAATATTGATTAAAAACAAGAAACAGAAATTTACATTTAAACAAATATGTTACTCACACCACACCCACTCATTCATCTGCTCTCCGCTATCTTGCTCGCTCATCATGCAACTCACACCACGTCTGCCTTCATTTTTGATTTTAATTTTCTGTTCTGTTCTTTCTTTTTTTCCTCCTTTGTTTTGCATTTTCCCCCTTTTTTTCATGCACCAATTTATGTAAAAGCATTTTTTTCTTTGCTTTATGTTTCTGTTTGTCTTTTATTTTATTTTTTTCTCTTTTTCTCTTTTATTTTTTCCCTTTTCCCCCATTCAACTCGGTTATAAGGGGAAAAAAATCAAAATGTTTTCTTTTATCTGAGTTTCGGATATAAGAAAACACGGATTTAAGAAAACAAAAAAATTATCTCCCTTCGATTTTCTTATAACTGGGTTTTGCTGTAGCATCATAAAAATGCGATATTTTATTGCAGGGATGATAATCTATTATCAGGCATAATGTCTGTAGGCATAATGTCCAGTAGGCAAAATGTCCAGTGAGCATGGTGACCATAGGCATAATGTCCGTAGGCAAAGTGTCCATAGGCGAAATGTCCGCAGGCAAACTGTTCTGTCACGGTGTGTGTGTGTGTGTGTGTGTGTGTGTGTGTGTGTGTGCGTGTGCGCACGCATGAATAGATTCAAAGGCGATTCTGGAAGTTAGAGGTTGTACACTATATGCTTTTACAGCTAGTTTTGTTTTGTGCAAAGGGAAATATACCATGTATAAACCCAATCACCTTTCTGGACCTCAAACCATATGAGGAAGGGGTAGGATGGGTTTATATTTAGTATTTTACGTTAGCTTTGACTTTGAAAAACAACATCGGATAAGATAAAAAATATCATCAAAACTTTACTATATCCGAAAATCGTTTATAAGAAAAACCTGTTATAGTAAAGGAAAAGCCTTGCTCCCCTGCACTTTACTATAAGCGGGGTGTACTGTAGTACTTTTCTAATTGGATCATTTTTGTTGTTGTTTGGCAGGCATAATGGCAGAATTGCCCAAAACATTATAGAGAGATTTCACTACCGGTATGTTTTTTATTCTTTAAATTTTAATTCCTTGTTTCATTATTTATTTGCTTGTTTTCATAAAATGCTTTGAAACATTAATAAAACAATGAAAACTTAACTTTGGCTTGATGAATTATATGAGTGTTTGTTTTTCTGTTTGTGATGTTCCTTTGTTTTGTGCCACAGTGTGTTGGTGCTGATGGTGTGTGTGTGTGTGTGTGTGTGCGTGTGTGTGTGTGTGTGCGCTAGTCAGTTGTGTCAGTCTATGACCTGCAGACAGCAGAGGAGGCAACTGTTATTCTGGAAAGCTTGGCTGGAAATTGTTCATTGTGGAGACGCCTTCCCAGGGGACATCCCCACTCTCTCAGCCAAGAGGACTTTAGGACAGGGAGGATCCCCAAAGGCCAACAAATCCCCAAGTCTGCGGAACAAAGAGCCAGTGCAAATGCCTCCTAGTGTGAGAGTCATAGTCATTCACAACAGACAGCTGTACAATGATTTTCCATTGCTGTAGATCACTGGTCCTACAGCTCTCACTCTCTCTTTACTGTTGGCCCAAACTGTCAGCCAATGATAAAAGCCATTGGAGTTAAGGGCCTAGATACACTGATGTACTCCAAAGATATTCTAAAGGGGAAGATAAGCATCCGGTCTCTTTTCCCTATATGAGTAGTGAGGACAGAAACACTGGTTATGTCCCTTTTAAACAGGACACATTTTACACGTCGATAGGCCAGTTGAATTCTCCGTTCAAATTCCAGTCTGAGTTTTTGGATAGCCTCCACTGTGAAAAGTGTACTGTCCCCACTAACTATCAGCCCGGTTCGCCGAGCTCTTAAGTAATCCATCTGACCCTTTTAGAATATCTTTGTGTACTCTCTCTACTGTTGGCCCAAACTGTCAGCCAATGATAAAAGCCATTGGGCCTAGACACACTGATGTACTCTCCCATCATCTCCCATGATTCCTTGTCACACAGAGCAGAGGTCAAAGGTGAACATCACACGACAAACACAAATTGTGACTCGCACTGCAGGCCAGTTGGTTAGGTTTGGTTGTTTACTGAGGTAACTTTGAGCTCAGTTCTCATCAGTGTGAAACCCACTCTCACCTCAAACACAAAAGGGGGTTACACAAGGGCATGAGTTCAGACTTTTATTTCTCCTTTAATAAGACAAATTAATCAAACTCTATGATGAAATTTAAAGCGTGGTGGATGATTAACAAATACTAAGACAAGCTTGCACTCGGATCAGACAAGTTCAAAAAGGGACCCGAAAGAGAATAGGAAGGATAACAGAAAAAGTGTTCTCTGCACACAAGAACAAAATACAAAATGGTAAGCAGCACATCAAAACAATCCTCAATGCTTAGCACAAAATGTCCAACAATCGTGACACATGTGAGTGTGAAACATGTTGCATGTGTTAACTATTTATGTGTCTGATGAGTTGTGCATGTGTGTTTATGCGTGCAATAAGAAATAATGATTTCCAGCCAATGTCTATCAAAATTGCCACCCTCTGATTTTTGCTGGATATTATTATTGCCAACTCAACTTCAATAAATAAACCCCCCTTCTCATAATTTGTGCAGTTAAGTGTAATAGAAAATATTATAACGCAAAACATTACCATGGAGAATATGGACAGCTATGCCAACATGACCATCATACAATACAAAAAGTCATCCCATTATTGCTTAAAACAAAAATCTCAGACCAAAGCAGAACACAAATTCTAATTGTTAACAATAATGTTTTATACAATCAATATTAACCATATCGATATAATCTAATACATATCTGTGTTGTTAAAAATTCGGGATTTTACTGGCATTGCACTGTCTCCGGGCATTGCCTCCAGGATCGTTCCCACCATCTTTAGATCTACTAATGTCCCATATGTGTCTGTTCCAGACCGGAGGACGATAAGCAGATTTTCATTCATTATACGATCAATTTATCATGACCCAAAAATTATAGCTCCATGAGCAGTTCCCGACAAGGAATCATCTGGATAACAGTGACATAATTGCAATGAACTCTTCTTCATTAATGGCAAGACGAAGGAACAATCACTCCGACCTTGACTTGTTCCTTCAAAAATGATATTGCAATTGGAGATGCACTTTGCGCAACGATAACCCCCTAAGACTATCTTAGTGCATTAATTTTCCATTAACAATTACATGGTCATCTCATGCATAATTCACCCAAACCTACGGGTAGGTGTCTCACCCTTCAGCTCTGCCTTATGCTTCAACTTCATCTTCACACTCGACAATCTACAACACGTAATGCACTAATTTTCCATAAGCAATGACATGGTCATCTCATGCATAATTCACCCAAACCTATGGGTAGGTGTCTCATCCTTCAGCTCTGCCTTATGCTTCAACTTCATACTCGACAATCTACAACACGTAATGCACAATCCCAAACCTCTCTCTCTCTCCCCTTGCCATTTCCTTCCACAGTGCGTCACCAATTTAACTCTTCACATCAGTCAACAAAAACTAAATAATAGAATGTCCAAACAATACTACTAGTACTTGGGGAGACAAATTGTTATTTACAGCAGTAAAATAAGCCTCGTCATTCAATGTTCATCAACTCACAACAACCAATAAGCCCAATTCAGAGTAGTGTGACAATACACAACACCAGCGACACATCTAGGCGTGCTAGATTTCCAACTCCCAAAACAGTATGCCTCTTACACACTACAATAACCAGCAAACCTATTCATGCATGCTTACTCACATGCACACACACACACGCACACACATATATATATACAGTATTCACACAATCACACACACTGAATGTTCGGTTATGTTCTTCACATGTAAATTTAACTTTTTTAATGGGGTGGGGGGGTGTCTGTCAGGATTAGGTCTGCATCACCATTATATTACTGTCTTTAATGCTTACACACACTCACAGGCACACTCACAACACCAACATCACACTGCTATATTGTCTGAACCACTTTTAGTGGAAGAACGTTAAACCGAAGAACAACACACACACACACACACACACACACACACACACACACACAGAGCAGCTTACAGCAGGAATTATGAGATATCCCTCCTACTACCCCCACTTCTTCAATAACTCACAAATCTGCCTGTGATCTTAATTAGAAAGGCCTGAAAGGGTTTAACCCTTACGCCGCCAGCCATTTTTCAGCCAAAAAATACTATTAAACTTACCTGGGTAGAGAAAATAAATCATCTGCAATATTGGAAATTCCTCTGTGACATGCATAAAGTAAAGTACTTCCCAAAATTAAGAAAATAGGGTATTTGGATAACAGGCCCCGATTTGATGCCTTTTAGTGACATGGGTGTTAAACCATTGTGGTGCTAAAATGCGACATTGGCGGCGAAAGGGTTAAAGAAAAAACTGATGAATTTTACTGACCACCGCAACACCACTGTCCATCCAAGGTGCACAGTCTCCTTCTATGACCTCTTCCTTAACTCCGTCCATTGTGTCTGCAGTTCAGGTTCCTTGTACTGGTCTGTAACAAAGTAGTAAAGAAACTGATTAGTCAAACACATGATAATAGTAATGTAATTTTCTGGATAATATTAAAGTTGGCTTCTAATTTGTTTCAACATTGTGCAATCCTGAATCACAGAATGTCTGTTTATATTTGAAGAATCACACAAACACACACACACACACATAGATCATAATTATCCTATCAATTTAGGCGCTATATATTTTCAGCCTTTTGCCCTTTGTGTTGTCTTTCATTTATTGTTTGTTTTATCGACAAAACTGATTCATGACTATTTAGACAGTTGTGGCTTACCTTATACATAATTAATCGTTGACAGAGAACACAATTTTATGGAAATGTTTATATATTTAATTTTTGAACGCATTTAATGACAATGCACACACACACGGCGAGCAGCAAGATTCATACTTCGCCGCTTCAGAAACACATCAAGCGTGTCATCTATGCTCGAGCAACTGAAGTGGCCCTCACAGTGCAACAAAGAAGAGAAACAGCAAGAGTTGTCATGATGTATAAACTCCATCACGAACTCGTTTCCATGAAGACCATGAAAGACAAACTGACCCCGGCACCACAACGCCAGCGTCGAGCCCACACCAAGCAGCTGGCCCAGATCTACTGCCGCACACAATACAGACAGGCCAGTTTCCTGCCATGCACCATCAAGGCATGGAACAACCTCCCGGAGCAGGCTGTTGAGGCGGGGACCTTGGGCACCTTCGTGTCCTGGGTCTCCAAATCACAATAACTTACCCCACCTCTCTCTCTCTCTCTCTTTTTCCCCCCCCCCCCCTCTTTTTCCTAGTGGCCCGGCATCACGTTGGGGCCCGATTAGCGGGACCTGGCTGGCTGGGTCATTCTCTCGCTTGGCGCGGCATCACGTTAGGGGCCGATTAGCGGAACCTGGCTGGCTGGGCCAGGCTTTCTGTCCTCTTCTTTTACTGTCAATTTTTTTCTTCTTCTCAGTAGTACCTCAGTGTGCATTTCCGCAGATTCCCCTAAAGTTACAGCGACAGAATAGTCAGAAGTGACTGTGGTTGCTCTACAGGAAAGAAGAAGAAGAAGACACACACAAAGCATGAAAGGAAAAATGAATTATCTTCCCTTGCTGGCAAAAACGTAGCTTGATCAGCCAACCCTAACTTTGATGTACAAATCGGCAGCAAAGAATAAGATAGGAAATTCGGTGCATTCAAATTTTATACTTGCTAAATTATTGAGTAAAAAAAAGAAAACTGTAGACTAAACACACTACATCCAGTTCTCTAGCGGAACAATTTAAATACACCTTTCTTTCTTTTCCAAGTTTGCTGGGACTTAACCCCCTTTGGATGGGTTACCAGATAAAACGGCTCCTGATGAAAACGGCCCTTGAACGAAAACGGCCCTACTTAAAATACGAAAACGGCCCTACTCAAAATACGAAAACTGATTGTTGGGATTGGGCCGGTGTCATGAGAAATAAGTACCTACCGTGAAATAATTTAAGTACCTTTCAAAAGCGCACTAGAGAAATAAGTCAACTGTTATTTAAAATATTGATATTTATGTGCTCAATATACACAGAAAGAACCAATAAATAGAACGGGAGGATGTAAAGCCATATATATAAGTACTACTAAGTAGTAGTAGTAAGTACTAAGTAGTAGTAGTAGTCACAGCAGTTGTTGTTGCTGATTGTTATGTGTATTTTTTATCGGCCAAACAAAGTCTGACCGGTATTGTTTTGTCTGCTCATGCTATTGGATTTTTGTTTCATGTTTTTATTCCATTTCAATTGTGTGTAAAGCGCCCTGTAGCCTACATAGTAGGATGGGCGCTATGTACATTTTCCTCATTATTATTACTATTATATGCCACTTAGCTTCATACTTTTCGAAATGGCGGACAATATAAACAACCACCCATGCAAACAAAAATAAATAATAATATATATTTTATTAGAAAAATATGCCTGACTTCTCAGATTCTGATAGCTTCTCTGCCTTTTGGCTGGGACAGTGATTCAGGAACATAAATCTTTGTTTATACCCTGGTTGGTTTGTTCAGCCCGTCGTACATGGTGAAAGCCAATACGCGACGTTAAACTGAACTTCCATCCTGACTTCTCAATATTTAATAATGAATATTCTGTTCTTTCTGCATGCCACAAGACGCCTCTGAATGTATTTAGGGGCGAATCTTTCCCAAACAACAAACAATTTGAATGAGGAAAAGAGTATTTATTTCATGGGTTAAATATTTTATGCAACACCTGGGCCGTTTTCGTAACTGGTAGGGCCGTTTTCGTAACAAGTAGGGCTGTTTACGCAGGGGCCGTTTTCGTCAAGGGCCGTTTTCTCTGGTCACGTTTGGATGAAATGACGTACTTCCTGTTGTTCCAGTGAATCTCGTTCTTTGGTTTGTTTCCTTCAACCGTCTTTGTTAGACTCATTACTTATGTAAGCATAATTCTGTTTACTTCTTTAAGTCAGAGGAAAACTATTGGTAATGTACAAGAGATAAAAAGGCGATCCGCGCCAGATTGACGTGTTTCAATTGAAGCGTATAAGATATTTAATGGTCATGTAATGATGTACTGATGTAGATGACGTTAACCCTATGACTTCGAACCGAGAATCGATCCTTACTTCCAGTGATGGGAAGTAACTATGAACGTCACACCAAATCTTTTATCTAAAAAAATCACCCAGAATAAAGTCGAAGTCACATTTAATTTCTGAAAGATGCATATTGAATAGCAATGATGATATTTTCATTCGAAAGCTAACACAATGTCACACAACAAACCATGAATTTAGGTATGTAGGTAAGTTGCGTCCCTTGGATTTGATCTCTGAACTTGTCTGGGTTCGGGACACACACGCAAAAAATGGAGTCGCATGTGCATGCACAGTTATCACACTAAAAAGCAAGACGATGCTTAGAATTAATAAATTGCTACAACGGTGGGAATAAGTCTACATACCCGCTAGTTTGTTAGATCGTTGAGCTTGCGAATCTATCGTTGGGTTGAAGAGAAGTAGATTAGAGACAACAAGAAGCTTCACTCATCGCATCGATCGTTGAAAAGCTGTGCCCGAGGCGCGCCAACAAAGTATGGTCGCAGTAAGATTAATCATCGGTGTGAAGCTTGATCAATTTTTTAGAAAGATTTGGGTGACCCCAGTCATATTTATCGGTGCCCCAAAAATCGAGGTGTATTTTCCGTTTTATTTTCATAGTAAATGATGACGCGTGTGAAAGGTCAAGGTCTCAAAAACAGCAATGCGATTCTTGCTTGTAAGCTGATTTAAGTGCTTAATCTTACAATATTTTACTTCATTCGACCAGCGGCATCAGAAAATGACATATGTTTGTTTCGAAGCTTAAAATGTAAGTGTTAAATGTTGCACATGCGTTGTTTTGAAACTTCCTAAAAATTTAGAACAATGAAAGTTTTATTGTTTTTTGTTCGATCTATGCCCGGACGACTGACGTATTGATCATCAATACGTCAGTTTGATGACGATTACGCAAATAAATACGTCAATGCACGAGACGAGCGCATGGTAAGGGGGCGCCGGAAAGCCGAACTAAGAAGATTTCTTCGACTGAAATATTTTTTTTATGCAATAACAAATATTGAAGAGCTTCTTTTCTCAAAAAAGCTACATTATAGGTTCTACAGACAATACACTATCTGTGAGTACTGTTTTTCTACAAAAAATAGTGGTTTTATTCAGCTTTCAATCATCTTGATTGTTGGAAGAAATCTGTCACACATTTCCTACAGTCATATGCTAAAAAAAAAAAAACTAAAAAAAATTCCAAATTTTTCTCTCGGTGGCCTCAACGATTTAATTCTTACTTAAGATCTTAATAGTTAGTTGCTCTTTCTTGTAGTGCCAATTATTTCATTATACCAAAAAAAAAAAAAAATGTTCACGTCACTAATGAATTAGAAGAAAAAATCTGTAATGGCGCTCCGAGCATCCCCCTGAGTCAATACTGCGCACGTCACGTGGAAAGAAAAAAAAAAATTGGGGTCACTTCGAAAAATCCGTTCAAAAAGACTAGTGGGTGCTTTCCCTTGCTGTAAAAGCCAAAAACGGACCAGCGAGACTGAGGTAAAGGAAGCACTAACTTAGTATATAATATTATATATTGCATTGTGGGTAGGGCAAAAGTGAAAGTGAAACTACTAGACCAGGTGTTCAGCAGGCGCAATTGGCGCATACAGTAGCCAATGGTAAGAAAAAAATTGGTCACATCTGGCGTCTGTAGCCTTGAGAGGTACTTCATGGAATAAATAGTTACTGGACTAAATGGATAAGTTCATACCTAAAGTGAAAAAACACTTCTAAAAAAAGAAAGCCCCTATGGATGACTAAACATGCATTGGAACTGATAAAACTTTTGTTTGATAAAACTATTGTCCAGGGATTGATACCTCAAGGTTGGAAAGAGGCTGAAGTGCGACCCATTTTTTAAAAAAAAGGATAAAAAGCAATGCAGGGAATTATCGACCTGTCAGACTTACATCAGTGGTGTGTAAAGTATTTGAAGGGTTTGTTCGTGTTGTTTTGTGTGATAAGTGATTTTATAATAGAACTCAATATGTTAATGTAAATGGTTCTGTGTCATCTGATCTAGAATACCAGTTACTAGTGGTGTCCCATGGGGGACTGTGTTGGGCCCAATACTCTTTATTTACTATATAAATGACATGCCTGGCATGGTAGACTGTAATATAAAACATTTGCAGACGATACCAAAGCTTACTCGACAATTGAAACAGTGACTGAGTGAGTGACGGAAACAATTTGCAGTCATCCATTCACAAATTAGTTAATTGGACAGACACTTGGCTTTTAAAAATGTAATGCAGAAAAATGTAAAGTATTGCATTTAGGTAGGCACAATCCAAACTATGATTATTATATGAGGGACGGTAAGGAGTTCCGTAAACTAGAAAGTACAACAGCTGAAAAAGACCTGGGAATTGTTGTGGATCCATATCTTAGTTTTAAATGGCATTGTTAACTCCCTTACCAGGAAACTTGGCAAAGAAAGGCAGAGGACAAATGGCTACTCGCAGACCATCAACACGAACGCGCAAGAAGCAGCATTCTGCCTTGCTCAGGTAAGGAATAGGGTTATTTTTTGCTTCTGCTCGCCTGAAGGATCGCTTGCGCTCTTTCTGGATGTGTTTGAACTTGAAGTTAGTCCAGTTTCCTATCCCTCCACCCCCATTGACGCAGCATCCATGTTAGGATCTCGGTCAGCGGGACCTGACTGGCTGGGTCATTCCTCACCCACAAATAGCAAGCGGACATGGACTTTTGGATTCATGGACTGGATATTTCTAACTGCATTTGTGAAGACTTCTGTAAATTTATTTTCCCCCTTCTTCTATTTGTTTTCTTTTTCTTTCTCTGGTCACATCTTCAAAGTGTGTACATAATCACTTCTGCATAAAGAAGTTGGTCACCACCAAGAAGAAGAAGAAGAAAGAACAATATGTTGATATTGGAAGGTGAGAATAGGAGGAGGATAACAAACAAATGTCCTAAAAGTAAAACAGTCACAGTCAAAATCAAGGGAAATTAAGTAATGTTGTAAACCATAATCCAGAAATTGATCTTGCCTTTAGTCGAAACCACCACTTTGTGGCATTATATATATATGAATTAATGCCCAGTGCCAGGTGATCGGCAGTATTTTCGGCACCAATGACCTTGACCTTTGACCTTCATTTTTTAACTTGGCCTTGATATCTTTGACTTTATTACCTATCTGCATTCGACATTTGAGCGTCCTTGGTCCCTCTATTATTGTGCCAGGTATTTGGCAGCATTTTTGGTTCCAGTGACCTTGACTTTTGACCTATGACCTTCACTTTTGAATTTGGCTGAGATATTCTTAGTACCTATCTGCATGCAAAGTTTGAGCGTCCTAAGTCCCTCCATTCAATCATTGTGCCAGGGGCTTGGCAGCATTTTCGGCACCAGTGACTTGACCTTTGACTTATGACCTTCAGTTTCGAACTTGGCCTAGATATTCTTAGTACCTATCGGCATACGAAATTTGAGTGTCCTAGGTCCCTCCGTTATCGTGTCAGGTGCTTGGCAGTATTTTTGGCTCCTGCGACCTTGACCTTTGACCTATGACTTTCATTTTTTAACTTTGCCTAGATAGTCTTAGTAACTATGCGCATGCAAAGTTTGAGCATCCTAGGTCACTCTGTTCAAACGTTATCATGTTCACATAGATAGATAGTCGGCTTCAGAATCCACTGAAAACATTACCAGCTTCGCACAATTTGTTCGCGGCTGTTAACGAGGATTCAAAGCTTCTTTGATGTGTCATTTCTGTTCCCAAGTTCATCTTAAGATGTACGAAAAGAAGAAGATTTCTGTTCTCTGGATTCTGATGTTAGTGTGTTTGTCATGATACAGTAGTCACTCATGTTTTGCCTATTAAATAATATTATTTTATGTATATTTGATTTGATTGTAGTGAGTCTTATGTGTATATGTTAACTTATTTGTGTTTTATTAACTATGTAAAGCGCTTTGAGCTAGCTCCCTGCAAAGGGAGTAAAACGCTATATAAATGTTCAGTATTATTATCATTAGTTTTGCCTATCGTGTTTCGTATTTTAATGGAGGAATAAAGGAGAGAATGCACACCACTGAACTAAAAAATATCTTTCTTTTCCCCACAAATAATGAAGTGGTTTAAGTAATTTTTAATTACAATCTATGTCTAAGTTTTACGATTTTTTAAATTATGAAAATGTATAATTGTTTTGAATTGGGGAATCTTTGTGAAACAATTTTCAGGCAGTGTTGCAATGTTCTATTTTCACAGAAGCTGGTCCATGGAGGGAGACTCACCAGATCAGCCCTCAGCTGTCTACAGCACAGCACAGCCCATGTCTGACAACACTTCACTGCTGTCTCTGGACTCAAAGCACGCATGCTACCTTTGTCCTGCTGCCTTTGTGCTGGTCAGCAGTTTGGAACTCCACTTGGCGTCGGTTCATGGAGAGAAACTGCATGTGGTGTTACCTGGGTCCTCCACTTCTGACAGATGTGATGCTGGTAACTGTAGCAACACAAGCAAAAATAAGGAGACTGATAGCCATAGCAACAGAAAAACAACTAAAAAGAAAAACGATGATAAAATTGCTTGTGATAAAGATGGGGGGAAAAGGAGGAGACTGTATGTATGTGATGTCTGCGGAAAGTCTTTTTTTGAAGCCAGCAAACTGAAGAGACACATAGTGATTCATAGTGGTGTTAAGTCTTTTGTGTGTGATGTGTGTGGTAAGAGTTTTACTCAGTGTTCTCATTTAAAGAGACATAGGTTGACACACAGCAGTCAGAAACCGTTTATGTGTGATGTGTGCAGTAAGAGTTTTACTCAGTGTTCTCATTTAAAGGTACATAGGTTGACACACAGCAGTCATAAACCGTTTATGTGTGATGTGTGCAGTAAGAGTTTTATTCAGGCCAGTGACCTGACAAAGCACATGAGAGTCCACACAGGGGAGAGGCCTTACAAGTGTCCACACTGTGACAATGCTTTCAAGCAGTCTAGGTGATTTACATAAGCACATAAAATCAGTTCATGAAGGTGCCAGACCCCATGTCTGTGATATCTGTGGGGCAGCTTTCTCTCAGACAAGCCAGTTAACAGTGCACAGGAAAATTCACACAGGTGAAAAACCCCATGTGTGCTCAGACTGTGGAAAAGGCTTTGTCCAGCCAGGTAATCTAGCAGAACATCGTCTGACTCACTTAAGAAATAGACCCCATGTGTGTTCAGACTGTGGGAAAGGCTTTACACTCTCCAGAAATCTGAGCAGACATCGTTTGACTCACACTGGTAAAAACCCTCACAGCTGTCCTCAGTAGTTTATACTCGGTAGACCTTTAACATTTCACCTTGGTACATGCTCAAGGTCATATGCAAATGAGGTCAAGTTCGAAGGTGACTGACATGAAAAGGTCATAGTGACCCGCAAGGTCATGAACCTGTCCCTGGGTTGTTTTCCCTCTCCTATTCTGCGCGCAAGAGGGAGTTCCTCCGGTGATACGCAAGCGGTATTGATTGACCTTTGCAGGAAGGAAGTGTTTTTGTTTTTTTAATGAATGGAACACCCAGGGTTGCATTACTACTTTTGTTGTTGTTGTTGCTCGCACCACTGTTGATATTATAAATGTAGATAGAAGATGAGGCGAGTGACCTTTTACCACCACCCGTAGTAAAGAAAGGTTGACTATATTATAGAGGGGAGAAGGGGGAGACTTGGAAAGAGACAAACATACAGACAGAAAGCAAGATAAAATCAATACTTATTACATGCATACAAACACATACACACGCATGTAGACACAATCACACATTCTATTAAGAGAGAAGAGACAGTCAAGGAGTAAAATATAGACAGTTAGTGGGCTGAAGGGTGAAGAAAGAAGAACATTCTGGTTTAAACACAAACAAAGGTTGTTTTATTCTTTATTTGCGTTTATTTGACTTGTTAGGGGGTATTAAAGAGATTTCTGTCAGCATGATGATGATCATAAGGATGATGGTGATGATGCGCATCAGCCTTTGAGCGGTAATAGTGTTTTCGTTTACATAGCCTAAACTTGTGAACGACTGCTGATGATACTCTTGATGATGTAGCCTTGACATATCCTAAACTACCGGACGGATGATAATAATGCGCAACAGCTTTGAGTAGCAGTATTGTTTTTGTGTATATATCCTAAACTACCAAACGGTTGATGATGATGATGATGATGATGCTCTTGCTGATATTATCTTTACAAAAACCTAAACTACCAAACGGATGATGATAACGTGTAGCAGCCTTTGAGTAGTAGTGTTTTCGTTTACATAGCCTAATCTACTGAACGGATGATGATCATGTACAACAGCCTTTGATTAGTAGCGTTTTAGCTTACATAGCCTAAACTACTGAATGAATGATGATGACATGAAGCAACTTTTGAGTAAGTGTTTTTGTTTACATAGTCTAAAATGCTGAATGGATAATGGTGATGATGATTCTCTTGGCGATGTTATCTTTACATAGCCTAAACTAGTGAACGGATGATGACGATGCGCATCAGCCTTTAGTGTTTTAGTTTTCATAGCCTAAGCTACTGAACAGCTGGTGATGATACTCTCGATGATGACACCTTGACAAAGCCTAAACTACTGAACGGATTATGATGAAGCACAGCAACCTTTGAGTGTTAGTGTTTTAGTTTACATAGCCTAAACTACTGAACAGATTATGATGATGTGCTGGGGTTTTGAGTAGTTATAATGTTTCAGTTTAAACAACCTAAGCTACTAAATGGATATTGATGATGATGATGACGATGCTCTCGAAAAAAAGTTTTGTGCAGATGCCTTCCTCTCATGGGGACACACCACCACACAAAATTTGAAGCGATTCGGTCAAGCGGTTCGGAAGATCCTTGGAACAGACAGAAAAGAACAACAAACAAACAAACAAAAAAAGGAAACAAACCTGAACGAAAACATACTACTTTGCGACCGTAGATCGGCAAAGGACTAAAAAGAAAAACGAACTGAAAGCCTATTTAGTTCAACCAGAGAGGTTCTTTAATCTGTGGTTCAACCATTGTAGACCGGACCCACAACAAAAGTATCAATTCTTCCCTGTGAACACCCCCCACCGCACCCCACAACCATCAGTATGTCTGGGTGGGTTTTTTTTAATATACCCTTATGTTATGAGGGGTGGTGGTGAAGAGAGAGAGAGCGAAGAGAGAGAGAGAGAGAGAGAGAGAGAGAGAGAGAGAGAGAGAGAGAGAGAGAGAGAAAAGTACTTCTTCTTCTTCTAAGTTCTTTTTAGGTCGTCCGGGCATGTTCCTGTCAATTATGAATGTAGATGCATCATGCTGCTGTTATGCACCTAAGTAAGAATAATTAGGCCCAGCATGTCCGAGTTCGGATAGAGGAAATCTTTTTGAAAGTATTTCTTGAAAAAAGGCAGGAGAATGGACCGGAAAGGCAAAACGATACACACGGATTGCTGCGATTCGCTTCCGGTTTGGCACATCGATAGTCACTGTTCCCAGTCATCTACCTGCCAAATTCGAAGGCAATCGGCCCAGGAATGCCGGGGATACGGGTGCCGAGAGGCCGGCGGATGCGCGTTTGCGAAACCGCGCAAATGATACGGCCGCCTCGGTTGCCGTTGCCATCGCCCCGTTAGGGCTCACAGCAAATTTGAAGCGATTCGGTTGAAAAACGGCGGAGTTATAAGGCCCGTTTTGTGTTTCAGACAGACAGACAGACAGACAGACACACACACACACACACGGACAGTTGGCTTTTTACTATATGATGATTTGCTTGTGTTCATAAAATGCTTTGAAACATTAATAAAATAATGGAAACTTAACTTTGGCTTGATGAATTATATGAGTGTTTGTTTTTCTGTTTGTGATGTTCCTTTGTTTTGTGCCACAGTTTGTTGGTGCTGATGGTGTGTGTGTGTGTGTGTGTGTGTGTGTGTGTGTGTGTGTGTGTGTGTGTGTGTGTTATTCAGTTGTATCAGTCTATGACCTGCAGATAGCTGAGAAGGCTACTGCTATTCTGGAAAGCTTGGCTGGAAATTGTTCATTGTGGAGACGCCTTCCCAGGGAACATCCCCACTCTCTCAGCCAAGAGGACGTTAGGACAGGGAGGTTCCACAAAGGCCAACAAATCCCCAAGGCTGTGGAACAAAGAGCCAGTGCAAATGCCTCCTAGTGTGAGAGTCATAGTCATTCACAACAGACTGAGCTGTACAATGATGTTTTATTGCTGTAGACAATCACTGGTCCTACAGCTCTCACTCTCTCTTTACTGTTGGCCCAAACTGTCAGCCAATGATAAAAGCCATTGGAGTTAAGGGCCTAGATACACTGATGTACTCTCTCTACTGTTGGCCCAAACTGTCAGCCAATGATAAAAGCCATTGGGCCTAGACACACTGATGTACTCTCCCATCATCTCCCATGATCCCTTGTCACACAGAGCAGAGGTCAAAGGTGAACATCACACGACAAACACAAATTGTGACCGTCTAATATCACGAGAAGTGGATAGACGTTAAATGAAAGACACACACAAATTGTGACTCACACTGCAGGCCAGTTGGTTAGGTTTGGTTGTTTACTGAGGTCACTTTGAGAAAGTAAAAAGTGGTATTCTATTTCCTACAACTACCAAATTTGCATTCTAAACCCTTCTAACTAAAATCAAATTGAAAATTATTTTCCTTAAGAGTAAAATAACAATCCTCTAATAAAATATAAACGGCCTGTGCAAAATTTATATCAATAGTTGGTCAAATTCAAATGAGACTACTTTTATTTGCACACTATTTTCCTAAGAGAGTTAATCGGCACAAAGTGCTTACTTAGCTTTAGTAACCTGTACCTACCCAAATAAATTTCTACAGGGCTACAAGTGTACAGCTAAATCATAGGACATAAGTGGCATTTGCCATTTGTATAATATAATTAGTGTGTGTGTCTGAATGTACAGTCAAATTTAACTGTAAGCAACCTGTACGACATATATGTATTTTTCGCTGTAAAGATAGTTTTCATGATCCACAAATTCAGGTAAAGCTAGAACATTTCAATAAATTGTTGATCAACATGTGGAACAATCTAAACACCAGGCAACATGAAGCATGCTGAAAACATTCCTAAACACATTGGTGAAACTTTTGTTTTGGGTGAAACTGAAACCAGACTCACAAGACATGCTTTTCATTATGTCTTCCTTCATCACTTCATGATAGTGTTCTAACATGCCTAAGACACACATAATTATTTCAATCATTTTCTCTCTGGTCTTAACCCTTTCCCTGCCCAGTCCCGGGTCTACTACGTGGAGTGTGCAGTCATTGATGATGTCATGTCTTTTGATGTCATAGTCCTAGAATGGCCGTTTGTTTTTTGTTTAGACAAGTCAAGAAGTATATATCTCTAGTCTAACAGGTCTCTTTTAATTTATAATCAAGAAGTATATATCTCTAGTCTAACAGGTCTCTTTTAAATTTTATAATAAGAAAATTGATAATTTCTCTGTTTTCCTCTGGCAATGAAGGGGTTAACACTAACACAGACTATTTTGTATATGTACACACATGTACTTTATGGGTTGACATTTCCTTTAGTAGCTTCCTGAACATCACCAAAACATGAATCAAGATATCTTTCATTAGAAATTGCATTTCTATGTACAAAAGACATAGAAAACAAATACAATATGCAAAAGTAATGTGTGTGTATATGCAAGCGGATGTGCACATAAAGATTACAGAATAGAAAATGTACACAAGTACAACAACAGCCCCTCTTCACCTCAATTCATGCTCTGTTATCAACACACTGGGCAGTCCCACATTTCAAACACAATGAACAATTTGCATTGATATTCCAACAGTCTGTGAGACTCAGACCTGATCTCATTTGTTAACTAACACACACACACACACAAATGAAATGTCAACTGATCCCGAGGACCTTTCTCAAGCGAATGAAGCAGAGAGTGCTCCGGTGATTTAGTGGACTACAGGACATGATGCGTAGAATGGACGCACAACATGGTAGTGCAAATGAGAAAGAGACTGACGATAGCAAAACTGCACACAAAGACAATTCTGATGATTGTGGCTAAACATCTGATTCGCGAATTTGGTGTTTCGCTTTCGGCGTTTGTTTACACTGACAATTTAACGCATGTGTTCAATTGTGAACATCAAATCGATATTTCCGTGATATGGCTTTTCCAATCGCGGTGCTACTTGTCTGTGTCTTCCTTTGTAAAGTTATTGTTGCTACTGTTTCTCATCTTTTGCATAACTTAGTTTTGTCACTCTCTCTGTCCCTATGGGCCAAAAGGCCTGAAAAGACTGAAATAAACCACATTGTTATTGTTATTGTTCTTATTGTTATATTGTTGTTGTTACACACACACACACATTGCAGTAAGAGGACAGTGTTACTGATGTTTTGACTGCACATGTCTCTTCAGGTTCCATGACAGACTGAAAGTAGCAGGACAGTGAGGACAGCTGTGAGGTTTTTGTCCAGTATGGGTCAGACAATGTGTTTTAAGAGCACTAGAGTTGACAAAACCTTTCCCACAGTCTGAACACACATGGGGTTTTTCACCTGTGTGACTTCTCTTGTGAACTGTTAAATTTCCCACTGTAGAGAAAGCTGCCCCACAGACATCACAGACATGGGGTCTGGCACCTTCGTGAACTGACTTTACGTGGATCTGTAAATCACCTGACAGTTTAAAATCACTCCCACAGTGTGGACACTTGAAAGGCCTCTCCCCTGTGTGGACTCTCTTGTGCTTTGTTAGATCACCAGCTAGAGTAAAACTCTTACCACACACATCACACACAAATGGCTTAAAACCACTATGAATTGGCATGTGTCTCTTCAGATCACTGGGTTTAGAGAAAGACTTTCTGCAGACATCACACGAATATTGCTTCATTTTTGTCTTTCCATCTTTATCATCAGTATCACCACTATGAGTCAATTTGTGTCTCTTCAGTTTGCTGGGTGCAGGGAAAGACTTACAACAGACATCACATACATGCTGTCTTCTATTCTTTCCGCCTTTATGATCAGTTTTCCTTATCATTTTTCTTTTGCTATGGCTATCTACCTCCGTATTTATGTATGTATTGCTACAGTTTCCAGCAGTGTCAGGTGTGGAGGACCCAGGTAACACCATGTACAGTTTCTCTCCATGAACTGATGCCAGGTGGAGTTCCAAACTGCTGACCAGCACAAAGGCAGCAGGACAAAGGTAGCATGGATGATTTGAGTCCAGAGACAGCAGTGAAGTGTTGTCAGACATGGGGTGTGCTCTGCTGCAGACAGCTGAGGGCTGGTCTGGTGAGTCTTCCTCCATGGACCATACTGGTTCCAGCTTCTGTAAAAGAAAACAGCAAATGTTTGATTTTAATACTTTTTAACTCATTCCATCCCACAACAATGAATTAGCAGTGCCTGCACCCCATGAATTGTCAGGCATGCTGTACTTTGTCAGAGAAAGCACATCAAGCTGTGGAGACTTCAAATCATAATTTTCACAAAGAGGCTTTATACTACTCCTTTTTAAGCCCGAACTGCTGATGCCCCCTGGTGATGAGTCAGGAGCAGATACTTTTCTGTGGCTATATACTACTAGTTCCTGACAGGCAAGGGCGATAATCTTAAGTAGGTGGCGTTCGTATCTCAGGTCACGAAACAGGGGCACAGAATTTTCGGTATAAAGCCTCATTGAAGAATAGCAGAGAGGGACACACACACACACACACACATTCCCTCATTCTGGTGGCAATATTAATATTCCAGATTTTACAGCAGTGGGATAAAAAGGAAAAAAAGACTTCTGAACATGAATCCAAAATTCAACAGTGCTCAAAACAAATGAATAAATTCAAGTTTTGAGAACATGAACACCAATTCAAACTTAAAAATGGACTAAAGAAGGAAGGTGGCAGGATGGTTAACATTAAACACGAACAATCACTGTAGCGTACATAGTGTTTTTAAACATTCAGAGTTCTCAACTCAGCGAACCCACTCAAACCAAACAGCTACGGAAGTATTCCTCTATGGTATGTAGGATATGAACCTTAATACAGTGGAACCTCCCTTATAAGACCTCCCATTATAAGACTCCCTCCCCCATATAAGACCTGTTTCTCTGAGACATTGCCCTTCTTTGTGAGTATTAAAATTACCTCCATTATAAGACCTCATTTTGGATGATTTTTGAAGGTCTTATAAGGGAGGTTTCACTGTAGTTTTCAACCAATAAAATGATTTCTAGTTTATTTTAAGGAAAACAATGAATGCAAACGAGGGAGGGCCTATCCCCCTCTATCCTCACCCCCCTCCCTTCTTTGTCTTCTTTATCATGCTATTTTTGCAAAACATCATTTATTAGCCTGTAATAAATACTTTGCTATGGAACTTCAACAGATGTTAGCTTTAATATTTTAAATAATACCACAAATTTTCGAAACTGTACCATTAAGGATTCTTTTCAAAATAATGTTTATGCAATAGGGCATTTGCCACACGTGAGGACGACCTTGAAATTCACTGAGTTGAATTCAGAGAGCTGAATTAGAAAGGTCAGCGTAACTCGGGCAGAACGTGTACGGGCAAATTAGTAGTTTAGCATAGAGAACGAACACTCGTGGCAAATGCCCTATTGATGCAAACCTGACTAGTGTTGAATGGTTGCGATGGGAAGGGACCGGGCCATGTTGAATGAGTTAAAACAAGTCTGACCAATGCATTTAAAGTTACACAAGTGAAAATCTCACAATAGTGAAACTCGATAAGAGCACAGAGAGTCACGCTACCTAGTATGAACCAAATTAACAGCTAAATTCCCCCGAGTACACCCCACCCTCATCCCCCACTCCCTCAAAAAATGGGTGGTGCTGCACTGGAGACAACACATACTGCAGGTGGGAGCAACCCAAATTTGACAGACGATTCTCTGTGACTAGACAATAATACCAAAGACAATAGACGATTTTCTGAAAAAAAATAGGGGAGAGCATTTCGTGAAAATTAGAGTTGATTATCTCCACTTACTCGGTCAAAACCGGCATGGCGTCGAAGCTTGAAACCGCAGGATGCGAGTCAGCGACTTGCAAACATTTTTTTTTAGAAAAATGAGGGGTGGCCAGTACCCACAAACTGATAGAACTTGCAAAATGTGACGTAAAAATATAAATGACATCAATTTTAGAATGATGCACGGTGTTCTAAGTGCTATATGTCTACTCAAACATATGAAGTGAGAGCTGGGGGATCTACCTGATGGTAGAGTAACTTCCCCTGTTTGACCGATTGAATTAGGCAAGATCATTCCCACACACACCATGAAATTACTCCCCTTAATTATTTCCGAACAATTCCATTTCTCTGTGACTAGACACTAATACCAAAGACAATTCTTTGTGACTAGACAATGATACTAAATACAGTGGAACCTCCCTTATAAGACCTCCCATTATAAGACTCCCTCCCACATAAGACCTACTTCTCTGAGACATTGCCCTTCTTTGTAGGTACAATGGGACCTCCCTTATAAGACCTTCAAAAATCATCCAAAATGAGGTCTTATAAGGGAGGGATCTTATAAGGGAGGTAATTTTAATACTTTGCAAAGGGCAATGTCTCAGAGAAGTAGGTCTTATATGGGAGGGAGTCTTATAATGGGAGGTCTTATAGGGGAGGTTCCACTGTAACACCAAAGATAATTCTCTGTGACTAGAAAATAACACCAAAGATAATTCTCTGTGACTAGACAATAATACCAGAGACAATTCTTTGTGGATAGACAATAATACCAAAGACCATTCTTTGTGGATAGACAATACTACCAAAGACCATTCTTTGTGGATAGACAATAATACCAAAGACCATTCTTGTGGATAGACAATAATACCAGAGACCATTCTTTGTGGATAGACAATAATACCAAAGACCATTCTTTGTGGATAGACAATAATACCAGAGACCATTCTTTGTGGATAGACAATAACACCAAAGACCATTCTTTGTGGATAGACAATAATACCAAAGACCATTCTTTGTGGATATACAATAATACCAAAGACCATTCTTTGTGGATAGACAATAATACCAAAGACCATTCTTGTGGATAGACAATAATACCAAAGACCATTCTTTGTGGATAGACAATAATACCAAAGACCATTCTTTGTGGATAGACAATAATACCAAAGACCATTCTTTGTGGATAGACAATAATACCAAAGACATTCTTTGTGGATAGACAATAACACCAGTGTAACCTCCCTTATAAGACCTCCCATTATAAGACTCCCTCCCACATAAGACCTACTTCTCTGAGACATTGCCCTTCTTTGTCAGTACAATTGAACCTCCCTTATAAGACTCCCTCCCATTTAAGACCTACTTCTCTGAGACATTGCCCTTCTTTGTAAGTATGACATTTACCTCCCTTATAAGAACTTTAGAATCTGACGTGTGTTGGAAAAGTTACATTTACAGTGGAACCTCCCTTATAAGACCTTAAAAAATCATCCAAAATGAGGTCTTATAAGGGAGGTTCCACTGTAAAGGTAACTTTTCCAACACACATCAGATTCTAAAGTTCTGCTCTTTAAACAAAAGAATGACTCACAAGGACAAACTCCACAGCTGAGTCTGCAGAATATTCCCTGGCATGGTCCGTCTCTTCTGTGGACAGTCTCCCATGTGGCGAGGACATCTGTAATGATGATTCAAAAACATAAACAACAAAGCAACACTATTTTTATGATTCCTTTCTCTTTCTCACTTTTATCTTTTTAACTGTTTATCTCTTTCACTGCCATTGTCGCATTTATGTACCATAATGGTTTAACACCTATGTCACTAAAAGGCATCAAATCAGGGCTTGTTATTTGAAGACCCTGTTTTCTTAATTTTGGGAGGTAAGGATAGGCCTAGTGTTATACATGTTACAGAGGAATTCACAATATTGCAGATAAAAATGTTTTTCTCTACCCAGTTAAGTTTAATGGTATTTTTTCGCTGAAAAATGGCTGGCGGCGAAAGGGTTAATTTTTACTTCAGTTTCTTTATACAGCCAAAGAGAGGAATGAAGAATCTCAGCAAGACACTTCCTACCCTGTTCACAGTAGAGTCACACTGAATTCAATGTTGAAGGGAAATTAGAGAACACAATTACAGCACAGGCTTCACTGCTCTTTGTTCATTACAAATGTTGAATCCAATGTTGAAGGGATTCATTGAATCCAATGTTGAAGGGAAATGATAGAACACAATTACAGCACAGGCTTCACTGCTCTTTGTTCATTACGTCACATTACAATGTTGAAGGGAAATGATAGAACACAATTCACACTGCTCTTTGTTCATTACATCACACTGAATCCAATGTTGAAGGGAAATGATAGAACACAATTACAGCACAGGCTTCACTGCTCTTTGTTCATTACATCACACTGAATCCAGTGTTGAAGGGAAATGATAGAACACAATTACAGCACAGGCTTCACTGCTCTTTGTTCATTACATCACACTGAATCCAATGTTGAAGGGAAATGATAGAACACAATTACAGCACAGGCTTCACTGCTCTTTGTTCCCTAAGTGCTGTGGAAGCACAAACCAGCTAGCTACTGGTAGACGTTTTAACTATTGCTATGCATGAAATATTTTGTTTTAGAATCTAAGATATACAAAATACATGTTCAAAATAATTATATAAAAAAATCAAATGCAGGACTTTATGTGTCATGAAAAAACATAATAATACTGGTTATTTATAGAGCGCTTAACTCCCTTTGCAGGGAGCTCAAAGCGCTGAACAAAGGCCTAAACACTAACATACAGATAAACATACACATTAAAGACAAGCCAAGAATAATCAACATGAAGACAAGTATCAATGAATATAAACATTAAAAATAAGTGAGACTGTTGATACAAAATACATGTATTAATCTCTCTCGCCTCCCTCCCCCCTCCCCCCACCTCCTCCCTCCCTCCCCCAACCCCCACACACACACACTGCAGGTTAATATCATCAAGGACTACGTGGATTAGAGGTGAGAGTATGAGGTTTCAAAAAGATGAGTTTTCAGAGAAGTTTTGAAAGACTGGACAGAGGAAGAGTGGCGAACACTGTGTGGTAAGCTATTCCAGACCGAGGGAGCAGAGTACGAGAAAGAAGATTCACCGAAGGATTTAGTGTGGCTGTGTCAGCAAACAAATAATTAAACCACCAACATCATTTCATCATCCAAATTACAAAGGAAATAAAAAATGACACGACAGAAAGGTTTGTTACATCATTTCTTACACACCCACGCCCAGACTAGCATTATCACTATGTGAAAGTTGCTTGCCTCTTGGGAATGTTTTTATATTTTAGTATAGTCACTATAAAGACTCCAGGGATCATCCCAACAGCCGAAGCACTTGAACACTATGGTACAAATGCACCAGCTAGGGATGAGAACATTACGTGTGTGACCGTTTTTGATTACCCCACCACATGGGCAGCCACACTCCGACTTTGGAGGAAATTAATATAATGATTTATAAATAAATAATGGAACATTGCTTTGATGACACTCTTGGCACAGCAAGACTGCTGTCATTTGGACCCCACACCCACACCCTTGGCTTAAGTCATAACTGTCTTAATCATCAAATCGTTCTTATGGAAGATGCAATAAAAGAAGAACTGAAAACAAAATCAAAATGAATTTGTCAAGCCACTGTGACTGTTATACCATAGGCTACCTATGGTATAACAGGTAATATATTAGGACGGATTAGAGACTTTTTAACAGGTAGAAAACAGTCAGTCAGAGTTGGAAATGCTTATTCAGAGCATGTTGATGTTTTAAGTGGCATACCTCAAGGGAGCATACTTGGCCCAGTTCTGTTTCTGATTTTTATTAATGATTTGCCTCAGGAGATAAATATTTGCAGATGACACAACAATTTACAATACATCCTCAAACTCCATGTTATTACAAAAAGATGTAGATTCCCTAGTATTTTGGTCTGAAACCTGGAAGTTGTATTTTAATGCATCAAAATGTAAGATTGTGCATTTAGGTAATAACAATCCTTGTAATGAATATACTATGAAAAATGGTGATAATGTAAATGACAAAATGTACAGAAGAAAAGGACTTAGGTGTAATAATTGATGAAAATCTTAAATTTGATTATCACATCCACGAAACTGTAAAGAAGGCTAGTAAAATGCTTGGAATTATGAAGCGAACATTTTGTTTTATAGATAGATATATTTTTACATTTGAATAAAGGATTACTTACACCTAATTTAGATATGGAAAAGACAGTCAGTGATGACAGAGAGAGTGCAAAGAAGGGCTACAAAATCCATATGAGGATTCCAAATTATTCTTACAGGGAGAGACTAGGGCTCCTTAACTTACCAACATTAAAAGCTAGAAGAATCAGGGGTGATTTTATACAATGTTTCAAAATACACAGTGGCTATGGGTACGGCGTTGCTGCAACACTCAGACCATGTTCAGGGATAGTAACTCTTCCTAGTCGAATTTTTCGTCAACAAATGCATTTTCTTATTTCGTATATTTAACGCATCTTGGTAAGGAATAGGGTTAGGGATAGGGTTAGGAACATGTCAGAGTTAATGTTAGTAGTTTTTTTAAGACATTTGGGTACAATTTATGCGTCCCGTGATTGAGCGCCGTACCTGTAGCCTGGAGAATGTGAGATACGGGCCCTTACCCTGAGCCTCTGCATTCAAAATATTTTAAACTATTGATGACCTAAAGATACAAGATTTCCTTAAATTATCAAATGTTGACAAAACTAGAAACAGCATTGACAAAATATTTATTGAATATAGCAGGACTAATATTAGGAAATACTGTTTTACCAACAGAACTGCACCGTTGTGGAACAAGAGTGGTTGGGCTGGTGTAGTGTTCTCGGATTACTCTGTTCTCAAGATTCCTGCGCATGCGTGAAATAGGGCATTTGCCACGCGCCGACGACCTTGAATTTCACTGAGTTGAATTTAGAGAGTTGAATTAGAAAGGTCAGCGCAACTCGGGCAGAACGAGCTCGGGCAAATTAGTAGTCTAGTATAGAGAATGAACACTCGTGGCAAACGCCCTATTGAGACAGTAATCTCATAACGTACCATGATCAACTTTACTTTTTGTGTATTTGACGGTTTCAGGTTAGGGTTAGGGATAGGTTTAGGGTCAATTTAGTGTTGAATACACAAAAGATAAAATTTGATGGTACATCATGATCGATTTTACGCATGCACAGGAATCTTGAGAACAAATCTAAGGCGAGAAAGTCACGCCGGCATCATGCTGGGTACCGCTGATCGGTCCTTGTCTGGACGGTTGTCTGGCTGTCTACCCACCAAAACCCTCTCTCTCTTTTTGTTTTTATCTTTTTCGACGTCTCCTCATCCTTCTTCTTCTTCTTCCTATTGGGGATGTTTATCCTGCCCCATGCCCAAAGTCTTCATTTAGACTGCTATTGGCGCGCAAGATGCATGCTATGTGAGTTCAGTGCCATCCATTCCACCGGCACAACACAGCCTTAACTCCTACCGATCAGTGGAATGGGCTTTAACATGTGCGCAAGATCTTTGTGCATGCGTTCGCACACAGGACCTCGGTTTTAAGTCTCATCCGAAGGACTAACCTTTTTTTGGTTGCAATACTGTAATAGTCAAAGATGACTTTGGCAACTATATGGAAAAAGAAGAAGTTACCAACTAAAGTAAAACAAGCACCAAATACTAACATTTCTGAAAAAAATATTTGATGATTGGGAATACACATATATTAAAAAAAACATGAATATGACGAGTGACTATCTCAAACATTAGTGCAAGATAAAGCTTGTACATAAGAAATGGCTAAATCTACCAAGCTTGGAATATAGAAGGGTGCGAGGAGACATGATAGAGGTTTATAAAATTTTGCATGGTTTGTATGATTTCTCCTACTGCACCTCTTTTTCACTTATCTAGTCATAATACTACTCGGGGACACAGTTTTAAACTAACCAAAATACTAACCAACTAGACAGTTTCATTCATTCTTTACTAATAGAATAACAAATTTATGGAACAATTTATCATTTGATACCGTCAATGCACCTTCAGTAAATGCATTTTAAAATCGTATTGACAAAGAATTATCAAAATATACTTTTTCTACCAATTTGGATGTATATGAAAAACAAAGCTAAGTGTTAGTATACACTCAAGCCAAAAATAAATCCACGGGCAAATTAAAAATATTTAAAAAACAATTGATATTTGATTAAAAAATCACCACTAATGAGGGCAAAAGGCTTATAGCCTATAGCACTTTTGCGAAATGAAAACGGAAGTAACAGACGAGTTCTGTGCCCGTTAGGACGCTTAGTTCCGGTTAGGATGAAAATGATGTTTTACGTCCTCTCGGTCACAGACACATATGGGACATTTGTAAATACAAAGATGGTGGGAACAATACTGGGTGCAATGCCCGGAGGCAGTGCAACACCAGTAAAGTCCCAAGTTTTTAACAATATAGATAGGTGTAGCGGTAACCACGCCTCGGTTAAACCTCATCGGCTATGGTACCGCCACATTGTGTAAACATATATATATATATATAACTGCAATTGGAAGAAATAACGTTTTACGCCCTCTTTGGCCTTTCGGCCATGTGGGGCATATAACTGCAATTATGTAAAGTTCCGGTTAGAAAATGCTGCTCCGTAATTGTAATGGAGGGGTGTTTAATTGCTCAGTTATCAGTTTGGAGATTTAATAATATTAAGTCCTCGTTCATGTTTTTTTCTTAAAGTGTTTACATTCGTTGACTATAAACAGTTATGTTCTTATTTGTTTACTTGATACGACCACATTAATACCCTAAGACTTGAAGACAAGAACAAAATATAGTTGTTGTTTAAGGTAGGTAACTTCCGTTTTTTAATTCTATTTTTGAACCGGAACTACCCCAAACCGACTTCAAAACGAGACAGTAGAGAAAGATAACCCCAAAAGACCGAATTATGAGACAGTGCTATAGCCTTATTAAGCCTTATCATGTGATGTGATGTGATGTGATGTGATGATGAAGAAATGATATCATCAAGGATGGGACATTTGAAAGCCTCACGGCTATGCTTAGTCTTCTTTTTCTTTCTCTTCCCAGCCAGTGAACCACAATAATCAAGTTGATGGTTTTGTTGGCATAAATTTTGTTTTATAAGTTTTATGATATTAAAAACCGAAAACGTGGAGACCTAACCAAACCTTAGATTTTTATGTAAAAAAAGATTGTCAGCAATGAGTGAGACATGAAATTCTATTCTTCTTGGTAAATTATGGAGTTTAAAAGCAATAGACTACTCATATCACATTCAGTTCTGTAGCGGAACAATTCACACACCTTTGCCTTTCTCATTTTCTGTCTTTTCCAAGTTTACCAGGAAGGAAGTGTGCGGTAAAACTACAGAGTAACCTCCCTTTGATGTGAACCGACGTGTCAGATCAGAAAGTAGGGACAAGGCTGAATAGCCATTAGGCTTTTAAAGTCCCTTCGTTTTATGCAGTTGTAATGCTATATCAAGGTCTATCGATCGTTGCTCAGGTGTGTTTTTTTATGATTGAAAATCAATCGTCGTCATAGGTCATTGATATGATCTATGACTGACATGTCACATAGCCTATGAGTATGAGCCAGACCCTAATAATATCAGTATGAGGAAATGCTTATATTTAACTTCTTCTTCGCCTCAGGAAGCCAACTTCATCAGGTTGAAGATTCTGCTGCACTTTGGGGGGTAGTAAGAAGATAAGAAATTAGAAAGCTGAGGAGATAGAAGTAGCCTAATGGAAAGGAAAGTAAACATAAAATAAACCTAGTGTGGATCTGATTTTTTTTAAAACCCAACAACAACAACAACCTGGAGCGTAGCCTTTATTTCGTAGTATCTGGGCAAGACCAATCCGGCTACCGTAGCGGTCCCCGGGGGTGAACCCCGACCGGCACAGCTCCTGCCCTTCATTTACCACTACTTTGATCTATGGCCCCTAGTTCCCTGGTTTTAGTTACCTACAGTTGAGGTGTTTGTGGAGGCCTCTTTTGAAGGCCTCCAATGACTGAGAGGAGGCAACTGCTTCTGGGAGGCAGTTCCACTGTGGGATGGTGCGGGGAAAGAATGTGGATTGTCTGTACTGTGTTCTGTGGCTTGGAATGTCGTAGACAGCAGAGTGGGGCTGACGGAGGCTTTTCTTCTGTTGTGTATTTGTTGGTGAGTATTTGGTATTTATGGACAGAAGACCTGTGTGGAATTTATAGAATGTGTTCAGGCGGGCTTCTGTTCTGCAGTTCTCAAGAAGGGGCCATTTCAGGGAATTTTTGAGGTCTGCTGATCTTGTTGTCACATGGAAGTCACGGGCCACCCATCTTGCAGCTCGGCTCTGGATTTTTTCCAAGGCATCGATGCTGCCCTTGTTGTGGGGGTCCCAGACTGGGCTGGCGTATTCCAGGAGGGGGCGTACCATAGCCTTGTAGGCCTGCTGCTTGAGTTTTTTTTTATTGTTCATCTTCAGGGCCCTCAGGAATCCAAGGGTTTTGTTTGCCCTGTTCACCACATCGTTGATGTGGGTGTCCCACTTAAGGTCAGTGGAGATAGTCACACCCAGGTATTTTGCATGGGGCACGCTCTGGAGTTGGTGTCCGTGTAGGAAGTAGGCCTTCTCCATGGTGTTTCTGCATCTCGTCATGTGGAGAACAGAGCATTTGTGAGGGTGGAAAGCCATTCTCCATCTGTCTTCCCATGTGGCAAGCCTATCAAGGTCCTCTTGGAGCGTGCTCTGATCACTTGAGGCTTTGATGTCCTGATGACAGATGGTGTCATCGGCAAATAAGCAGGCAGTGGAGTGAAGACCTTCGGGAAGATCGTTAATATACAGGAGGAAGAGTGATGGACCGAGCACGGACCCCTGTGGGACTCCAGACTGGACAGGTGCGGGGTCGGACTTCGCTCCACCAACAACGACTGCCTGTTTCCGGTCAGCCAGAAAGTTCTCGATCCACTGGCAGGTTTTCTGCGATATTCCATATTTCCTTAGTTTGTAGATGAGGAGGGGATGGCTGACTTTGTCAAATGCCTTGGCAAAATCCGTGATCAAGACATCCTCCTGGTGGCCTCTTTCCAGAGCCTCTGAGGCCTCATCCACAAACCCAACGAGTTGGGACTCACTTGAGTGGTGTCTACAGTGTCAGGGCGCAGGATGTTGTTGTCCTCTGCGTATCCCATGATGCTCTTCACGATGATGTGTTCCAGGAGCTTGCAAGGAACGCTCGTCAGGGAGATTGGCCTATAATTTTTGGCATTATATCTCTCTCCTTTCTTGAAAATCGGGGTGACGAGCGCTTCCCTCCAGTTATCTATCTATGGATTATGATACCTAGCCTAGGCATTACATTCGTTCAAAAATATCACAGACAAGTTTTTTCCAAAACAAAAGGTATTCAGATAATATACAGATTTAAATGAATAAAATACAGATGCCTTAGTGGTCATCAGTGAATGAAGCCAAACCTAACAAAAATCAAAAACATATTTAGAGGGCAAAAGGCTGAAGCAAAGTAGTCATTTATACTATGCTATGCTATATAATCATAAGTATAATGTTCCCACTTGTCTAATACTAATACATTTTTGAAAGAGTTAGTATTTAGTGCACTTTTCATATTGGTAGGTAATTTATTCCACAGGCTGGGGTGCCACTCTGTTACTGAATGAAAATTTCCTTGTGTTAGTTTAACAATGTTCAATAAATATTTTGTTAGTAATATTTCTTGTTTTGTCATAGTTTGATAACTTGAAAAAATCAGGGTAAAGGTAAACTTGGCAATTTCAAATATTTCTCGAGGAAATTTCTCGGTTAATTCCATTTTTCTGTTTTTGCCTTTCTTATTAAACATAAAGCTGTATTTTATTAACCTTTTCAGCTAATTATCTTTTTGGAATACTAACCCTAACCCTACCCCTACCCCTACCCCCCCCCCCCCCCCCCCCATAAGACGGCAAAACGCAATGAACCACGACTGTGACAAATGCTGCGGTGTACTGCAGTACATAGGGGGGGGGGGGGGGGGGGGGTCCTATTAGATAATGGCCTTTATCATGACTGCAATTAATTATTGAACAAAGATAATTAGCTGAAAATGTTCATAAAATACAGCTTCATGTTTGGTAAGAAAGGCAAAAACGGAAAAAAAAATTAACCGAGAAATGTAGGGAGGGTGGCACATCTTGACCTATACCAAAATCAGATATGTTTATGTCATCAATGCAATTACATTTTTTATAACATTGAATAAGATCACCCCTCATCCTTCTAGCTTTCAATGATGGTAAACCTAGGTATTTCTACCTTCTTCTTCCAGTTAATTATGTGCCCACAATCAACAATTATTATTTTTATGGCACTATTTCGTTCGAGGTCTGAAGTCGGAGAAACAAAATAAAATAAAATAGTAACATAAAATAAAAAAAATAAAAAGAGAGAGCTAATAGTCAAGAAAGCTAATCATATAGCAGGTCTCCTGATTAGGACAATATCCAATAACTGATTATGGTGCCTTTGTTTAAAGCCTTATTTCGCCCTAATTTAGAGTACAGTAACCCTGTTTGGTGCCCATATCTTAAAAAAACGTATTGAGGGTGTCCAAAGGAGATTCGCAAAGATAATTGTTGGTACGGGTAATAAGGACTATGAAGAGAGACTGAAATATTTGAAATTGCCAAGTTTAGAGAATACCGTATTTTACGGACTATAAGGCGATACTTTTTTCCCAGACTGAGACCTCTGCGCCTTATAATGTGACTGATAATATAGTAAAGAAATAGAAAAACAAAATCTGAATTTTGTGTTAAATTTGGGGGGTGTGCCTTATATTTTAGTTATAATCAGGTGTGCCTTGTAGTCCGTAAAATATGGTAGACATTTAAAAGATGACCTTATCGAGGTTTATAGAATACTACACAACCTTTATGATCATTGCACCACTACAACCTTATCAAAGACTCTAAAAGGGTAAGATGGACTACTTAAGAGTTACGGCGAGCCGGGCTGATAGAGTTATCGTTAGTGGGGTAGTTACACCATTCACAATAGCGGCTATCCAAAGTATAACTGACTCGACTCATGAAAAGATAACTCTCAGGTTTGAAAAAAAGGGCTATGTAACCTAAATGTGTCACGTTTAAAAGGGACATAACCAGTGTTTCTGTCCTCACTACTCGTATAGGGAAAAGGGACCGGATGTTAGTCTTTTCTTTTCAGTGTCTTTGACCTTATTAACACTTTCAGAAGAATATAGAACTCGAGGGTGTAACTTCAAACTTACAAAGAAAATAAACAATACTCATTCCACTCCAAAAAAAATTCACGAATAGAATTACAATGGCATGGAATAACCTTTCAAATGAGACTGTTAATGCATCGTCACTGAACATATTCAATACTCATATTGACCAAAAATATAAAAGCGTGATGTACTCCTCAAATTTGGAGGAACTTTATTAGGATTCAAAATCAATACACAAAGCCTATTAGTTCACGGGTAAAAAGTACATTGATATCAGTAGTAACGATATCAAGAGGGTAAAAGGCTTAAAAAATAAGCCTATAGTGCCAAATTGCTACGCTATGCTAAAAGAAAAAAAGAAAACCCTAATCTACAATGACCCAGCCAGCTGGTTCTCCCTGTGGATCCCCAACATGATGTGTCAAAACAGGAACACGTTAAAAAAAATCTATTGTGCGTGTGACTCACTCTCTCTTTCTCTAGTGTTTTACACGGTTACAGGAAACTCTCATTGCAGGTTAAATAACACCAGGTCTATAAAACCATTATATGCTGTATCTTACAGTTTACACTTCACTCCATTTCTGAAGGAACAAACAAACAAAATCATATTTGTATGTTATATGAGCATAACACGACACTCTCTCTCAGTCATTTAAAATGTTCACGGTATGTGTTGCGTGATTTCAGACACTGTGACCCAATGGCGTCCCCTGATGAAGTGGAGATGTCAGAGGTCAAGATAGAAATTGATGTGGCTGAAGACCCTGGACTTCTGTGGAGCGCACAGGATGAGAATTCAGGTCAGTAACACTTAACCCTTTCGCAGCCAACCATTTTTCAACAACAAAAATTCCATTAATCCTTTCGCAGCCAACCATTTTTCAACAACAAAAATTCCATTAACCCTTTCACCGCCAGCCATGTTTCAGCAAAAAAATTCCATTAACCCTTTCACCGCCAGCCATGTTTCAGCAAAAAATTCCATTAACCCAACCGCCAAAATGTTTCAGCAAAAAAATTCCAAAACCCTTTCACCGCCCTGTTTAGCAAAAAATGTCCATTAAACTTACCTGGGTAGAGACAGAAAAAATCTGGGTATTGGGGAAGCCTCTGTGACATATTTCAAGTAAGGCCTATCCTTAGCTCCCAAAATTAAGAGAATAGAGTCTTTGGATAACAGACCCTGATTTGATGCTTTCTAGTCACATGGGTGTTAAATCATTGTGGTGCTAAAATGCGATGTTGGCGGTGAAAGGGTTAAACCTACCTGGGTAGAGAAAAAAATATGTCTGTAATATTGGGGATTCCTCTGTGACATATTTAAAGTAAGGCCTATCGTTACCTCCCAAAATTAACAGAATATGGTCTTTGGATAACAGACCCTGATTTGATGCCTTTTAGTGACATGGGTGTTAAATCATTGAGGTGCAAAAATGCGACGTTGGCGGTGAAAGGGTTAAACTGTCTTCAACAGACACCATGGTGTAATGGGGAACAGTGTGTGGGCCTGGTGGGAATCTACCAAAGTGTAGAAACTACAAGAAAGAAAGACACCCCCCCCCCCCCCCAAAAAAAAAAAAGCAAAGAAAAGCGAGTCTTTTTTGTCAAGCTTTTGCCTTTAATCAGACTTCTTCAGGTACTAGGACAAGATGTCACAAGTGTAAAAACTATCAGAAAGGGAACTTTCATTTACTGTTACCAAAGACTGTACAGGGGAAGATAAGCATCCGGTCTCTTTTCCCTATATGAGTAGTGAGGACAGAAACACTGGTTATGTCCCTTTTAAACAGGACACATTTTTTTACACGTCGATAGGCCAGTTGAATTCTCCGTTCAAATTCCAGTCTGAGTTTTTGGATAGCCTCCACTGTGAATAGTGTACTGTCCGCACTAACGATAACTCTATCAGCCCGGTTCGCCGAGCTCTTAAGTAGTCCATCTTACCCTTTTAGAATGTCTTTGCTGTTACCGTTTGTTTGTGTTGATTGGTCTTGACAGCTTTGATACAGTTTAAGTGAACTGTAGCTGGTGTGTACGTTTGATTTTTTTAACCTAATAAAGAAAATGCTAATGTTGATATTTTTTTAAATGAAAAGTAATTGTTACAATTAGCAAATTTTGTCTGTTGCAGGTGTCCTATGTGATATCACAGTGCAGCCCGTGTCTGACAACACTTCTGGATCACTGCTGTCTCTGAAAAGAGGTCATCTGTGTCAGCGTTGTTCTGCTGCCTTTGTGCTGGTCAGCAGTTTGGAAGACCACCTGGCGTTAGTTCATGCAGAGCCTCTGCTGTTCCCTGAGAGTAGTGAAAGACTGGTAGGTATAAATCTTCTGCTCAATGTGATGAAATTATAATCAGAGACAGAGAGAGAGACAAAGAGAAAGACAGATACAGACCTAGGGAGAGAGTCCTCTTTATTTACCTGTGAACTTGAATGTTTAGTTAGCAGCTAATGCATTCTAAACAAGTTTGACTTTTAACTTTTGACTTTGAGTTATAAAAAATCTATCTCTGAAAAAGGTTGATGGATTTTTACTTCCATTTTACATGATTTTCTCCCTGGTTCAATATTACTAGACTATTACTAGACTATTATTGCATCATTATAAACATGACTGGAAATGCATTGTTTCTTAAATTTGTATGACGAGGAGATAGTGCTTCTGAAAGGAATGTAATCATGATGAAAATGATGTTTTACGTCCTCTCGGTCATAGACACATATGGGACATTTGTAAATACAAAGATGGTGGGAACAATACTGGCTGCAATGCCCGGAGGCAGTGCAACACCAGTAAAGTCCCGAGTTTTTTAACAATATAGATAGGTGTAGCGGTAACCACGCCTCGGTTAAACCTCATCAGCTATGGTACCGCCACATTATTATTCAAGGAATGTAATCAAACTGGGGCATGTTCATTTATTGCTGTTTAGTTTTGTTGTTGTCCACTCCATGCACAGAGGCCTACTGTAATCATATCTGTCCGTCTCTTTCTTTGCTGTTTTGTTTGTCTGAACCGTAGCACAGAATCACTGAACTGTCATATTCTGTTTTAAAAAAACTATTGTAGCAAAGGACTTGTCACTGTATATGGCTAACCCTTTGATTTTTTAAAAATTACAGAAGTCCTTGCTACATGGGAGACTGTCCACAGAAGAGACAAACCATATCAGGAAATATTCTGCAGACTCAGCTGTTGATATTGCTGTGGTGAGTTGGTCATGTCTTCATTGAAAATTAATAGTAAAACTTTTAGAATTTAACTTTTTAATAATAATAAAGCTTTCTGATAAAAACGTAATCATAAATATATAGAAATAGGAAACCCTACTTTGTTAAAGGATTTTAAGGGAATTTTTCAATGTTTATTTTCACAGAAGCAGGAACCAGTATGGACCATGGAGGAAGATCAGCCCTCAGCTGTCTACTGCACAGTACAGTCCATGTCTGACAGCACTTCTGGGCCACTTTTGTTTCTGAAAAGAGGTTTTGTGTGTGAGCATTGTTCTGCTGCCTTTGTGCTGGTCAGCAGTTTGGAACTCCATCTGGCGTCAGTTCATGGAGAGAAACTACACATGGTGTTACCTGGGTCCTCCACACCTGACAGATGTGATGCTGGTAACTGTAGTAACACAGACATAAATAAGGAGTTAAATAGCCATGCAGACAGAAAAACAACAACAAATAGAGTTGAGGATAATGGTAATGGTGATAAAGATGAAAAGAAAAGGTGTAAAAAGTGTGTGTGTGATGTCTGCAGAAAGTCTTTCTGTAAACCCAGTAATCTGAAGAGACACAAACTGAATCACAGTTGTAAAGATGAAAAGAACAGTTGTACAAGTCGTGTGTGTGATGTTTGCAGAAAGTCTTTCTCTTCACCCAGTAATCTGAAGAGACACAAACTGATTCACAGTGGTCTTAAGCCATTTAAATGTGATATGTGCTGTAAGAGTTTTACTCATGCTTTCAAATTGAACACACATAAGCTAACACACAGCGTTCATAAAACATTTGTGTGTGATGTGTGCAGCAGGAGCTTTACCCGAGCTTCATATTTGAAGACACACAGGCTGATACACAGCATTCATAAACCTTTTGTGTGCGATTTTTGCAGTAAGAGTTTTAACCAGATTTATCATTTGAAGTTACACAAGTTTACCCACAGCAGTCATAAACCATTTGTGTGTGATGTGTGCAATAAGGGTTTTGCTCAGGCTTGTCGTTTGACCATACACAAGAGAGTCCACACAGGGGAGAGGCCTTACAAGTGTCCACAATGTGACAGTGGTTTTAAGCAGTTAGGTGATTTACAGGGTCACATAAAGTCAGTCCATGATGGTGCCAGACCTCATGTCTGTGATGTCTGTGGGGTAGCCTTTTTTAAGAGTTGGAGTTTAACAGAACATAAGAGAAGACACACAGGTGAAAAATCCAAGTTGTGTTCAGACTGTGGGAAAGGGTTTGCTGATTCTGGTTCTTTTAGAAAACATTGTCTGATTCACTCTGGACAAAAACCATATGTGTGTTTAGACTGTGGGAAGGGTTTTACTGAGTCCAGTGCTCTTGGAAAACATCGTCTGATTCACTCTGGACATAAGCCCCACAGCTGTCCTCACTGTCCTGCTGCTTTCATTCAGTCAGGGAATTTGAAGAAACATATTCAGAGAAAACATCAGTGAAGTCGCGAACTGCAGTGACTAACATTAATAATAATAATAATAATAATTGGCACTTATATAGCGCACATATCTAGAAAATTCTATTCATGGCGCTTTACAAAGAAATAAGACTATAAACATTCACACACACACACACACACACACACAAAGAAAGACGATGAAGGGGAGAGGGTGGGAAGGGGGGCGTCACACACACATACACGCTGCATGCACACACACACATACACACACACGCACGCATGCACACACACACACACACACACAAACACAAACAAACAAACACACACACACCCACCACTCAATTTCCATACGGCACAATCAACACACACACTGCATACACACACACACACACACACATTCCTATCAAATATACTCCAGGGCCTGTATTCACGTTGAGATAGCATGAAACTTAGCATGATGCTAACTTAGAAGCTCTTCCAATGTCCTATAGGATTTAATAGGACTTTTAGAAGAGTTTCTAAGTTAGCATGATGCTAAGTCTCATGCTATCTCAACGTGAATACAGACCCAGGTTTTTTTCTTCTTCTCTGTCGACTGCTATGCACCTAACTCTGAAATAATTAAGCCCAGCATATCTGTCTTCAGCTGGAGAAAACCTTTGTAAGAGTTTCACAAACGAAGTCAGTGAAAATTGTACTGTTCAAGTAGGCATTAGCTGTATATTATTATGCAGTGTGTATATATATATGGCCATTTTTAAAAAACATTTTTTGTTAGGTTCCATGTTTTGTTTCATCATCTATGGTCTTTAAAATTTGGGAGTGATAAATTAAGCATAATAGCTGGCGGTCTAGCACAACCTTCGCCCCCGAAGGCTTCCACCTTGTCGTGGTGGGGGAGCTTTAAACTAAGAGCAGCCCCTCATCCCCATTTTTCATTCTCTCCATCCTCATTTACAATTTATGACATGCCAGGTTTTTTTTTTATTGTTCACTGGCTTTCATGCGTGAGACCTTGCGCACTTGAGTGGGAACATGTTGCCCATTCTGCAGTGCATATTTGCCTATATGGCCTTTTTTATATATATTTTTTTGGTAAAGGTCAAGATGTGCCACCCCCCCCTACATTTCTTGGTTAATTGTATTTTTCCGTTTTTGCCTTTCTTACCATACATAAAGCTGTATTTTAGGAACCTTTTTAGCTAATAACCTTTTTTTGGAATACTAACCCTATCCCTAACCCTATCGCTAACCCTAACCCTACCCCCCACCCTATAAGACGGAAAAACGCAACGAACCACAACTGTGACAAATCGCGGTGTACTGCAGTACATAGTGTAGGGTTAGGTTTAGGACTAGGGTTAGGGTTAGTATTCCAAAAAGAGAATTAGCTGAAAATGTTCCTAAAATACAGCTTTATGTATGGTAAGAAAGGCAAAAACGGAAAAATACAATTAACCGAGAATAATGGGGGGGGGGGGGGGGGGGGGGGGGGGGGGGGATGGGGGGGGGGGGGGGGTGTGGGGGGGGGGGGGGGGGGGGGGGGGGGGTGGGTGGGGGGGCGGGGGGGGGGGGGGGAGGCGGGGGGGGGGGGGGGGGGAGTGGTGGCGTGGGGGGGTTGGTGGGGGGGGAGGGGGTGGGGTGGGGGGGGGGGGGGGGGGGGGGGGGGGGGGGGGGGGGGGGGGGGGGGGGGGGGGGGGGGGGGGGGGGGGGGGGGGGGGGGGGGGGGGGGGGGGGGGGGGGGGGGGGGGGGGGGAAGGGGGGGGGGCACATCTTCACCTTTACCATTTTTTTTTACTAAGATGTGTTTCTTATCCTTTTATACTGTGTTTTTTAACCTGGATCCGATAAGTACAGTAGAGTGGCTCTACGTTTCCAGCACTGTGTGAAATTATGAGCTATAGGGTACAATGATGAAGATGCCATGTCGTGAATTGTACTGTTTTTGTTGTTGTTGTTGTTTTCAGGTTTTTGGACGTTGTTAAGATTCATTGATGTGTGTTTCACTTTTGCTATACGTGGTCCATTGTTATGCGGTGACAGTCTTGAGATAACTATAGCTGTTGACGGGACTATAACAGACTAATTAACTAGCACAACCTTACGTTATATGCTGTAGATTTCAATGTGGAAGTTCATACGAGGGGTGCCTGCTAGAACGGTGTATCTCAAAAGGAATAAAGAACACAGATAGGCAGTTCTGGCATTCACCCCTCATGACATCTTCATCAAATTTGTGTTTTCTCTTCTTTTTTTTACCTTGGGTGAAGGTGTGTTAGGCTGTTTAACTGAATCATAAAACATGTTTGAATGTTCATGGTGAGAGTTTAGGGAACTGTAAGCAACTAAATTATATGTAAGGACATGTTTTAAAAACTTCAGACACTCTCTGTCTCGTGTGTGTGTGTGTGTGTGTGTGTGTTCTTAACACACACACACAGATGAAAACACAATTTAGTGTGAAAAAAAGACAAACTTATTGCGAACAATGAACCATTGTTGAGCCTTTTGAACTTATGCAAACCAAGGTTTTGACAGTTGGTGCACATCTATTCAGGGATCATTTTGTTGTTGATATTGCAGAACTAACTTAATCAGAGTTTGACAGTTATTCTCATAAGATGATTATACCTGATTTGAAGCTGTGTCACTGAAGAGGGAAATCAGTACAATACCGTATTTTACAGACTACAAGACGATACTTTTTTCCTCGACTGAGACCCCTGCGCCTTAAAATGCTTTGCACCTAGTGTATGACTGAAATCTGATTAAACAAAATTTGGAATTCCATTCATATAGTACCTATTGAGATCGATTATCAGGCCGAAATCGTGAATAAAGCCATGGATGCAGATGGCTTATTCAAGGGGGGAGTTGGTTATGACAGCCTCGGTTTCAACAGTAAAAGCCATAACAATCATGGTGAATACGTATGTCGCTGCTCAAGGCGAACAAAACTCATTGTAGAAGTCTACTCCATGTTTTTCAATTCCCACTTTTCTCGGCTCTCTGACACAGTAAAAGTGCTTCATCATATGGATATCCGGATAGCGGCGTGAGTGTATAACTTCTGTCGTTCTGAAGATTGTTTTGACAGAACCAGGCAAAATATGATCTCCTTTGTTTGAGTCGTTCTTATGTTTTCGATCTTTTTTGTGTGCTTTTGTTGAATCATTGTGCATGTGCCTTAAAATATGTTGCACCTTGTGTATGTTTAAATTTGCATTTTAAGTTAAATTCATGGGGTGCGCCCTATAATGAGAAGTGCCTTGTAGTCTGTGAAATACGGTATTTGATTTCAAAGTGTGTTACCGAAGAGGGAATTCAGTGGAATACAGCTGTGCTGTGATTTGTTGAGGGGAGGTCTCCCTTGCTTTATTATGTGATACTAGTGCAACGCCTAGTACCGGTAAAGCCAAGTACCGGTAACGCTGAGTACCGGTAATGCCAAGTACCGGTAACGCTGAATACCAGTTTCGCCTGGTCCGCGAAATATTATATTACTTTTGTCTTTCTCCCTCCTTCTATTTTTTTTCTCTCATCC
>JAGGCT020004248.1:2125806-2371314 GCA_017654935.2 Phymorhynchus buccinoides | reverse complement strand
ATATGTAGTCATCCACATCTCATGCTCCTTCTTGCTTTCGTGGGTTGAACACGATATCTTTCATAGTTTCATTGGTCATTCCAAGTAAAGTTGTAATATGATAATTGTCCCACAGAGATGGATTCTGCTGCTTGCGGCATACAACTTACAGGGTGATAGTCAATTTTTTGGGGCGGACTGAAGATACTTGCCAGCGGCGTGTGAAAGGATTTTGAAAGCAAAGATCTTTTTCACACTTTGTACACCACTGGGACCTTTGTTTGTCCTGCTTTTCTTTTTGTGTTGCACTGGTTTTACTTCCTTCTTTGCTGTGCGTGGCAATCATCAATTACGTTTGATTATTTTGCCCGGATTAAGTCAGGTTCTACCAATCAACTAATGTATCACGACACGTGCAGTGTCAAATTATTGTCTGAGAACAAAAATGTTAGAGAATGAGTGTGAGTCCAAACACAATGTAGCAGGACAGTGCATTTTAGTTGCACTCTTCTTTCCCTTCGACAAGTTTGGATTAGGAATTTTGGACTCAAACATAGCTGTTAGGCTTTGCCTGTCCTCTTCATTTGTTTAATTATTTGTCTCGGTCTGTCGCACACTCAGTTTTTGTAATATTAATTCATCGTAATCATACATAACTCATGCGTTATATCATTCCATTCGTCAGAAGGTTTTTTAAAAAATGTTAGTAATTTTGGCTCTTTTCATGTTAGGTGGTAATTTAGTCCCACAGGTGCAACTCTGTTAGTAAAATAAAAATTTCTATTATTATCGCTATTGAATAAATATTTTGTCCGGTATTGTTCCTTGTTTTTCTCATAATCGATATGGAATAAGTCTGTACATTTAGGTCAATCTACACTATTAAATATTTTATAAATTTGAATAGGTCGCCCCTAATTCTCCTTGCCTTTAATGTATGTAAATTTAGTTCTTTCACCTGTCTGAATAAGAAACTTATGACTACCTTGTACTAAACTTGTCGCTCGTCCTCTGTACTTTTTCTATCAAAGCTGACGTCTCTTTCAAAAACCTGGGTTTATTATTTTATTACCAATACAATGTCCATATTTTAAATGAGGTCTTACTAAACATTTGTACATAGCATAAAAAAATTGTCCTTGTCCAAGAAAGAAAAACGTTCGTTTAAATTATACCAATTTTCTTTTTCTGATTAGCTTTACTTTACGCACTGTGAATGTGTTCATCAATTTCGTGTGTAGCATCAAATATCACTCACAATTCCTTTTCCTCAGAGCATTTCATATGACCTCTTTCTACGCCATTGTTATGCATTTTGTAGTCTGTTGCGGGATTACTTTTTTCCCAAATGCGTGCTTTAACATTTTGAGCATTAAAAAACGACTCCATGTTTCTGACGCAACTAACAATGAATCAAGTATTTTTGTAATACATCGTGATTTTTCGTTATATTATACATTTCGTATCATCTGCGAAAAATTTTACAATAGCTTTTTATTTCTTCAATGGTAAGTCATTTATAAAAATTGTAAAGAGGAACTTCGGCCACAGAATGCTCCCTGCTCCTTGAGCCGAGGTATTCCACTTAAGTTCCAGCAAAATCTGAAAATGAACAGCTTTCCCTAAATCAAGGAAAAGAACTCACTCTGGCGCGGATCCCCTTTTCACAGCCCTTGCACATTCCCAAACGGTTTTCCCCAAATATAAAGAAGGTAATGATGCTTACAGGCCTAAAACGATGATTGGTGATCAATCTGTGCGTTCACTGATTCGACCTCTGGAACAACAGGAAGTTACGGAAGTATGTCAGTTCATCCAAAGGGAGTTAACTTTCTTACCAAGAAAGCAAGGCAAAGGCATTAGGGACATTGTTCCGCTACAAAGCTGAATGTAGTGTGAGTAGTCTACAGCTTTTTATTTAATAATTTAGCAAGAAGTAGATTTGAATACGCAGAATTTCATATCTTATTCTGTGCCGACGGGTTTTACAGCAAATTCAGCGTAGGCTGCGACAGTGATTCACTTTTCTACAGAACTTTGCAGTACTGGAACTGTAGCCTGTAGCAAGTTCATTTTCGCATTTTATACCCTTCGTTCAAATTAACGATCTACTGCTCTTCTGACGCTGATCTTCGTTTGTGCATCAACAGGGACAAAATGGCGCACGTACAACCTCACCCCAACACACTTCAAGTTGGTGTGACTCTTGTAAAACCGCCTCCACCTTTAGATGTGAAGAAGGGTGGAGATGGATGGAAATTGTTTAAGCAGATGTGGAGCAATTACTGCATCGATACAAGACTGGATGATGAAGAAGAGGCGTGCAAAAGAGCTTTGTTTCTCCACACACTGGGCAACAGAAGGATTGGCCTTGTACAACAGAATGCAGCTTCCAGCAGATGACTTTGTCGACAACATCATCACTGCATTTGACAACCATTTCTTTGGAAGGACCAGTGAAACTTATCAAAGATATGTGTTCAACAAACGAGATCAAAAGTCAGATGAGAGCATTGAAGATTACATTACTGCTCTGCGCTCTCTTGCTTCGACCTGTAATTTATGTGATTGCTTGAAAGACAGTCTTCTGAGAGACAGAATTGTCGTAGGCATCAAAGACGGCTCTACCAGAAAGCGACTGTTGCAAGAAGCTGATCTGAATCTGGAGACCTGCATCGCTATGTGTCACGCTATTGAAGCTACTTCTCCATCTCACCCAGTGATAACTGTCACATGGACTGAGGACACTACTGCAGTTCACGCTGGTTCTGTATCATCTGGGGATCAGAGGCCAGGCAAGAAGCAGGATTTATCTCTGAGCTTGAGGTAAGAGAATGTGTTGAATAGGTTTAGCCTTTTTTTTAATGGGGTGGTGGTGTGGAAGGATTAATAGCAGGGAAGGTGGGAGGGGGGTGAGAGATACTTCTTTTAGAATTTTGCATCAGCGTTTTGATGATTGTAGAGCATTAACATTTGGGGAAGGTGGGTGAGGGGTCCAAGAATAACTTTAGACAGGCCCATTAAAAGTAGGCCTATTGGCTGCCCAGATGATCAGCTCATACACAGGTTGATAGGGGAGGTGCATTGAAGGGTAGATGAGGATAAAAGGCAAAGGTGGTTTTGGGGTTGAGGAAGAGGAGGGAGGTTGATGTAACAGCCTCAGGTAGAATACACACAGCCCTAGGGAATAACTTCTTTTTTTTTTTTAAATAAGTAGGCCGCTGCAGTGTGTCTCTGAAGACCATCATCATGATAACACAGTTAAACTTTTAGTTTTAAAATTGTCAGTGCGGAAAGTGGGAAAAGGTGAAGCTAGCATTGAATTGGCATTGGAGTGTTGGACAAACAGGAAAAAATGACCTAAAACAAAAACAGGATAATATTCTAGCATAAATTTGTTTTAGTATCTTAGTGCTCTGTATGTTGTGTGATTTCAGACGATGTGACCAAACGGCATCCTCTGATGAAGTAGAGATGTCGGAGGTCAGTTTCAACACAGAATTGGATGATTCTGATGACTCAGCACTTCAGTGGACTACAGAACACCATAATTCAGGTCAGTGGTACTATTAACAGACATCATGACTTGATATGGAAGTGTGTGTGTGTGTGGTGTGTGGTGTGTGGTTATGTGGTGTGTGGACAGTTTTACTCAGTCTCTTCTCTTCCTATTTAATAATACTAAAGAGTCTTCAGTATAGCAAATGTTTGTGATTATGGATAGTTTGGGCCAATCTGTAGGATTGTCACAATACTGAGGTTCAACTGTACGTGTTTTGTCATTTTATAAATAGTTTTTAGAAATAGTTAACTGATTTAAGTACATCACACTTCACTCGCCCAAAATGCAAAGACATTCACTGCCAATGACCCTGTCGAGTGTTTGTCTACTTTCAATCAAAGCTTAATGTCAGTGATATTTTCATTCAAGCAACGCATGCGCACTTGAAAAACATAGTTACTCTCCTCTTGTCAGTTGAGATGCAACGGCACAAGTACATGGTGCCAGAAGAGTTAACTCTTCTAGTTCTAGCTGCCAGAGTGGAAACCAGTCTTGTGTTTGCCTTCTTTTTTTTTAAAGCAATGACAGCTTCAGCTCTTTTTAACCTTTAGCATGCTGCACTTTTTCTGATGTTCCGTATTCTGACAAGTACTGCATTGTTTTTGAGGCGGTAGAAAACACTTACACCCACTTGATTAAGAATGCTCTAATTTTCTCTGTATGTTGTGTGCAGACTTAATTATTGGAATACTAATAAAGAGATGATTGAGGAAAGTTTTGAGATGATGCATTTTGCTGTCCTTGTATGTTTTTTTGTTGAAAAAAAAAAGAGAAGCGAAATCAACAAAGCGAAAGCGTTGACTTACTGTTTCGGCAAGGTCGGAATGAGTGCCGTCTGCTTCAAAGTTCAAAGGGGAGACTATCGGCTCTGCGACTGAATGCGCCTGCAGCATGCTAAAGGTTAAATGTGAACCAACAGAAGCATCTGAGACATTAAGAATGACCAAATCATCTTATGGGAAAATACAGGCCTTTATTTTTAAAGAAGATTATAACATTTGGAGGTCCAGAATCAACAGTTGAAGATTGTCTGTTGCAGGTGTTTCATGGGACAGGACTGAACGTAATGTGAGTACTGTCACCATCTATGTTTTCACTGATACAGTGGAACCCCCCTTATAAGACCTCCCATTATAAGACTCCATCCCAGTATTCCCACATAAGACCTACTTCTCTGAGACATTGCCCTTCTTTGTAAGTATTAAAATTACCTCCCTTATAAGTCCCCTTCCTTATAAGACCTCATTTTGGATGATTTTTGAAGGTCTTATAAGGGAGGTTCCACTGTGCTAAGAAAGTGTGTGTGTGTTTGTTAACATTGTTGTTGTTGTTGTCTGCTGTTGTTATGCAGTGACATTATTTGCTTGCTATATTCACTTGATAGCAGGCAATAGAGAATGATGGAACAACTTAGTCAACGGTCACACACTGGCTGTCTAAATAGTCCTGGGGCCTTGGCACTGACTGACTCTTTGTGCTGCAGCCAAAAGGATTAGTTAGGCATTTGGGATCTTCCCCAATGCCAGCTGTCCTTTAGTCCCTTTGACCAAGAGAGTGGGGATGTTCCTGAGGCAAGGCTTTTGTTCATGAGTGTGTCTGTCTAATGTCTGCCGTCCTAATGAGGCTCCATCTACTGTTCGTGAGTATGTCTGTCCAATGTCTGCCGTCCTAATATGGCTCCATCTACTGTTCGTGAGTGTGTCTGTCCAATGTCTGCCGTCCTAATGAGGCTCCATCTACTGTTCGTGAGTGTGTCTGTCCAATGTCTGCTGTCCTAATGAGGCTCCCTCTACTGTTCGTGAGTGTGTCTGTCCAATGTCTGCCTTCCTAATGAGGCTCCCTCTACTGTTCGTGAGTGTGTCTGTCCAATGTCTGCCTTCCTAATAAGGCTCTTTCTACTGTGCGAGAATGTGTCTGCCCAATGTCTGCCGTCCTAATAAGGCTCCCTCTTTTGTTCGTGAGTGTGTCTGTCCAATTTCTGCCTTCCTGATGAGGCACAAGGGAAATAAAAGGGAAACAACTCGCTGATGCCTGCATTGTGAACTGGCAGCACCTGAGCATGAAGAAGGCCGCCCTGTAGCCCTGGAGACAGCCCTTTGTTTTTGGGGGGCCCGTTTGAACAACACCAACTATGACGAGTCTACGACAAGACTCCAACTGACTCTACTCCAGCTCCTCCCACCCGACCCTTTCCAAAGAACAACGTTGATGAACCAATTTCCAGGTGTACCCGCTACATCGAAGACTACAGCACCAGAACTACTTGTCCCTAAGAGCTACGGCTGTGAGGACGTCAAACTTTCCTGCAACCTGTTCCTGTTAATCCTGAGACCTTATTCTTGTAGTGCTTCCCTTAGACCGTTTCTAACATCTCCTATTTTCGTTTTTTACTTCTTTAAATTGAACTGCCGTGTTAATTTTCCGGACAACAAAGCGCACCGTTGTCTAAGCCTCAGCCCCTGAATTTTATTAAAATTCTGGGGGGAAAACAACGATAAAGCCGCATTCAGTATCTAAGTCGCAAGAGGCAACAGTCGCTTGGGTGGGCCCCTTTGAGGTTGAGGGCCGGGCTCCGCTCCCCCCAATTTGTCGCTTTGAGGAATGACGATAATGTCTGACGCATTGCCATAAATTGATAATACGTGTGTGTCCGTATGTATCTCCAGTCTGGGCCGTAGCTGACACACTCTGACTCTGACTTCGGCAGGCTGAATCAAGTTCAGGGAAGTTTAGGTTTAACGTTTTTTTCTCTCAGAAACTTCCCCAAAACTATGTGTATGGTGTGATAGTGTTCGAACAGTCTTTTTCTTGAATGAAAACCTGCGAATATGATGACTGAATGGAAATCTCCTTTGTGAAAGGATGTTTGTATTGTACATTTCTGTTTTCTTCACAGAAGCTGGAACCAGAGGAAGACTCACCAGATCAGCCCCCAGCTGTCTACAGCACAGTACAGCCCATTTCTGACAGCGCTTCTGGGTCACTGCTGTCTCTGAACACAAGTCACGAGTGCTACCTTTGTTCTGCTGCTTTTGTGCTGGTCAGCAGTCTGGAACTCCACAAGGCATCAGTTCATGGAGAGAAAATGCACACAGCGTTACCTAGTTCCTCCACATCTGACAGATGTGATGCTGGTAACTGTAGCAACACAGACGTAGACAAGGAGGTCCATAGCCATGGCAACAGAATAAGGAAAACAAGGAAAGTTTATAAAAATGTTGCTGGTGAGAAAGATAGAAAGAAGAGGAGTGAGAAGCATGTGTGTGATGTCTGCAAGAAATCTTTCCTTAGAATTGGCTGGCTGGAGAGACACAAATTAATTAATTGCGGCATGAAGTCTTTAGTGTGTGATGTTTGCGGTAGGAGTTTTACTCTGGCTCATCACCTGACACAACACAAGATAATCCACACAGGGGAGAGGCCTTTCAAGTGTCTGCGCTGTGACTCTGCTTTTAGGTGGTCACATGCTTTACAGGCCCACATAAAGTCAGTCCATGAAGGACGCAAACCCAACCTCTGTGATGTCTGTGGGGCAGCTTTCTATCACAGCAGGGATTTAATGACGCACAAGAGGACTCACACAGGTGAAAAGCCCTTTGTGTGTTCAGACTGTGGTCATAGTTTCATCACTTGCAGTACCCTAGCACAGCATCGTCGGACTCACACAGGTGAAAAAAAACATGTGTGTCCAGACTGTGGGAAAGGCTTTGCCAGATCCACTCATCTTACACAACATCGTCTGACTCACACTGGACAGAAGCCTCACAGCTGTCCTCACTGTCCTTCAGCCTTTACCCAGTCACAGAGCTTAAAGATGCACATTAAGAGTAAACACCGGTAACACTGTTACAATACGAAAAGCAGACTAATTCCATCAGAGTGGATCATGTGAACTCTTCCAGTGTGACCAATTCTTTGTGCAGGGTACAAATTGTGGCTCACTCGTGTTAACACGAGGTGAGTCTATGGTATGATATTTGTTCGGTTATGTGTCTCTGTGTGTGTGTGTGTGTGTTGCGTCCGTGGTCTAATCTCCAAACTTTAACGTTGGCATTTTCTCGGGAAATAGAAAGCGTACATTGTTCAAACTGTCAATACACATAGATGTTTATGCAAGCTTTCAAACAATAATGATTTCAATAATTAAATGCTTAAAATAACACTATGCACTGTCTCTCATGCCAATGATTCCGGGTTCAATTCTCGGCAAAGGCACTTTTTTGTTGTTGTTGTATCCAGGGATGTACAGTACATCCCTGTTGTATCCAACAATTTTTAGTTGTAACGATAGTTTCATTTGTACTTTGAACACCCCCTCATGTTTACGACCCTCAAGCTCAAACTCATTATTTTTGGGCGATCTTGTACTTTAAACACCCCCATCATGGTTACAATCCTCAATCTGAAAGTCATTCTTTGTTGGCAATCTTGTACTTTAAACACCCCCCTCATGTTTATGACCCTCAATTCAAAGTCATTTTTTGTTGTAATCTTGTACTTAAACATCACCACCCCTCATGATTACGACCCTCAATCTCAAAGTCACTAATTATTTGTTGGCAATCTTGTACTTGAACCCACCCTGAATGAGCCTTGAATGCTTTGCCTCTTGTTATAGTCTAGTTTTATGAAAATGGGAGTCATTGGAATTGGAACAAGGGCCAGTGTGTTTCCCTGTCTGTCTGTCTGGTTGTGTTGGTTTGTGCGTGTACATAATGTGATGCCTTTGAGTGACTGAACCATTGAACCGATCATAGTAGAATTTGGCAGAATGTATGATGCCTTTGAGTGACTAAACCACTGAACCAATCATAGTAGAACTTGACAGAATGTATGATGCCTTTGAGTGACTGAACCACTGAACCAATCATAGTAGAACTTGACAAAATGTATGATGCCTTTGAGTGACTGAACCACTGAACCAATCATGTTAGTACTTGGCAGAATGTATGATGCCTTTGAGTGACTGAACCACTGAACCAATCGTAGTAGAACTTGACAGAATGTATGATGCCTTTGAGTGACTGAACCACTGAACCAATCATGTTAGTACTTGGCAGAATGTATGATGCCTTTGAGTGACTGAACCATTGAACCAATCGTAGTAGAACTTGGCAGAATGTATGATGCCTTTGAGTGACTGAACCAATCATAGTAGAACTTGGCAGAATGTATGATGCCTTTGAGTGACTGAACCATTGAACCAATCATGTTAGAACTTGACCAATGCCTTTGAGTGACTGAACCACTGAACCAATCATGTTAGAACTTGGCAGTATCCGCTCAGCCACCCTGTTTCCTGATGGCTGGTGATTATGCTCTGTATGTCAGTTTCACCAAATGTCAATCCATGTAAACATTCTCTGGGGTTTTTTTTATAACAAGGACCTGTACAACCACTTTGTTAACTAGTAGTGCACAGTGTACTCCATATGCTTTTCTTCCTCCCCTGCTCTCTTTCGCTCTCTTCTTTCTTTCTCTACAATTTTCACTCTTTCACTTTTATTTTCCCTATCTTTCTTTTCCTTTTTCTCCTCTTTATTGTTAGGCTTGTGTGGATGTGTGTCTGGATATGTAGATGTCATATTGTGTGTGAATGTATAATTTGTTTTTTTTTAATTCTTTATTCTTCCTATTAACAAGAAAAAAGGCTAGACAAACGTTTTTCTATTTTTTTCTGTTTTATTCATCTTTATTTACAGGTAATCACTGTTTATTATACATGAATGTTGAAGCATACATATATATGAATGTTATTTGTAAATGTATGAAGAAGGAATAAAATGTTTAGTACCAACAAGGAACAGATGTGGAATTGGTCAGAATGTAAACCATTTCTTTGTGACTGTTTTTCTGTTGTTCTTTTTCTCTTTTTCTTATAACAAGGAATAGATACGGAATTGATCAGAATGCAAACATTCTCTGTCTGTGTGACACAGCTGTCATGGACTCCATGTGTGCTCCAAATACCTTCACTCATTTTCAGCCTTAGAGGTACTACTTTTTTTTCTTTTCCAACAACTGAGCTCTGATATTATTATTTTTCGTTTCACAACCTCCATGATCATTTTGACAGTTCTGTTGTTAGGACTGGGGGACTCCAGTCACGCAGAAAAATGTGATGATGATATCTGTATCCAATCGGTTCACATCGCCTTATCTTTACGCCGTTTTGAAAAAGGAAGAAAGTTAGGCCCCCTCCCAAAGTAGTTGTGGTTAAGGTATCCCAACCTACCCTATTTTTTTCGGCCGACCCTATGATTTTATTTTTTGCCTTGTCAAAAAAAAATGAAAGAGAGAGAGAGACCCAAGTTCAGTCGGGGAATGCCCATCAGGGGACATAACTCTATCGAACTGAACGTCCATGTGTCTCTGCAAATTGGCATAATTTGCCATTTCAATTCAATGGAGCCATGTGCTCATAAAGAACTGGGAGTGAAGAGCTTACAATTTTGTTGAGAAAGAGAAAGTTTTATTTCTTTGGTTTGTTTACTTTAAATTACTCGATGTTCATGACACACACCATGTATATACATGCACACACACACACACACACACACACACACACACACACACACACACACACACACACACACACACACACACACACACACACACACACACCAAGAGAGTAAGAGTGAGGGAGAGAGAGAGCTCTTAAACTGCGTTTTGCCCAATTTTGACCTTTTAAAAAAAATCACCCCAAAAAGTTGTGGTTAAGGTAACATGGCCCCCCAAAATAGGGTAGGTAGGTATAGGACCTAACAACAAACAAACTACACGACAAGTGAAAAGTAACGTTATTTTATTCACAAGAGACAAAGCAAAACTACTGGATATTTCGGCGAATGCGCCTTTATCAACATAGACAAACAAGAAAACGGCAAACAGCAAATATAGGAAAAGGCCGACCCTATGATTTTTGGGGGGGCCTTGTCCAAAAAACAAAAATGAAAGAGAAAGAGAGAGAGAGACGCAAGTTCAATCGGGGAATGCCCATCAGATGACACTAATTTAACTTTAACGCATTGAACGTCCATGTGTCCTAACGTTTTTTGTGAGATTTTTTGTTTAGGCAGGTCATTAATATAGGCCAGGAACAAACATGGTCCTAGCACTGATCCCTGGGGAAATCATGACGTGACCACAACTGCAAGACCGCGGCCTACAGGATGATATCCTCCATCCAAGACCAGGACCAGCTACAAGATGACCTCCACCGCCTTGCGGTCTGGGAGAAGAGCTGTAGCATGGAGTTTCATCCTGCCAAGTGCCAGACCATCCAAGTCACCAGGAGCAGGAGCCCCCTTCAGTTCTCGTACGTTCTGCATGGACATACCCTTGAGGATGTGAGGGAGGTCAAGTATCTCGGGGTCAGTATCAACAGCGAGATCACCTGGGACTCGCACGTCAACAACATCAGTGCCAAGGCCAACAAGATCCTGGGATTCCTAAGATGCAATCTGAAGATTAGCAGCAGCAGTATCAAGGAACGGGCTTACAAAGCTTTTGTGCTTCCCTTGCTTGAATATGCGTGCGCTGTCTGGGATCCATACACAGAGGAGAGCATTGGCAAGCTGGAAGCGGACCAGCGAAGGGCAGCTCGCTTTGTGCTGAATCGGTATTGGCCGACGTCTAGTATGAGCAGCATGCTGGATAAGCTACGTTGGGAAATGCTGGAGAGCAGACGGCAGAAGACCAGGCTCTCCATGCTGTGCAAAATCAGTACCGGTGCTGTTCACTGTCCCGGTCTACAAAGCTGGTACCACTTCCGGCGTGGACACCATCTCCAGTTCCAACGCATCCAGTGCTGCACCAAATATCAGTCAAATTCTTCTTCTTCTTCTTCGCCTTAGGCAGCCAACTTCATCACGTTGAAGATTCTGCTGCACTTTTCTCTCAAGGACCATCAGGGAGTGAAATTACCTACGGCAGGACACCCTCGACACTTTCACTGCTGATGCCCCCTGTGCGTCAGTGGTGCAGGACCAACAATAATCCATCAAGCGCTCCTCCACCCCCCTCAGCTTCCCATCCATCCTCTCTGTCCCTTCAATATTAGTTAAGCAGGCATGTCCTCAGTAAATAACAGACCGGCTCCCCATTTTTCAGTCTGTTTTTCCTAAAGGAGCCTGAATGGTCAACATAACATACTGACCGTGGGCCCTGAAGAGAAGAAGAAGAACCAATAATAAAAGCAGTGTCAGTTAAACTCAAAGCCCTCAGGAAGAAATAAAACTTCCTGTAGTTTGTTTTTTTCAGGCAGGAAGTAAGTAGGCTGCGGAGTGAGTGTCGTCTATCTGGAATGTGGTGGGGGACTGGCCTGTGTGGACTGGGTTTAAGGCACTCCCACATGTGTTCCTGCAGGAGTTAATATACATAGATGAAGTAGAGGATAAGGAGAATAGGGGAAGGGGTTGTTGAGAGAGAGAGAGAGAAAGAGAGAAGAAGAAGGAAAGAGGGTGGGGTGTAAGGAAAAGGGAGAGATATTACATCCGTCAGGTCAGGTCAGGTCAGATAGGACGACTAGACCTTACAGCCTCTCAAGCGTCCTTTTTCTTGATTGGGATTTTTTAAATTTTTAATTCAGTTCGCACAGCTGTGGCGGTTTAAGTAGACTATCAGTGATACTGGTATTTTAATTTAATAAGGTTTGGGTCTTTGTCCAGGAGGTTTTTGAATTTGTTAGTATCAGGTGCAAGTTTTGTTTGAGCAGGAAGTGCGTTCCAATAGTTACTCTGTTACTGAAAAAGTGTCTCCTGATGTTAGTTCTACTGTACTGTGTTAGTTTTTTAAAATTAATGATTTCTAGTCTTTGAAAATGTTGAGATCTAGAACAAGCTTTTGTTAGTATTGTCAGAATACTAACCGTTAAGAATTTTATAAACATTGATTAGGTCACCACGAAGTCTTCTGTATTTCAAGGATAGTAAATCAAGTTTGCGTAGCCTTTCACTATAATCAAGATTTGTAAGAAATGTTATTAATTTAGTAGCTCTCCTCTGTACACGCTCAATTGAAACTGATTGCCGTTTTAGATATGGATTCCAAATTTGGTTCCCATACTCCAGATGTGGTCTAACCAAACTTTTAAAGGTTAAGGAACACATTATTATTTAGTCCTGTAAAAGTTCTCCTGATTAACCCTAACATTCTGTTAGCTTTGTTTACAGCTGTTGTAATATGTCTATCAAATTTCAATTTAGGATGAAATATAACTCCCAAGTCCTTTTCTTCTACACAAGTGTCTAATATATGTTTATCTGTGCCATGAGATATTTGATATTCTCTTAGTGGATTATTTAACCTCAAATGCATTACTTTACACTTATTAGCATTAAAATACAGTTTCCATTTTTTTGATTAGTCAATAAGTTTGTTTATATCATTTTGCAACACACCTGATTTATTAGAAGAATTATAAATTTTAGTATCATTAGCAAATACTTTGCACATGCACATGGCAAGTCATTCATAAAAATAGCTAACAACATTGGTCCTAAAATGCTTCCTTGGGGTATACCACTCAATATGTCAGTATCTGATGATAGTTTATCTCCAACCCGCACTTTCTGTTTTCTCCCTGTTAAAAAATCCTTTACCCACGATAAAATGTTGCCCATTATGCCATATGATCTTAATTTCAACAAGAGTCTTTGGTGAGTGACAGAATCAAAGGCTTTTCGAAAGTCTAAGTAGACTATGTCGAAGGATTCTTTATCTTCTATAAGTTTAGTGAAATCATCCATAACCTCTACTAGTTGTGTCATGCAACAACGGCCACTTCTAAGACAATGTTGGCAATCTTAATGTAATTTAAAATCTGTCATATGTTTTACGATACCACTCCCTTACAAATTGCTCCAACAATTTGCACAATATGCATGTCAAGCTGACTGGTCTATAATTTCCTGGGTCATTTTTAGTTCCCTTTTTTGTATATATAGCTGTTGCATCGGCTGTCTTCTTCTTATAATTTCCTTTCATATTGTGTTTAATTTCCAGCTGAAACCCAATTTTGTTTCAGAAAGCAGCTGCCCACGTGGTGTACTATTTTTAAACGAACTTCCGTCAACAACAAAAATGGCCACTGTAGCCTAAAAATACTACCCAACCAGAGAGGTTTTAAAATAGCCTGCTATCCAATCAGAGCGGCTGATAGATGCATTGTAGAACGAAACAAAAATGGCGGTGCCGTGAGGGAGTGTGCTTGCAAACACTTTTCTGCAGAACTTTGCAGTACTGGAACTGTAATAAGTTACGTCATTTTCGCATGTTATTACCCTTCGTTCAAACTAACGATCTACTGCTCTTCCGACGCTGATCTTGTGCACCAACAGGGACAAAATGGAACGCATTCAACCTCACCCCAACACACTTCAAGTTGGTGTGACTCTTGTAAAACCGCCTCCACCTTTAGATGTGAAGAAGGGTGGAGATGAATGGAAATTGTTTAAGCAGATGTGGAGCAATTACTGCATCGATACAAGACTGGATGATGAAGAAGAGGCGTGCAAAAGAGCTTTGTTTCTCCACACACTGGGCAAAGAAGGATTGGCCTTGTACAACAGAATGCAGCTTCCAGCAGATGACTTTGTCGACAACATCATCACTGCATTTGACAACCATTTCTTTGGAAGGACCAGCGAAACTTATCAAAGATATGTGTTCAACAAACGAGATCAAAAGGCAGATGAGAGCATTGAAGATTACATTACTGCTGTGCGCTCTCTTGCTTCAACCTGTAATTTCTGTGATTGCTTGAAAGACAGTCTTCTGAGAGACAGAATTGTCTTAGGCATCAAAGACAGCTCTACCAGAAAGCGACTGTTGCAAGAAGCTGATCTGAATCTGGAGACCTGCATCGCTATGTGTCGTGCTGCTGAAGCTACTTCTCCATCTCAACCAGTGATAACTGTCACATGGACTGAGGACACTACTGCAGTTCAAGCTGGTTCTGTATCATCTGGGGATCAGGAGCCAGGCAAGAAGCAGGATTTATCTCTGAGCTTGAGGTAAGAGAATGTGTTGAATAGGTTTAGCCTTTTTTTTAATGGGGTGGTGGTGTGGAAGGATTAATAGCAGGGAAGGTGGGAGGGGGGTGAGAGATACTTCTTTTAGAATTTTGCATCAGCGTTTTGATGATTGTAGAGCATTAACATTTGGGGAAGGTGGGTGAGGGGTCCAAGAATAACTTTAGACAGGCCCATTAAAAGTAGGCCTATTGGCTGCCCAGATGATCAGCTCATACACTGGTGGATAGGAGAGGTGCATTGAAGGGTAGATGAGGGTAAAAGGCAAAGGTGATTTTGGGGTTGAGGAAGAGGAGGGAGGTTGATGTAACAGCCTCAGGTGGAATACACACAGCCCTAGTGAATAATTTATTTTTTTAAAGTAAGTAGGCCACTGCAGTGTGTCTCTGAAGACCATAATAACATAGTTAAACTTTTAAAATTGCCAGCGAGGAAAGTGGGAACAGGTGAAGTTAGAATTGAATTGGCAATGGAGTGTTAGACAAACAGAAAAAATGACCTAAAGCAAAAACAGGATAATATTCTAGCAGAAAAAAATGAGTATCTTAATTCTTAGTTAAATCTGTATGTTGTGTGATTTCAGACGCTGTGACCAAATGGCATCCACTGATGAAGTAGAGATGTCGGAGGTCAACTTCAACACAGAGTTGGATGATTCTGATGACTCATCACTTCAGTGGACTACAGAGCACCAGAGTTCAGGTCAGTGGCACTTTAACTACTATTAATAGACATCATGGCTTGATATATATATATATGGAAGTGTGTGTATGTGGTGTGTGGACTGTTTTACTCAGTCTCTTCTCTTCCTTTTTAACACTAAAAGAGTCTTCAGTATAGTCCAAAAAAATTATTATGGATAGATTGGGCCAATCTGTAGGATTGTCACAATACTGATGTTCAACTGTACATGTTTTCTCACATGTGTTAAATAGTTTTTATAAATAGTTAACTGATTTAAGTACATTTGCCCGTTACATCACAGAGTGTTTACTTTCAATCAAAGCTTAATGTCGGTGATTTTTCTGCTCATGCAACGCATGCGCACTTGAAAAACATAGTTACGCTCCTCTTGTCAGTTGAGATGCAACGGCGCAAGTACATGGTGCTGGAAGAGTTAACTCTTCTAGTTCTAGCTACCAGAGTGGAAACCAGTCTTGTAGTTGCCTTCTTTTTTCTTTTTTTTTAAAGCATTGACAGCTTCAGCTCTTTTTAAATGTGAACCAACAGAAGCATCTGACACATTAAGAATGACCAAATCATCTCATGGGAAAATACAGGCCTTTTTTTTTTTCTTCAAGAAAATGATTAATATTTGGAATTGGATGTCCAGAATGAACAGTTGAAGATTGTCTGTTGCAGGTGTTGCATGGGACAGGACTGAACGTAATGTGAGTACCGTCACCATCTGTGTTTTCACAGATACTAAGATTAGAATGTGTGTGTGGTGGTGGTGTTGTTGTTGTTTGCTGTTGTTATGCAGTGACATTGTTTCCTTGCTTTATTCGCTTGATAGCAGGCAATAGAGAATGATGGAACAACTTAGTCAAGGGTCACAATAACCTTGGGGCCTTGGTCCTGAGTGAATCTTTGTGCTGCAGCCAAAAAGATTAGTTAGCCATTTGGGATCTTCCCCAATGCCAGCTGTCCTTTAGTCCCTTTGGCCAAGAGAGTGGGGATGTTCCTGAGGCAAGGCTTTTCTTCTTCTTCTTCTGCGGACGATGCAAGTGGCAGCGTCAGACTTCTAAGTTGGTCGCCATGATGAACCCCACAGTCTTCTCTAGGTCGGTGCGGCTGCCCCAGAGCTGTACCTGTAGCTCCACTCCGCCGGGCCAGCTATGGCGTCGTAGAGTATGGTAGATTGGCTGGTCAGTAGCTCTACTCTGCTTTCCCCAGAGGCAACAGTCGCTTGGGTGGGCCCTTTTGAGGTTGAGGGCCAGGCTCCGCTCCCCCCAAGTTTTCGTTTTGAGGAACAACGCCATGACGATAATGTTGTCCGAGGCATATCCATAAATCGATGATACGTGTGTGTCCTCATGTATCTCCAGTCTGGGCTGTAGCTGATACACTCTGACTCTGACTTCGACTTCGGCAGGCTGAATCAAGTTCAGGGAAGTTTAGGTTTGACGGTTTTTTCAGAAACATGTGTATGAAGTGATAGTGTTTGAACAGTCTTTCTTGAATGAAAACCTGCGAATATGATGACTGAATGGAAATCTCCTTTGTGAAAGGATGTTTGTATTGTACATTTCTGTTTTCACAGAAGCTGGAACCAGAGGAAGACTCACCAGATCAGCCCCCAGCTGTCTGCAGCACAGTACAGCCCGTTTCTGACAGCTCTTCTGGGTCACTGCTGTCTCTGAACACAAGTCATGAGTGCTACCTTTGTTCTTCTGCCTTTGTGCTGGTCAGCAGTCTGGAACTCCACAAGGCATCGGTTCATGGAGAGAAAATGCACACCGTGTTACCTGGGTCCTCCACACCTGACAGATGTGATGCTGGTAACTGTAGCAACACAGACGTAGATAAGGAGGTCCACAGCCATGGCAACAGAATAAGGAAAACAAGGAAAGTTTATGAAAATGTTGCTGGTGAGAAAGATACAAAGAAGAGGAGTGAGAAGAAGCATGTGTGTGATGTTTGCAAGAAATCTTTCCTTAGAATTGGCTGGCTGGAGAGACACAAGTTAAATAATTGCGGTACGAAGTGTTTTGTGTGTGATGTTTGCGGTAAGAGTTTTACTCGGGCTCATTGGCTGACACAACACAAGAGAATCCACACAGGGGAGAGGCCTTTCAAGTGTCTGTGCTGTGACTCTGCTTTTAGGTGGTCATTTGCTTTACAGGTCCACATAAAGACAGTCCATGAAGGACACAAACCCAACCTCTGTGATGTCTGTGGGGCAGCTTTCTATCACAGCAAGGATTTAATGACGCACAAGAGGACTCACACAGGTGAAAAGCCCTTTGTGTGTTCAAACTGTGGTCATAGTTTCACCACTAGCAGTACTCTAGCACAGCATCGTCTGACTCACACAGGTGAAAAAAAACATGTGTGTCCAGACTGTGGGAAAGGCTTTGCCAGATCCACTCATCTAACACAACATCGTCTGACTCACTCTGGACAGAAGCCTCACAGCTGTCCTCACTGTCCTTCAGCCTTTACCCAGTCACAGAGCTTAAAGATGCACATTAAGAGTAAACACCGGTAACACTGTTACAATACGAAAAGCAGACTAATTCCATCAGAGTGGATCATGTGAACTCTTCCAGTGTGACCAATTCTTTGTGCAGGGTACAAATTGTGGCTCACTCGTGTTAACACAAGGTGAGTCTATGGTATGATAGTTGTTCGGTTGTGTATGTGTGTGTTGCATCCTTGGTATAATCTCCAAACTTTAACGTTGGCATTTTCTCGGGAAATAGAAAGCGTACATTGTTCAAACTTTCAATACACAGATGTTTATGCAAGCTTTCAAACAATAATGATTTGAAAAAGTAAATGCTTAAAACAACACTGTAAACAGATAACATTTCAGATTAGTGGGTTAGAGAGTATTCAACAGGCAACATGAGTTGAGAAACTCATCAACACTGAAAGCCTTGATAGCTCATTGGTAGAGCGTCTGTCTCTCATGCCAATGGTTCCAGGTTCAATTCTCGGCAAAGGCGTGTTGTTGTTTTTTAGTTGTATCCAACAATTTTTAGTTGTAACGATAGTTTCATTTGTACTTTGAACACCCCCTCATGTTTACGACACTCCATCTCAAAGTCATTATTTTTTGGCTATCTTGTACTTAAACACCCCCCTCACGTTTACTACCCTCAATCTCAAAATCATTATTTGTTGGCGATCTTGTACTTTAAACACCCCCCTCATGGTTACAATCCTCAATCTCAAAGTCATTATTTGTTGGCAATCTTGTACTTTAACCCCCCCCCCCTCATGTTTATGACCCTCAATTCAAACGATCAAGAATTGAAGAAAGAACAAACACACCATTAAACTTTCCTTTTATGTATATATATTAGTTTGCTTTAATAACACTTTTTTTGTGTCCAATGTATGTGTTTGTGAACCTAAGAAACAAACTCAATTACTATAACTTTAACTTTACGATTTGTTCTGTGTTCTGAAAAGAAGAAAATAAAATAATGTGTGATTTACTTTTTCTCACAATGCCTATGCAAAGTCATTTTTTGTTGGTAATCTTGTACTTAAACATCACCACCCCTCATGATTACGACCCTCAATCTCAAAGTCACTAATTATTTGTTGACAATCTTGTACTTGACCCCCCCCCCCCCCCCCCCCCCCCCCCCCCCCCCCCCCGAGTGAGCCTTGAAGGCTTTGCCTCTTGCTATAGTCTAGTTTTATGAAAATGGGAGTCATTGGAATGGGAACATGGGCCAGTGTGTTTCTCTGTCTGTCTGTCTGGTTGTGTTGGTTTGTGCGTGTACATAATGTAATGCGTTTGAGTCACTGAACCATTGAACCGATCATAGAACTTGGCAGAATGTATGATGTCTTTGAGTCACTGAACCACTGAACCAATCATGGTAGAACTTGGCAGAATGTATGATGCCTTTGAGTGACTGAACCACTGAACCAATCATAGTAGAACTTGGCAGAATGTATGATGCCTTTGAGTGACTGAACCACTGAACCAATCATGTTAGTACTTGGCAGAATGTGTGATGCCTTTGAGTGACTGAACCACTGAACCAATCATGCTAGAACTTGGCAGAATGTATGATGCCTTTGAGTGACTGAACCACTGAACCAATCATGGTAGAACTTGGCAGAATGTATGATGCCTTTGAGTGACTGAACCACTGAACCAATCATAGTAGAACTTGACAGAATGTATGATGCCTTTGAGTGACTGAACCACTGAACCAATCATAGTAGAACTTGGCAGAATGTATGATGCCTTTGAGTGACTGAACCACTGAACCAATCATGTTAGTACTTGGCAGAATGTGTGATGCCTTTGAGTGACTGAACCACTGAACCAGTCATGCTAGAACTTGGCAGAATGTATGATGCCTTTGAGTGACTGAACCACTGAACCAATCATGTTAGAACTTGGCAGAATGTGTGATGCCTTTGAGTGACTGAACCACTGAACCAATCATGTTAGTACTTGGCAGAATGTGTGATGCCTTTGAGTGACTGAACCACTGAACCAATCATAGTAGAACTTGGCAGAATGTATGATGCCTTTGAGTGACTGAACCGTTGAACCAATCATGTTAGAACTTGGCCAATGCCTTTGAGTGACTGAACCACTGAACCAATCATGTTAGAACTTGGCAGTATCCGATCAGCCACCATGTTTCCTGATGGCTGGTGATTATGCTCTGTATGTCAGTTTCACCAAATGACAATCCATGTAAACATTCTCTGTTGTTGTTGTTTTTATAACAAGGACCTGTACAACAACATTGTTAATTAGTAATGCACAGTGTACTCCATATGCTTTTCTTCCTCCCCTGCTCTCTTTCGCTCTCTTCTTTCTTTCTCTACAATTTTCACTCTTTCACTTTTATTTTCCCTATCTTTCTTTTCATTTTTCTCCTCTTTATTGTTAGGCTTGTGTGGATGTGTGTCTGGATATGTAGATGTAATATTGTGTGTGAATGTATAATTTGGTTTTTTTTAAACTTCTTTATGCATACTATTAAGAAAAAAGGCAAGACAAACTTTTTTCTGTTTTATTCATCTTTATTTACAGGTAATCACTGTTTATTATACAACATGAATGTTGAAGCATACATATATATGAATGTTATTTGTAAATGTATGAAGAAGGAATAAAATGTTTAGTACCAACAAGGAACAGATGTGGAATTGGTCAGAATGTAAACCATTTCTTTGTGACTGTTTTTCTGTTGTTCTTTTTCTTATAACAAGGAATAGATACGGAATTGATCAGAATGCAAACATTCTCTGTCTGTGTGACACAGCTGTCATGGACTCCATGTGTGCTCCAAATACCTTCACTCATTTTCAGCCTTCGAGGTACTAGTTTTTTTTCTTTTCCAACAACTGAGCTCTGATATATTTTTTTTTCATTTCACAACCTCCATGATCATTTTGACAGTTCTGTTGTTAGGACTGGGGGACTCCAGTCAGGCAGAAAAATGGGATGATGATCTCTGTATCCAATCGGTTCACATCGCCTTATCTTTACGCCATTTTGAAAAAGGAAGAAAGTTAGGCCCCCTCCCAAAGTAGTTGTGGTTAAGGTATCCCAACCTACCCTATTTTTTTCGGCCAACGCTATGATTTTTTTTTTCCTTGTCAAAAAAAAAAAAAAAGTGAGAGAGAGACGTAAGTTCAATCGGGGAATGCCCATCAGGGGACATAACTCTATTGCACTGAACGTCCATGTGTCGTAGCAAATTGGCGTAGTTTGCCATTTCAATGGAGCCATGCGCTCATATTTCTTAAAATGCGAGCGTGGTTAGCACTTCATAGTTTCAAAGCATCTTACACGCTCATGGATGTTTTCCGGGACATTCATCTGGATGTAGGAAAGGAAAACATTATCACTTGCCGAGGTGGTTCAGCTATCTTAGCTGAACCTTTCAAACTAGAGTTTTCAACACCACTCAGTGATCTCAAAGAGCTGGGAGTGAAGAGCTTACAATTTTGTGGAGAAAGAGAAAGTTTTATTTCTTTGGGTTGTTTACTTTAAATTACTTGATGTTCATTTTGACCTTTAAATTTTTTTTCCCAAAAACAAAAGTTGTGGTTAAGGTAACATGGCCCAAAAAATTAGGTAGGTAGGTAGGACCTAGCAACAAACAAACAACTACAAGTGTAAAGTAACATTCTTTTATTCACAAGAGACAAAACAAAACTACTGGATATTTCGGCGAATGCGCCTTTATCGACATAGACAAACAAGAAAACAGCAAATATAGCAAAAGGCCGACCCTGTGATTTTTTGGGGCCTTGTCCAAAAAACTAAAATGAAAGAGAGAGAGAGAGAGAGAGAGACGCAAGTTCAATCGGGGAATGCCCATCAGGGGACAACGTCCACGTGTCCTTGTTTTTTTCTTGCTTTTTTTAATTTTTAAGTCGGTCTGGCAAGTCATTAATATAGGCCAGGAACAAACATGGTCCTAGCACTGATCCCTGGGGAAATCATGACGTGACCTCAACTGCAAGACTGTTTGCAGATGACACCGCGGCCTACAGGATGATCTCCTCCATCCAAGACCAGGACCAGCTACAAGATGACCTCCGCTGCCTTGCGGTCTGGGAGAAGAGCTGGAGCATGGAGTTTCATCCTGTCAAGTGCCAGACCATCCAAGTCACCAGGAGCAGGAGCCCTTTCAGTTCTCATAGTTCTGCATGGACATACCCTTGAGGATGTGAGGGAGGTCAAGTATCTTGGGGTCAGTATCAACAGCGAGATCACCTGGGACTCGCACGTCAACAACATCAGTGCCAAGGCCAACAAGACCCTGGGATTCCTAACACGCAATCTGAAGATCAGCAGCAGCAGTATCAAGGAACAGGCTTACAAATCCTTTGTGCGTCCCTTGCTTGAATATGCGTGTGCCGTCTGGGATGCGTGCGCCATCTGGGATCCATACACAGAGGAGAGCATTGGCAAGCTGGAAGCGGTCCAGCGAAGGGCAGCTCGCTTTGTGCTGAATCGGTATAAGCCAATGTCTAGTGTGAGCAGCATGCTGCTGGATAAGCTAGGTTGGGAAATGCTGGAGAGCAGACGGCAGAAGACCAGGCTCTCCATGCTGTACAAAATCAGCACCGGCGCTGTCCACTGTCCCGGCCTAAATACAAAGCCAGTTAAGCTGGTACCACTTCCACATCAGCAGCGGCATGGACACCATCTCCAGTTCCAGCGCATCCAGTGCCGCACCAAATATCAGTCAAATTCTTCTTCTTCTTCTTCGCCTTAGGCAGCCAACTTCATCACGTTGAAGATTCTGCTGCACCTTTCTCCCAAGGACCATCAGGGAGTGGAACGACCTGCTGCAGGACACCCTCGACACCTTCACTGCTGACGCCCCCTGTGCGTCAGTGGTGCAGGGCCAACAATAATCCATCAAGCGCCCCTCAGCTTCCCATCCATCTTCTCTGTCCCTTCAATATTAGTTAAGCAGGCATGTCCTCAGTAAAGAACAAACCAGCTACTCATTTTTCAGTCTTTTTCCCCAAAGGAGCCAGAATGGTCAACATAACATACTGACCGTGGGCCCTGAAGAGAAGAAGAAGAAGAACCAATAATAAAAGCAGTGTCAGTTACACTCAAAGTCCTCAGGAAGAAATAAAACTTCCTGTAGTTTGTTTTGCAGGCAGGAAGTAAGTAGGCTGCGGAGTGAGTGTCTCATCTGTCTGGAATGTGGTGGGGGACTGGCCTGTGTGGACTGGCTGACTGGGTTTAACCCTTTCACCGCCAGCCATCTTTGAGCCAAAAATTTCCATTAAACTTACTTGGCTGCAGAAAAGATTTCATCTGCAATATTGTTGGATTTCTTTGTAGCACATTTAGAATAGTCAATCCTTACTGCCCATATTTAGGAACACAATATAATTTAATAATACACCCTGATTTCAAGGGTTTTAATGACATGGGTGTTAAATCATTGTGGTGCAAAAATGTGACGTTTGCAGTGAAAGGGTTAAGGCACTCCCACATGCGTTCCTGCATCAGGCATCACAGCAGGAGTTAATATGCATAGATGAAGTAGAGGATAAGGAGAATAGGGGAATGGGTAGTTGAGAGAGAGAGAGAGGGGGGGGGGGGAAAGAGGGGGGGGTGTAAGGAAAAGGGAGAGACGGTGATAAGGAGAATGTGTGTTGGTGTTGGCACATTTTCATACCAGGACATTTCACTATTACATCCGGTCTGGTCAGATCAGGTCAGGTCAGATAGGATGACTAGACCTTGCAGCCTCTTAAGCGTCCTTTCTCTTGATTGGGATTTTTTTAATTTTTAATTCAGTTGGCACAGCTGTGGCAGTTTAAGTAGACTATCAGTGATACTGGTATTTTAATTTACTAAGGTTTGGGTCTTTGTCCAGGAGGTTTTTAAATTTGTTAGTATCAGGTGCAAGTTTTGTTTGAGCAGGAAGTGCATTCCAATAGTTACTCTGTTACTAAAAGAAGTGTCTACTGATGTTAATTCTACTGTTAGTCTGTACATGATTTCTAGTCTTTGAACATTTTGAGATCTGGAACAAGCTTTTGTTAGTATTGTCAGGACCGTTAGGAATTTTATCAACATTGATTAGGTCACCATGAAGTCTTCTGTATTTCAAGGATAGTAAATCAAATTTGCGTAGCCTTTCACTATAATCAAGATTTGTAAGAAATGTTATTAATTTAGTAGCTCTCCTCTGTACACGCTCAATTGAAACTGTTTGCTGTTTTAGATATGGATCCCAAATTTGGTCCCCATACTCCAGATGTGGTCTAACCAAACTTTTAAAGGTTAAGGAATACATTATTATTTAGTCCCCTGTAAAAGTTCTCTTGATTAATCCTAACTATACGTTAGCTTTCTTTACAGCTGTTGTAATATGTCTATCAACTTTTCATTTAGGATCAAATATAACTCCCAAGTCCTTTTCTTCTACACAAGTGTTTATCTGTGCCATGAGATATTTCATATTCTCTTAGTGGATTATTTAACCCCAAATGCATTACTTTACACTTATTAGCATTAAAATACAGTTTCCATTTTTCTGACCAGTCAATAAGTTTGTTTATATCATTTTGCAACACACCTGATTTATTAGAAGAATTATAAATTTTAGTATCATCAGCGAACACTTTGCATACGCTTTGTACTTGATCTGGCAAGTCATTGATAAAAATAGTAAATAAAATTGGTCCTAAAATGCTTCCTTGGGGTATACCACTCAATATGTCAGTATTTGATGATAGTTTATCTCCCACCCATACTGTCTGTTTTCTGCCTGTTAAAAAAGCCTGTACCCATGATGACATTTTGCTCAAGTCTTTGGTGAGGGACAGTTTCAAAGGCTTTTTGAAAGTCTAAGTAGACTATGTCGAAGGCGTCTTTATCTTCTATAAGTTTAGTGAAATCATCCATAACCTCAACTAGTTGTGTCATACAACAACGACCACTTCTAAAACCATGTTGGCAATCTGAATGTAATTTAAAATCTGTCATATGTTTCACGATAGAGTCCCTTACAAATTGCTCTAACAATGTGCACACTATACACGTCAAGCTTGTCGTATGAAAATAGGTAGCTCGTAAAAATAAGTAGCTCGCTACCTATGACAGTGTGTATTTGCGACATTGAGCATGAACCACTAATTTCACTTTTTTCTAGGGTTAGGGATAGGGTTAGGGTTAGGGTTAGTTAAATGGTTAAAGAACAGAAAAAGTGAAATTTGTGGTTGTCGCAAATACAGACTCTCATAATAGCGAGCTACTTATTTTTACTCGCTACCTATTTTCATGCGACAAAGCTGACTGGTCTACAGTTTCCTGGGTCTGTTTTAGTTCCCTTTTTGTATATATAGCTGTTACATCGGCTGTCTTCTTCTTATAATTTCCTTTAATATTGTCTTTAATGTCCAGCTGAAACTATTGTCGAAAACAGTCTCAATTTTGTTTCAGAAAGCAGCTGCCCACGTGGTGTACTATTTTTAAACGAACTTCCGTCAACAATAAAAATGGCCACCGTAGCCTAAAAATACTACCCAACCAGAGAGGTTTTAAAATAGCCTGCTATCCAATCAGAGCGGCTGATAGATGCATTGTACACCGAAACAAAAATGGCGGTGCCGTGAGGTAGTGTGCTTGCAGAACTTTGCAGTACTGGAACTGTAAGAAGTTACGTCATTTTCGCATGTTATTACCCTTTGTTCAAACTAACGATCTACAGTACTGCTCTTCTGACGCTGATCTTCGTTTGTGCATCAACAGGGACAAAATGGCGCACGTACAACCTCACCCCAACACACTTCAAGTTGGTGTGACCCATGATGTAAAACCGCCCCCACCTTTAGATGTGAAGAAGGGTGGAGAGGGATGGGAATTGTTTAAGCAGATGTGGAGCAATTACTGCATCGATACAAGACTGAGTGATCAAGAAGAGGCATGCAAAAGAGCTTTGTTTTTCCACACACTGGGCAAAGAAGGATTGGCCTTGTACAACAGAATGCAGCTTCCAGCAGATGACTTTGTCGACAACATCATCACTGCATTTGACAACCATTTCTTTGGAAGGACCAGCGAAACTTTTCAAAGATATGTGTTCAACAAACGAGATCAAAAGTCAGATGAGAGCATTGAAGATTACATTGCTGCTCTGCGCTCTCTTGCTTCAACCTGTAATTTCTGTGATTGCTTGAATAACAGTCTTTTGAGAGACAGAGTTGTCGTAGGCATTAAAGACGGCTTTACCAGAAAGCAACTGTTGCAAGAAGCTGATCTGAGTCTGGAGATCTGCATCGCTATGTGTCGTGCTGCTGAAGCTACTTCTCCATCTCACCCAGTGAAAACTGAGACATGGACTGAGGACACTACTGCAGTTCAAGCTGGTTCTGTGTCTGGGGATCAGGAGCCAGGCCAGGAGGATTTATCTCTGAGCTTGAGGTAAGAGAATGTGTGAAATAGGTTTAACCTTTTTTTGAATGGGGTGGTGGTGTGGAAGGATTATTAGCAGGGAATGTTGTGTGTGTGTGAGAGATACTTTTAGAATTTTGCATCGTCATTTTGATGATTGTAGAGCATTAACATTTGGGGAAGGTTTTTAATGGTGTGAAGCACTAGGAGATACCCCCTGTCCAGGCCCCCCCCCCCCCCCCCCCCCCCATTCAATTCAATCCCGCATTGAGCTGATCATCCGGGCAGCAAGTCCTTCATACAAGATCCTGATTAGTTGGAAACCCCCCATGTCGTAAGCGTCATAATCATCAAATTGTTGATGGAGGATGCTATGCAAGAAGAAGAGATCAGAAGTCAGTTGCTAGGGAAGTTTTCTGATTTAAAGTCGTCAAACTTTCGCTGCCATTTTCTCAAAACAGCTGATTTTAGTAAATCTGCATTCAAAGAGCTATATATACTTGACTCACATGGATGAAACTTGGGTAAAGGTCAAGATGTGCCACCCCCCCTACATTTCTCGGTTAATTCCATTTTTCCGTTTTTGCCTTTCTTACCAAACATGAAGCTAATTATCTTTGTTCAATAATTAATTGCAGTCATAATAAAGGCCATTATCTAATAGGACCCCCCCTATGTAGTGCAGTACACCGCAGCATTTGTCACAGTCGTGGTTCATTGCGTTTTTCCGTCTTATAGGGGGGGGGGGGGGGGGTCCAATTACATAATGGCCTTTATCATGACTGCGATTTATTATTCCAAAAAGATAATTAGCTGAAAAGGTTAATAAAATACAGCTTTATGTTTGGTAAGAAAGTCAAAAACGGAAAAAATGGAATTCACCGAGAAATGCAGGGGGGGGGGGGGACATCTTTACCTTTGCCGAAACTTGCATCATTTGAAAGCATTTTCAATCTAGTTTTCAGAAATACCAAGAACTCAAAATAAATTTAAAAAATAGCACTTTGTTATACTTTTGTGGGATCCGGTCACATTTGGGGAAGGTGAGGGAGGGTTCCAAGAATAAAGACAGGCCCATTAAAAGTAGTCCTATTGGCTGCCCAGATGATCAGTTCATACACAGGTGGGCAGTGGAGGTACATTGAAGGGTAATAATAATAATATTAATAATAATGGTTATTTATAGAGCGCTTAACTCCCTTTGCAGGGTGCTCAAAGCGCTGAACAAAGGCCTAAACACTAACATACAGATAAACATACACACATTAAAGACAAGCCAAGAATAATCAGCATGAAGGCAAGTATCGATGAATATAAACATTAAAAATAAGTGAGACTTAATGCAAAATACATGTATTAATCTCTCTCGCCTCCCTCCCCCTCCCCCCCCCCCCCCCCCCCCCCCCCTCCCCCCCCCCCCCCCCCCCCCCCCTCCTTCCTTGCGACTTGAACAATCCCGGGTGTAGCTGCGAATTGGGATTCGGAACGAGCGGCGTGGGAGCAACGCCACTGTACGGCCCAGAAGATGGGACAGCGGAAAAAAGAAAAGAAAAAAGAAATTGGAAGCCAGTGAAGAGTGTGAAATAGTGGGGGGGGGTGTTGATATGCTGTGTCTTTTTTGCTTTGAAGATCAATCTTGCAGCTGCGTTCTGAAGTTTCTGGATTGAGGACTGCGGGCAACCAAATAACAGAGAGTTACAATAGTCTAGCCTAGACAAGACGAGAGAACAGACGAGAGTTTGTGTTGCCTGAGTGGTAAGGAGGTGGCGAATGGAACTTATCTTATGAATCTGTAGATAGGCTATTTTGCAGACATTGTTCACATGTGTTTTCATTGTAAGGTTGGAATCGATAGTGACACCCAGGTTTTTGACAGATAGATGAGGGTAAAAGGCAAAGGTGGTTTTGGGGTTGAGGAAGAGGAGGGAGGTTGATGTAACAGCCTCGGGTAGAATACACACAGCCCTAGGGAATAAAAAGACATTTTATTTTTGTTAAAGTAAGTAGGCCGCTGGAGAGTCTCTGAAGACCAGGGACGGTATTCATGTCGAGATAGCATGAGACTTAGCATGATGCTAACTTAGAAGCTCTTCCAAGGTCCTATAGGATTTAATAGGACTTTTGGAAGAGCTTCTAAGTTAGCATCATGCTAAGTCTCATGCTATGTCGACATGAATACCGTCCCATGATAACACAGTTAAGCTTTAAAACTATTGTCAGCGAGCAAAGTGGGAAAAGGTGAAGAAACTAGAATTGAATTGGCATTCAACTTCGAGTGTTGGACTAACAGAAAAAAATAACCTAAAACAAAAACAGGATAATATTCTAGCATAAGAAAATGAGTATCTTAGTTATCTATATGTTGTGTGATTTCAGACGCTGTGACAAAATGGCATCCACTGATGAAGTAGAGATGTCGGAGGTCAATGTCAAAACAGAATTGGATTATTCTGATGACTCAGCACTTCAGTGGACTACAGAGAAGCAGAGTTCAGGTCAGTGGCACTTTTAATACTATTAACAGACGTCATGGCTTGATATGGAAATAAGTGTGTGTGTATGTGTGTGGTTATGTGGTGTGTGGACAGTTTTACTCAGTCTCTTCTCTTCCTATTTAATACTAAAAGAGTCATCCGTATAGAAAATGTTTGTGATTATGTATAGTTTGGGCCAATCTGCAGGATTATCACAATACTGAGATTCAGCTGTGCATGTTTTGTCATGTTAGAAATTGTTTTTTGTTTTTTTAGAAATAGTTAAACTGATTTAAGTTTTTGATTTTTGATTGATTTAATTTAAAGTCTGTTCACAACAATGGTGATATTAGACTTAAATAAATAAATTAATTAAGCAAAAACAAAAAAGACATACATGTAAACAAATATTGAATTAAAACGAGGGGAGAAGTGTGTGTGTGTGTTTGTATGTGTGTGTGTGTGTGTGTGTGTGTGTGTGTGAGAGAGAGACTGAGAGAGTATGTCCGTGAGGGAGGAAAAAACAAAACAAAAACAAAACAAAAGGATGAGGGGCAAAGAAAAGAAAATTAATATTAACTAACGTATCAATTATAGTAATCTTGCAATTCCAGAGCTGGATATGACAGAAGCTATTTTGATCATTTCATGGCTGTAAACTACATCTTGTAAAGTTCCTATGTTTGCTACTTGTATCCCAGACAAGGTGTATAGCGATGTTAAAAATGGACAATTGAAAAGAATGTGTTGAACTGATACTGTGATATTGGGTGACCACAAGCGCATTCTACATCTTTAAAAAATTTGGTCTTCCATGAATTTAATTGAATTTTGTAAATCAGGCTAGACAAAGATCTTGAACATGACAATATTTCAGATTTGAAGTGTATTTGGCCATTACATCACACTTCCCTCCCCCAAAATGCAAAGACATGCGCTGCCAATGACCCTGCCAAGTGTTTGTCTACTTTCAGAGCTTAGTGTCAGTGATATTTCTGTTAAAGCAACGCATGCGCACTTGAAAAAAATAGTTACTCTCCTCTTGTCAGTTGAGATGCAACGGCACAAGTACATGGTGCTGGAAGAGTTAACTCTTCTAGTTCTAGCTACCAGAGTGGAAACCAGTCTTGTGTTTGCCTTTTCTTTCAGATGCTGATAGCTTGATCTCAGTGCCATCAATGTCGACAGAACCTGGGAGAACCTGATTTTTAATTGTGTGGTTAGAGACTACAAGAATCATGAGATGATTTGGTCATTCTTAATGTCTCAGATGCTTCTGTTGATTCACATTTAAAAAGAGCTGAAGCTGTCATTGCTTTAAAAAAAAGAAAAGAAAGGCAAACACAAGACTGGTTTCCACTCTGGTAGCTAGAACTAGAAGAGTTAACTCTTCCAGCACCATGTACTTGTGCCGTTGCATCTCAACTGATAAGAGGAGAGTAACTATGTTTTTGAAGTGCGCATGCGTTGCTTGAACCCATATTTGACACTGTCCAACACTGCCTAAGCTGAGAGGGCCAGACGTATCCGTAACGTGTGCACATGTTTCAAAATAGCTACACCCCCCTTACTCGTCGAGGTGTATTCAGTAGTTTCACTTCCCTACTCGCCAGCGTGTATTCCGTTGCAGTTTGTCTCTACGCGTCAGCGCGTATCCCGTCAAATTTGGGTTAGCAGAAATATCACTGACACTAGGCTCTGAAAGTAGACAAACACTTGGCAGGGTCATTGGCAGCGCATGTCTTTGCATTTGGGGGGGGGAGGGAAGTGTGATGTAATGGCCAAATACACTTCAAAATCTGAAATATTGTCATGTTCAAGATCTTTGTCTAGCCTGATTTACAAAATTTGATTAAATTCATGGAAGACCAAATTTTCTAAAGATGTAGAATGCGCTTGTGGTCACCCACTATCAGTTCAACACATTCTTTTCGAATGTCCATTTTTAACATCGCTATACACCTTGTCTGGGATACAAGTAGCAAACATAGGAACTTTACAAGATGTAGTTTTCATGGCTGCGACCAGCATGCGCACTTGAAAAACATAGTTACTCTCCTCTTGTCAGTTGAGATGCAACGGCACAAGTACATGGTGCTGGAAGAGTTAACTCTTCTAGTTCTAGCTACCAGAGTGGAAACCAGTCTTGTAGTTGCCTTCTTTTTTCTTTTTTTTTAAAGCATTGACAGCTTCAGCTCTTTTTAAATGTGAACCAACAGGAGCATCTGAGGCATTAAGAATGACCAAATCATCTTTTATGGGAAAATACAGGCCTGTATTTTTAAAGAAAATGATAACATTTGGATGTCCAGAATGAACAGTTGAAGATTGTCTGTTGCAGGTGTTGCATGGGACAGGACTGAACGTAATGTGAGTACTGTCACCATCTGTGTTTTCACAGATACTAAGAATGTGTGTGTGTGTGAGGGGTCGCTCTAACACATGTTTCTTGCGTATTTGACGCGTTTAAAAAATCGCTGACGCATTTTTACGGCATTTACGCGTAATCCGTACGCAAAATGACGTCCGCTCAAAATCGCATCTGAGTCTAGATGGTGAATCAGACTTTAGAAGTCCTATGGTCTCTACACGTATAGTGGTTCTGCTACACCAAACATTGGAACAGAGTATAGAAAAGTGCCACTGCTTTCAGTACTGCTGTGACGTAGGCACAGTGCAGTGTGGCGGGAAAATCACTGTAAGCACATAGGGGTGGTAACAGGGCTCGTGTCGACTTTGAGGATCGCCGTGATCGCCGAAAATGACTGGTTAGTGAATAAAAATGCATGTTTTTGTTGCTAGTCTTGTTTTCATTGTTTTTAGCTTAGATTTATCATTTTGTTCTTTGACGCGATTTTTTGTTTCCCTTACGCATTTTTTGGTAAGCAAAACGCGTTTTCAAAAACACTAGTGCGACCCCAGGGATGTGTGTGTGTGTGTTAACATTGTTGTTGTTTGCTGTTGTTATGCAGTGACATTTTTTGCTTACTATATTCACTTTATAGCAGGCAATAGAGAATGATGGAACAACTTAGTCAAGGGTCACAATAACCATGGGGCATTGGCCCTGACTGACTCTTTGTGCTGCAGCCAAAAAGATTAGTTAGCCATTTGGGATCTTCCCCAATGCCAGCTGTCCTTTAGTCCCTTTGGCCAAGAGAGTGGGGATGTTCCTGAGGCAAGGCTCTTCTTCTTCTGCGGACGATGCAAGTGGCAGCGTCAGACTTCTAAGTTGGTCGCCAAGATGAACCCCACAGTCTTCTCTAGGTTGGTGCAGCTGCCCCAGAGCTGTACCTGTAGCTCCACTCCGCCGGGCCAGCTATGGCGTCGTAGAGCATGGTAGATTGGCTGGTCAGTAGCTCTACTCTGCTTTCCCTTGACCATCAGGTCCACAGAGGCACCAGTCGTTTGGGTGGGCCCGTTTGAGGTTGAGGGCCCGGCTCCGATCCCCCCCCCCGGTTGTCGCTGTGAGGACCGACGCCATGATGATAACGTTGCCTGACTTCGGCAGACTGAATCAAGTTCAGGGAAGTTTAGGTTTGACGTTTTCGTCAGAAACTTCCCCAAAACTGTATGAAGTGATAGTGTTCGGACAGTCTTTTTCTTAACTGAAAACCTGCGAATATGATGACTGAATGGAAATCTCCTTTGTGAAAGGATGTTTGTATTGTACATTTCTGTTTTCACAGAAGCTGGAACCAGAGGAAGACTCACCAGATCAGCCCCCAGCTGTCTACAGCACAGTACAGCCCATGTCTGACAGCTCTTCTGGGTCACTGCTGTCTCTGAAAAGAGGCCGTGTGTGTCAGCATTGTTCTTCTGCCTTTGTGCTGGTCAGCAGTCTGGAACTCCACAAGGCATCGGTTCATGGAGAGAAAATGCACACTGTGTTACCTGGGTCCTCCACACCTGACAGATGTGATGCTGGTAACTGTAGCAACACAGACATAGATAAGGAGGTCCATAGCCATGGCAACAGAATAAGGAAAACAAGGAAAGTTTATAAAAATGTTGCTGGTGAGAAAGATAGAAAGAAGAGGAATGACAAGAAGCATGTGTGTGATGTTTGCAAGAAATCTTTCTTTAGAATTGGCTGGCTGGAGAAACACAAATTAAATAATTGCGGCGTGAAGTGTTTTGTGTGTGATGTGTGTGGTAAGACTTTTACTCTGGCACGGCACCTGACAGACCACAAGAGAATCCACACAGGGGAGAGGCCTTTCAAGTGTCTGCGCTGTGACTCTGCTTTTACGTGGTCACATGCTTTACAGGCCCACATAAAGTCAGTCCATGAAGGACGCAAACCCAATCTCTGTGATGTCTGTGGGGCAGCTTTCTATCACCGCAAGGATTTAACGACGCACAAGAGGACTCACACAGGTGAAAAGCCCTTTGTGTGTTCAGACTGTGGTCATAGTTTCACCACTAGCAGTACTCTAGCACAACATCGTCGGACTCACACAGGTGAAAAAAAGCATGTGTGTCCAGACTGTGGGAAAGGCTTTGCCAGATCCACTCATCTAGCACAACATCGTCCGACTCACACTGGACAGAAGCCTCACAGCTGTCCTCACTGTTCTTATGCCTTTATCCAGTCACATAGCCTAAAGATGCACATTAAGAGGAAACACCGGTAACACTGTTACAATTCAAACACCAGACTAATTCCATCAGAGTGGATCATGTGAACTCTCTTCCAGTGTGACCAATTCTTTGTGCAGGGAACAACTTTCAGTCTCGTTTTATAAAAATGGGAGTCATTGGAATGGGAACTGGGGTCAGTGTGTTTCTCTGTCTGTCTTGTTGTGTTGGTTTGTGCATGTGCTGAATGTGATGCCTTTGAGTGACTGAACCATTGAACCAATCATGTTAGAACTTGGTGGAATCCGCTCAGCCACCCTGTTTCCCTGATGGCTGATGATTATGCTCTGTATGTCGGGTTCACCAAATGACAACGCATAGTCAACATTCTCTGCTGTTGTTTTTTTTATAACAAAGAACAGATGTGGAATTGGTCAGAATGTAAACATTCTCTTTGTGACTTATGTTTTTCAGTTGTTGTTTTTTCTCTTCTTCTTATAACAAGGAATAGATACAGAATCGATCAGAATGCAAACATTCTCTGTGTGACTGTTTTCCTTCTGTTTTGTTATTTCCTATAACAATGAATAAATACGGAATCAATCAGAACATAAACATTCAAAGTGTGACTCTGTTTTTCTTTAGTTATGTTATTTCTTATTAGAAGGAATAGACGTTGAATCGATCAGAATGTAAAGTGTCAGAATTGTCCCCGGTGTCCTGATGTTGAGGTCTGTGATGTCAGTTTTATCCAAATTTACTAAGTCATGCAAATGCCCTCCTTGAATTTTTTTGGGTAAAGGTAAAGATGTGCCACCCCCCCTGCATTTCTCGGTTAATTGTATTTTTCCATTTTTGTCTTTCTTACCATACATAAAGCTGTATTTTAGGAACATTTTCAGCTAATTATCTTTTTGGAATACTAACCCTAACCCTAACCCTAGCCCTAAACCTAACCCTACCCCCACTATGTACTGCAGTACACCGCGAGTTGTCACAGTTGTGGTTCATTGCGTTTTTCCGTCTTTTAGGGTGGGGGGTAGGGTTAGGGTTAGGGCTAGGGTTAGGGTTAGTATTCCAAAAAGATAATTTGGTGAAAATGGTCCTAAAATACAGCTGTATGTATGGTAAGAAAGGCAATAACGGAAAAATACAATTAACCGAGAAATGTACAGGGGGTGGCACATCTTGACCTTTTTTTTAATTGAAAAATATGTTGAGAACAACCAAAGGGAATCAATGCATTACAGGCTGACCCAGCAGGAGTTTTCTCCCTTGTTTTGATTCTTTCGTTTTGTTCTTTGTGTTGAACAGGGAGTACAGTGTACATGGCTGTGCCATCTTATTGTCATCAGATTGTTGAGGATGCTGGGAGTACAGTGTACATGGCTGTGCCATCTTCTTGTCATCAGATTGTTGAGGATGCTGGGAGTACAGTGTACATGGCTGTGCCATCTTGTTGTCATCAGACTGTTGAGGATGCTGGCCTCTTCAGCTGAACATAAAGAAGACACAGCTGTCATGGACTCCATCCATGTGTGCTGCAAATACCTTCACTCATTTTCAGCCTTCAAGGTACTACAGTACACCCCGCTTATAGTAAAGTCCAGGGGAGCAAGGATTTTCCTTTACTATAACAGGTTTTTTTAATAAATGATGTTCGGATATAGTAAAGTTTTGATGATATTTTTTTTTATCTTATCCGAGGACGTTTTTCAAAGTCAAAGCTAACGTAAAATACTGAATATAAACCCATCCCACCCCTTCCTCGTATGGTTTGAGGTCCAAAAAGGTGATTGGGTTTATACATGGTATATTTCCCTGTGCACAAAACAAAACTAGCTGTAAAAGCATATAGTGTACAACCTCTAACTTCCAGAATGGCCTTTGAATCTATTCGTGCATGCACATGCACGTACGTGCGCGCACACGCACACACACACACCGTGACCGGACAGTTTGCCTGCGGACATTTCGCCTACGGACACTTCGCCTACGGACATTATGCCTATGGTCACCATGCTCACCGGACATTTTGCCTACTGGACATTATGCCAACAGACATTATGCCTAATAATAGATTATCATGCCTGCAATAAATTATCGCATTTTCATAATGCTATATATATTTTTTTCCGATTCATTTTTTTCCACTAAGTAATGAGAGTGTGATCTCAATTGTCGACTTTGCTCGCCTTTTCCTCTATGTGAGGGCGCTGCAGTAAAACAGATACAAATTTAATTGCAGCCAATGACTGGACAGTTCTCAATTGTACGTAATGAATTGCAAATGAAGATTGTGGGCAAAAATGGTCGACTTAGTTCGCCGTTTCTGCCATGCGAGGGCGCTGCGGTAGAGCGGGTACAAACCTAGTAGCAGCCAATGTAATGTTAGTTTGTTATAATGAGTTTCATGAAATAAATTTGTGGCGAATAGTCACGTGTTTCGTGCCCAAGCTATCAACTGTATCGCCCATTCTACCGCAGCGCCATCTCGCAGTGTAATCAAAAAAATGTTGTTTAACAAAATTTATGCACAATCTCTTTTATCTACAGTTTAAATAATAAAGTTCACTTTAAACAATAATTTGTAAAAAGCAGAGAGAGAGAGAGAGAGAGGGAGGGAGGGAGAGAAAAAGAGAGAGACAAAGACAGAGAGAGGGTGAGAGAGAGAGTAGAGGGAGTAGTGAGACTGACGTATCCATTGATGACGTATTTACAAAGGTCACAAAGAGGACAATTTTTTTTATTGTAACCGAGGAGGAACCACAAATGACTATACTATAGGAGTTTTTATTTTATTTTAATTATAACCCAGTTGCTACTATGGGTGGGTGGAGGGAGTGGTGAGACTGTGACGCATACATTGGTGACGTATTTACAAAGGTCAGGAAGAGGACACTTTTTTTTTTTTATTGAAACCGAGGAGCCAGTCCTGTGGGGAACCAAAAGTGACTTTACTATAGCAGTTTTTTTTAAATTATAACCGAGTTGCTACTATCCGAGGACTATTTAGTAATAAAACAGTAGACCTTTGGCCGGGAACCAGTGCTTTCCTTTACTGTAACCGAAATTGCTTATAACCGAGTTTACTATAAACGGGGTGTACTGTACCGGTACTTTTTTCCAATAACTGAGCTCTGATGTTCTTCTCTTCTTCTTCTTTCGTTTCACAACTGCCATCATCGTTTTGACAGTTTTGTTGTTAGGACTGGGGGACTCCAGTCAGGCAGAAAAATGTGATGATGATCTCTGTATCCAATCGGTTGACAGCGCCTTATCTTTACGCCATTTTGAAAAAGGAAGAAAGTTAGATAAAAAATGATCTCTTTATAACATAACCATGTTACAACAGGCCAACCTTCAAGAAACTAAAGTCTTCGTCCTCCAATCATTGTGTGCTGTAGAATTCTCTCTTTTTTAAAATATTTTTTGTTTGCTGTTATTATGAATAGAAAATTAAAATTGTTGAAAATTTAAAATCAGTTTTGCATTTTTTCAAATAGCCTAACCCTGCTCAAAATGTCCTCACAATCTGTTCACAACTTTTTTGTGTTGTGTTTGTCACTGATCAACAGGCAAACCAACAACACAAACAGGACCTCCTTGGCGGAGGTGTAAAGAAAATCATACTTTTATTTTATTTTGGGTCCTCCCCTAGTTAAGTGGTGTTTGTCATCAGCCGATTGATGTTGGCCACTAAAGCTGAAGAAGAAGAAGAAGACCAGGTATCAGGGACTATGTGTGTTGGAATGTCAATACAAATTGTTGATCATGTTGGAAACAGGGGACCATAATTTATTATGTGTTGGAATGTCAATACAAATTGTTGACCATGTTGGAAACAGAGGACTATGTGTGTTGGAATGTCAATACAAATTGTTAATCATGTTGGAAACAGAGGACTATGTGTGTTGGAATGTCAATACAAATTGTTGACCATGTTGGAAACAGGGGACTATGTGTGTTGGAATGTCAATACAAATTGTTGATCATGTTGGAAACAGGGGACTATGTGTGTTGGAATGTCAATACAAATGGTTGACCATGTTGGAAACAGGGGACTATGTGTGTTGGAATGTCAATACAAATTGTTGATCATGTTGGAAACAGGGGACTATGTGTGTTGGAATGTCAATACAAATTGTTGATCATGTTGGAAACAGGGGACCATATGTGTTGGAATGTCAATACAAATTGTTGATCATGTTGGAAACAGGGGACCATAATTTATTATGTGTTGGAATGTCAATACAAATTGTTGACCATGTTGGAAACAGGGGACTATGTGTGTTGGAATGTCAATACAAATTGTTGATCATGTTGGAAACAGGGGACCATGTGTGTTGGAATGTCAATACAAATTGTTGATCATGTTGGAAACAGGGGACTATGTGTGTTGGAATGTCAATACAAATTGTTGATCATGTTGGAAACAGGGGACCATAATTTATTATGTGTTGGAATGTCAATACAAATTGTTGACCATGTTGGAAACAGGGGACTTTGTGTGTTGGAATGTCAATACAAATTGTTGATCATGTTGGAAACAGAGGACTATGTGTGTTGGAATGTCAATACAAATTGTTGATCATGTTGGAAACAGAGGACTATGTGTGTTGGAATGTCAATACAAATTGTTGATCATGTTGGAAACAGAGGACTTGTGTGTGTTGGAATGTCAATACAAATTGTTGACCATGTTGGAAACAGGGGACTATGTGTGTTGGAATGTCAATACAAATTGTTGATCATGTTGGAAACAGGGGACTATGTGTGTTGGAATGTCAATACAAATTGTTGATCATGTTGGAAACAGAGGACTATGTGTGTTGGAATGTCAATACAAATTGTTGATCATGTTGGAAACAGGGGACTATGTGTGTTGGAATGTCAATACAAATTGTTGATCATGTTGGAAACAGAGGACTATGTGTGTTGGAATGTCAATACAAATTGTTGATCATGTTGGAAACAGGGGACTATGTGTGTTGGAATGTCAATACAAATTGTTGATCATGTTGGAAACAGAGGACAACATGTGTGTTGGAATGTCAATACAAATTGTTGATCATGTTGGAAACAGAGGACTATGTGTGTTGGAATGTCAATACAAATTGTTGATCATGTTGGAAACAGGGGACTATGTGTGTTGGAATGTCAATACAAATTGTTGATCATGTTGGAAACAGAGGACTATATACAGAGAACACAGTGTGTTGGAATGTCAATACAAATTGTTGATCATGTTGGAAACATGAGACTGTCCAGTGTGTTGATAAGAGAAAAGTGAATTTTGAGAGCTTTATGTTTATTTGTCTTTGCATATTCTTCAAATATTATCATTTGTATGTATGCTTGCCATTTGGTGTGCTATCTTGATTCATGCTTACTGGCAGCAGAATGCAAAGTAGATGAATGCTTATATGGTGAAAGTAAGTATTGTGTATGTGATGGTTTTTTTTAAAAATTATGAGCAGATGAATGCTTATACAGTGGAACATCCCTTATAAGACCTCCCTCCCACATAAGACCTACTTCTGTGAGACATTGCCCTTCTTTGTAAGTATTAAAATTACCTCCCTTATAAGACCTCCCATTATAAGACCTACTTCTCTGAGACATTGCCCTTCTTTGTAAGTATTAAAATTACCTCCCTTAAGACCCCTCCCTTATAAGACCCCTCCCTTATAAGACCCCTCCCTTATAAGACCCCTCCCTTACAAGACCCCTCCCTTATAAGACCTCATTTTGGATGATGTTTGCAGGTCTTATAAGGGAGGTTCCACTGTAATTGTGAAAGTAAGTTTTGTATATATAATGTTTGTTTCTTTGACGTTTTTATTGCATGAAAAATTATCCAATAGAGAGCTTTTGTGCCACTTTGAGTTTGTGAGTACTTTTTCTTATGGATTAACTGGTTATAGAAAGAAAGAGGGAGGGAGGGAGAGAAAGAGAGAGTATGTACGTGTGTGTGTGTGTGATTTAGTGCACAACACAGGAGTGACTGTGACACAAACAAAACAACATCCACTCAGTGTAATTACACCAAACCAAACTTAAAGTTTGCTGGTTTTATTGAGCTCAAATTTAAAAAAGGAAACATCCCAAATAACGATCAGAATGAACAAATCTATAAAAAAATCTATAAAAAAAACCTTTCAACTGGTCCATTCTCAAACACCCCTAAAATAAAGAATAACAGAATCCACAGAAATACAGAGAACACAGAATGAGCAGATAACATGAACATAAACAGTGTATCTTGTCATATATACGGTAATACCTCTGACAAAGACAACACACAAATCGTGAGGTCTTTCTGAAACCCAGCATGTACAACATTCACACCTGAAGAAACACAATGAACAACAACCAAGCAAGGCATTCCACTTCATACCAGTGTGAGCCAGTCAGTCATGTCCCATTATGACTTCCAGATAGCAGAGGAGGCAGCTGCTATTCCAGAGGGCTGGGCTGAAATATGTTTATAGTGGAGAAGCCTTGCCCAGAGTACATCCCCACTCTCAGCCAAGAGGACTTTAGGACAGCTAGGATTGGAGATGGTCCCCAAAGGCCAACCAATCCCCAAGGCTGCAGCACTAAGAGCCAGAGCTAATGCCTCTTAGTTTGAAAATGACAGTTTAAGCTGTACACTAAGCTGTACAATGATTTTTCCATTACTGCAGAACATCTTTTATCCTTCAGCTCTCACTGTCACTTTACTGTTGGCCCCAACTTCAGGCTAATGTCAACCAATGATAAAAACCATAGGAGAGAAAGGCCAGTTTAACCTTTACCGGACTTCTGGGGTCGCCCACGACCCCTTGACACACAAAACATGTTATATCTCTAAAACTATTTAAGCAATCTTCATGACTTTGTCAAAAACGTAAATGGCTTTAAGTGTGTTAAATTTCATTAATGTGTATAAAATATAAATGACGTAATATGACGCGTAATTTTGATATACCTGTCCTGATGACAGGGGTCTCCCACGACCCCTACTTTAAAGAGCACTGCAGTGCATTGAGTAGGGGTCATGGGAGACCCCCGCCATCCGAACAGGGATAAACACATGGTGCCTCTTTGACAAGTAGGGGTCGTGGGAGACCCCCGCCATCCGGACAGGGATAAACACCTCGGAATTTGCTCTTTGCTGAGTAGGGGGTCGTGGAAGACCCCTGCCATTGTGTCCGTGTAGTCAAAAGCATGATCCGGTAAAGGTTAAGGTGTGGGGCTCCACTCAATAACCCACCATGGTCAGTGGTGCACATCACATGATAAAGCAAGGGAGACTGACCTCCCCTCAACAAATCACAATGAACACAGCTTTACATATAATAGAAATGGAATAAAAACATGAAACAAAAATCCAATGACATAAGCAGAAAATACACAACAATCAGCAACAACAACTGCTGTGACTACTACCACCACCACTACTATGACTATGACTACTACTTATAATAGGCCTAAGTATGCATTACCACACAATTTGCAAGCATAAATTAAATGTATCTATTCACAAAGAGCTTCTGACTCCTGCCCACAGCTCACATTCTCAGCATCAGAAAGTTAGACCCAGATTTCACTGCCTAGGCCCTAAGCTTTCCCAATTTTCCAGCAGCAGTGAGCCTGCCAAAAATAGACCTCTCCCTTTTTTTTTCTCCTGCTGCCTTCAAGGCCCTTCTGACCTTTTAGTTACCTCTCCCTTACTGGCTGGATAGAGATAACAGTCTGTCTCTCTCTCTCTGGTGGCATAGGTAGCAAGTTTAAAATTAGAACAGCAGTGGTGCTGGCTCAGATGAGAAGCAGGCAGGAAAAAGGAAGGTAAGTGGCTAGAGTGGGCCAAACTTTATGAAGCCAGAATGCGGCAGAAAAACATGCTGTGTGCCCTGTTTTCTGGAAATCTCTTTTCAGTTACACAACTTTCTTCATTGAGCTCTTCCAAACTCAGAATCTGTTGGCTGAGGATAGTGAGGAAATTGCTTTAAATTAAATCAATCAATCAAATCAATAGAGGAAATCAAGAAACTGAAGACTGGACACCTCCATATTTTTACCATTGTAAATATATGGCCTGGGAACACAAAGGAAGAAAAATCTAACAAAAGTTGAAACATGCAAATCTGTTGTAATCTTAACCATTCACCAATGATTTTACGGAGTTCATCTCATGTTTGGTGCAAAATCCTAAACGCTGATATAACTGTTGTGTGCTTAAATAATATGCACAGTTGACACATTGTTGGGGAACCCCAACACTAACACTGACATCTGATTCATGCTTGGTCTGTCGTGTCCAACAATTATGTCCAGAATGAATGAATAACTTTTCTTTATTGAGGATAATAGATTAAGCAACATTGCTTTTTTTCATCCAGTCCCCATGCAGAAAAATAGAAAACGAAGAAAAGAAACCAAACATAAATACAAAGAACCAAAAGAAAACAAATGAGTGAAGAAAATACAATCTTAAACTAAATAATTGTCTGCCCCATCCTTCTTTTAGACCCCCCACCCCTCCACACACAGTATCATAAGCACATAAACATGAAGATAAAAATAAACTCCGGAGAAAAAAAAATGAGAAAGAGAGGGAGAGATCGAGAGAGAAAAAGAGACAGAGAGAGAATCTCATCGCATTTCACATATAAAATAGAACAATATCAAAAGTGTCATATATGAAAATAAGTTATAAAAAAAGGTATATGAGAATTGGAGAGATATGCATATATACTTGTATGTAAATACATTCCTTCATACACTTATGCACACACAAATTATATCACAGTAGAACCCTAACACAAACGGTGACATCCGATGCGTGCATGGTCTGTCGTGTCCAACAATGATGTCCATATAGCACAGTAGAACCCTAACACAAACAGTGACATCCGATTCATGCATGGTCTGTCGTGTCCAACAATGATGTCCACATAGCACAGTAGAACCCTAACACAAACAGTGACATCCGATTCATGCATGGTCTGTCGTGTCAAACAATGATGTCCACATAGCACAGTAGAACCCTAACACAAACAGTGACATCCGATTCATGCATGGTCTGTCGTGTCCAACAATGATGTCCACATAGCACAGTAGAACCCTAACACAAACAGTGACATCCGATTCATGCATGGTCTGTCGTGTCCAACAATGATGTCCACATAGCACAGTAGAACCCTAACACAAACAGTGACATCCGATTCATGCATGGTCTGTCGTGTCCAACAATGATGTCCACATAGCACAGTAGAACCCTAACACAAACAGTGACATCCGATTCATGCATGGTCTGTCGTGTCCAACAATGATGTCCACATAGCACAGTAGAACCCTAACACAAACAGTGACATCCGATTCATGCATGGTCTGTCGTGTCCAACAATGATGTCCACATAGCACAGTAGAACCCTAACACAAACAGTGACATCCGATTCATGCATGGTCTGTCGTGTCCAACAATGATGTCCACATAGCACAGTAGAACCCTAACACAAACAGTGACATCCGATTCATGCATGGTCTGTCGTGTCCAACAATGATGTCCACATAGCACAGTAGAACCCTAACACAAACAGTGACATCTGATTCATGCATGGTCTGTCGTGTCCAACAATGATGTCCACATAGCACAGTAGAAGCCTAACACAAACAGTGACATCTGATTCATGCATGCCAGTCTGTTGTGTCTTTCAGATTAAGATTAAAATTATATCCCTGTCGACAACAAACGCCATGTCAGGGCTGTCACCATGTCAAATCTTACCACGTATTTAAAAAGGGATAAAAAGACAAAGTAAAACAAGATCAAAGGTTTTTTTGTTAAAATACTAAAAACCATTAATCAATCACAAACTTGGCAAGTAAAAACATGACATGTCTAGAGTTAAAAACATCACAGTAGCTTACATCAAGTGAAATATATTAATCTCTTTTAAGTAATTAAAGATCGTGTCAGGTGGAAAGTCACGGAACAAAATACAGACTCCGCAGTGTTTCCTTCTAATGTATAAATCCCAGCAGTCCAAAAGGACATGAAGAATGGAAATTGGAGAATCACATGCTACACAGTAAGGGTCGTGTCCAACAATGATGTCCACATAGCACAGTAGAACCCTAACACAAACAGTGACATCTGATTCATGCATGGTCTGTCGTGTCCAACAATGATGTCCACATAGCACAGTAGAACCCTAACACAAACAGTGACATCTGATTCATGCATGGTCTGTCGTGTCCAACAATGATGTCCACATAGCACAGTAGAACCCTAACACAAACAGTGACATCCGATTCATGCATGGTCTGTCGTGTCCAACAATGATGTCCACATAGCACAGTAGAACCCTAACACAAACAGTGACATCTGATTCATGCATGGTCTGTCGTGTCCAACAATGATGTCCACATAGCACAGTAGAACCCTAACACAAACAGTGACATCCGATTCATGCATGGTCTGTCGTGTCCAACAATGATGTCCACATAGCACAGTAGAACCCTAACACAAACAGTGACATCTGATTCATGCATGGTCTGTCGTGTCCAACAATGATGTCCACATAGCACAGTAGAACCCTAACACAAACAGTGACATCTGATTCATGCATGGTCTGTTCATGTCCAACAATGATGTCCACATAGCACAGTAGAAGCCTAACACAAACAGTGACATCTGATTCATGCATGCCAGTCTGTCGTGTCTTTCAGATTAAGATTAAAATTATATCCCTGTCGACAACAAACGCCATGTCAGGGCTGTCACCATGTCAAATCTTACCACGTATTTAAAAAGGGATAAAAAGACAAAGTAAAACAAGATCAAAGGTTTTTTTGTTAAAATACTAAAAACCATTAATCAATCACAAACTTGGCAAGTAAAAACATGACATGTCTAGAGTTAAAAACATCACAGTAGCTTACATCAAGTGAAATATATTAATCTCTTTTAAGTAATTAAAGATCGTGTCAGGCGGAAAGTCACGGAACAAAATACAGACTCCGCAGTGTTTCCTTCTAATGTATAAATCCCAGCAGTCCAAAAGGACATGAAGAATGGAAATTGGAGAATCACATGCTACACAGTAAGGGTCGTGTCCAACAATGATGTCCACATAGCACAGTAGAACCCTAACACAAACAGTGACATCCGATTCATGCATGGTCTGTCGTGTCCAACAATGATGTCCACATAGCACAGTAGAACCCTAACACAAACAGTGACATCTGATTCATGCATGGTCTGTCGTGTCCAACAATGATGTCCACATAGCAGAGGAGGCAACTGCTATTCTGGAGGGGCTGGGCTGAAATATGTTTACAATGAAGATTATTGCTTGCCCAGGGTACACCCTTACTCTCTGGGCCCAGACTATAGGGCAGTTGACACTGGAGAGGATTCCCAAAAGTAAACCGATTCCCAAGGCTGCAGCACAAGGTTTAATTCATTAAAAGAAAAACACCACTTGTGTTCACTGAAAATTCCTCGTATGCTTTACATCACTTATTCACCAACTTGATTTGCATATCACTTAATTTATATAAAGCTGTGATAATATCCTGTCCAGGACAAAAAAGGAAAAATGTTTTAAGCTAAACCCCTCTGAAATATTTTCCTTTCTTATATTGAGTAATTTTAGTGCAATAACTTTACATTTTGATTAACCTCTTGACTGCCAGAGAAAATTAACGAAAAAAATCATTGTACAAATCGTGCCATGAAAAAGACAACATACAGCCAATCTGGCAAAATGGTCTGGGGATATAACTCTCTTGACTGTGTTAGAGCAAAACCCAGCAGATCAGAGTAATTCCTCTTCATCTGATGATGTCATCAAGTCAGTACGTGATACGTTATATGGAAGTCAGGGGGTAAAAGAATGAAGTATGTCACTGCAGTGAGGAGTGTTACTTGTGTCTTCTCTGAATATGTTTCTTCAAATCCTGTGACTGCCTGCAAGTATAAGGGCAGTGAGGACAGCTGTGGGGTTTCTGTCCAGTGTGAATCAGACGATGATCTGCTAGAGAACTGGTCCTGGAAAAACCTTTCCCACAGTCTGAACACACATAGGGTTTTTCACCTGTGTGAATTTTCCTGTGCGCTGTTAAACTGCCAGTCCTCGAGAAAGCTGCCCCACAAACATCACAGACATAGGGTTTGGCACCATCATGGATTGACTTTATGTGGATCTGCAAATGACTCGACTGTTTATAATCCTTGTCACAGTGTGGGCACTTGTAAGGCCTGTCCGCAGTGTGGATTATCTTATGTCCCCTCAAAATACAAGCCTGAGTAAATCCCTTACCACACACATCACACACAAAAGGTTTACAGTCACTGTGTTTCAGCTTATGTGCATTCAGATTACTAACCTGAGAGAAACTGTTGCCACACACATCACACACAAAAGACTTAGTTCCACTATGAACCAATGTGTGTTTCTTCAGGCTTCCAGGTAAAGGGAAAGACTTATTACAGACATTACAGACATAGGGTCTATGATCCTCATGAACTGATTTTATGTGGATCTGTAAATAATCTGACCTCTTATAACTACAGTCACAGTGTGGACACTTGCAAGGCCTCTCCCCTGTGTGGATTCTCTTGTGTTTTTTCAGGTAATCGGCGCGACTAAAACTCTTCCTGCACACATCACACATAAATGGTCTAAGACCACTATGAATCAGTTTGTGTTGCTTGAGAGCTGTTCTACTACTGAGAGACTTCCTGCAGACATCACACTCAAATGTTTGAACTCCACTATGAATCAGTTTGTGTTCTTTCAATTTGCTGGATGAAAAGAAAGACTTTTTGCAGACATCACACACATGCTGTCTAGTCCTGTACATTCCATCTTTATCACCAGTATCATTATCATCCTCTGTCTTTCTTGTTTTATTTGTTCTGTTGCCATGGCTACCTTTCTCCTTTTCTATCTCTGTGTTGTTACAGTTACCAGCATCACATTTGTCAGGTGTGAAGGACCCAGGTAACACCAAGTGCAGTTTCTCTCCATGAACTGATGCCAGGTGGAGTTCCAAACTGCTGACCAGCACAAAGGCAGCAGGACAAAGGTAGCATGGGTGCTTTGAGTCCAGAGACAGCAGTGAAGTGTTGTCAGACGTGGGCTGTACTGTGCTGTAGACAGCTGAGGGCTGATCTGGTGAGTCTTCCTCCATGGACCATGCTGGTTCCTGCTTCTGTGATAATAAACATTCCAAAACGGCATAAACATTCTGCCACAACGCATAGTTTCCCATTCAGTCATAACTTTAATATGTTCTTCTAAGCAAACATTACAGCTACACAAAGCTGTTAAAATCCAGTATTTGCATCTCATACATACATAACTTGTTTCTGTTTCATACCCTTTACTTAGCTAAACATTTGTTTTCATACAAAAGGAGCGGTTGCTTAAGATTTTAAGTCATAAGTCATACATTTCTTTATTGTCCATTGTGCAAATGCACATGGAAAATAGTGTTGCACCGTGTAAAAAAAACCCATAAAAATTAAAATTAAAATTAATTAAAAATTGAAACAGTAATCTACATTTGAATAAATTTGTAACATTTAATTCACAGCACACACAATCATTCATACACCCACTTGATCACTGATTCAGTCACAATTAGTATTTGGTATTTTATAGTCACAGAGGTGTCTGTGAAATTCGGGTTGCTCCCACCTGGAGAGTGTCGCAGCCAGAGGCGCACCATTTTTTCAATTTTATTTGCATGCAATTTCTGTGTGACTGATGAGGAAGGAAAGGGGGGGGGGGGGGTAAATTTTGACCAAATGACAACTTTTTCGTTGCCATTGGGCTTAACGTGTGCTAAGAGCATGGGCACATGGGACCTTGGTTTATCGTCTCATCCGAAAGTCTTCACGTTCAGACCATAAGGCCTAGTGAGAGGAAAAATTCCCTGTACCCAGTGAATTAAAGGGTAATTCTTAAGTGTGGTTTGAAATTCCAAGGGGCGATTCTGAAGCTCTAATGCGTAAATATGCACAATCTGTACGTTTTCAGGAACTAGTGGTTTGGCTTAACATGCATACACATGGGCAAATAAATAATTAAATCAATAAATCAATAAGAAAACCAATGAAACTACATTATCCTTTACAACAACGATAACATGCACAAAACCCAAAATGTTAGCAAGTTACACACAGAGAGAGAGACAGACAGACACAGAGAGAGAGACAGAGAGAGGATTCTACTCACATTATCCTGATTCTTTTCAGACGGAACATCTGCAACGAGTCACCAACTGATTACTTTGGACATCACATCATCTTCACACCATTAGTTTTACAGCAGATTTCATGTTAAAACATTCAATACACAGAGTACTTTGAACATCAAATCATCTTATACACCATTTGCTTCACAGCAGATTTCATGATAAAACATTCACTACACAGATTACTATGGACGGCACATCATCTTATACAGTGGAACCTCCCTTATAAGGCCTTCAAAAATCATCCAAAATGGGGTCTTAAAAGGGAGGGGTCTTATAAGGGAGGTAATTTTAATACTTACAAAGAAGGGCAATGTCTCATAGAAGTAGGTCTTAAAAGGGAGGGAGTCTTATAATGGGGGGGTCTTATAAGGGAGGTTCCACTGTACACCATTTGCTTCACAGATTTCATGATAAAACATTCAATACACAGATTACTATGGACATCACATCATCTTCTGCACCATTTGCTTCACAACAGATTTCATGATAAAACATTCAATACACAGATCACTTTGGACATCACATCATCTTCTGCACCATTTGCTTCACAACAGATTTCATGATAAAACATTCAATACACAGATTACTATGGACGGCACATAAGCTTATATGTACACCATTTGCTTCACAGATTTCATGATCAAACATTCAATACACAGATTACTATGGACGGCACATCATCTGTTTCACAGCAGATTTCATGATAAAACATTCAATACACAGATTACTATGGACGGCACATCATCTGTTTCACAGCAGATTTCATGATAAAACATTCAATACAGATTACTATGGAAGGCACATCATCTGTTTCACAGCCGATTTCATGATCAAACATTCAATACACAGATTACTATGGACGGCACATCATCTGTTTCACAGCAGATTTCATGATAAAACATTCAATACACAGATTACTATGGACGGCACATCATCTGTTTCACAGCAGATTTCATGATAAAACATTCAATACACAGATTACTATGGACGGCCCATCATCTGTTTCACAGCAGATTCCATGATAAAACATTCAATACACAGATTACTATGGATGGCACATCATGTTTCACAGCCGATTTCATAATCAAACATTCAATACACAGAGTACTATGTCTATGGATGGCACATCATCTTCTGCACCATTTGGTTCACAGCAGATTTCATGATAAAACATTCAATACAGACTACTATAGACAGCACATCACCTTGTCTAGAACTTATCCTCAGTCTTTTATAATAATAATTAGCATTTATAGCGCCTAATCTTAAAAAAGCCCTAAGCGCTTACAATAATAAATGAATAAACAAGCAAGCAATATAAATAAAGAAACGACCAAAAATATATTATATACACACGCGCGCGCACGCACACACACGCACTAAACACACGCACACACTAAAACAGACACACACAAACACACCACACGTGCACACACACACACGCGCGCGCATGCACACGCAACACACACACACAAACAACATGCATGCACACAAACACACGTGGATAGAAGGGGCACAATACTTTGAAAAGAAATATAGCAGGCTATGATTTGAAAAGAGTAGTTTTGAGAGAAGACTTAAATGGAGTTGGCAGAACGGAGAGGTAAAGGGAGTCTATTCCAAGAAGAGGGGGCCTGGAAAGAGAAGGAGCGTTCGCCAAGGGTCTTGGTGCGGTAACGAGGGATCTGGAGGAGAGAAGTGTCAGAAGAGGAGCATAACTGTCTAAGAGGTGTGTAAAGGTTCAGAAGATCAGCGAGATAAGGAGCCAGACCATTCAGGGATTTGCAACAGAGCAGAGAGAGCTTGCATTCGATACGCCTTCCAACAGGAAGCCAGTGAAGAGATTCAAGCATTGGGGTGGAGTGAGAGAATTTGGAACACCTCAGTACAAGGCAAGCAGCATTGTTCTGAATTTTCTGCAATTTAGCGAGAAGATTTTGTGGGCAACCAGCAAGAAGGGAATTGCAGTAGTCTAAGCTTTATGCATAAAGCATTTGTGACAAAGTATGTAATATGCAGATTATGTGTCATTATATATCATGGAGCACTAGTGCTCTATTAACACATTTATTTTTGCTGTGAGCATCTGACATTACATGGCCTAGGCTTAAGTTGCAATGAACACAAAATACATACACTCCTTCCACATTCACCACCACTCTTCCATCTGGCACAGAGTTTCAGCCCAGTGCGTCAATAAACGTACAACATTTTTTACCTGACGCAGTTCTTAAAGAAATATAAAGGGAAAAAAAGAAGAAATATAACAGGAGATATCAAGGACCCTAAAACATCCAAGAGACTCCCCCAAAAAAAAATTAGATACAAATTTTGATTGTCATTTCTGACCCCCTGATTTAGAAGATAGAATGAATACTGCAGATTCTTAACTAAAGCCCTTCACTGGTAGAGAATAAATAAGAAATTATCCATTATTTGTTATAAATTGCATAAGAGGCCTGCTAGCAATGATGTCCCGAGTTCCCGGTCATAGGCAATTGACCTATTAAATTTAAAATGTCCTATTGTCTTCTCCCTTGTCAGGACAAATGTCTGATTAAATCTTTAACACTGGCACGCTTTGTTTTACTGATTTCTGCATGAGCGAGGACATTGTCCTATTGATTTCTCTCATCTCAGGACAGTTTGTCCTATCACTTTTTGATCCTCAGTACATCATTGTGCTAAACTCAATCTGAAAAGAAAATGTTCAAGAGATCTTTCCTGGCTTGTCTAACACTAAACCAGCATCCCAGGACTGTGACATGAAAAGTTTGATATCATTAATGGAATCACGCTGCCTGTTGTAGACATGGGGCAGACAGGGAAAGGGTTAATGACACTGACTTCCTTGGGTACCTCGGGCCAGACATTGGCAAATAAATACAAAGAATTAGGAATAAAACAGAAATTGCACATGATGCTCCTTGGTGTATTGAATCAAAATTGCATTTTATACATACTGTTCCCCATTATACAATGTTTGTTGAAGACAATCCAAGTGCCACTGACCTGAACTCTGGTGCTCTGTAGTCCATTGAAAAGCTGAGTGATCAGAATCATCCAACTCTGTGTCGAAGTTGACCTCTGACATCTCTACTTCATCAGGGGATGTTTTTTGGTCACAGCGTCTGAAACCATACAAAGGACATTGAGAAAATTGGGCTTGTCATTTTTTGTTGAGAGACTCAGTTTCATGCCAGGATACACTCCTGCATTTGTTTCAATAGGTGATGCTTGTTTATGACAAGAAGAATTAGATGTTATGTTCATTCTTTATTTGTGCCCAGCACACGAAGACATGCCAATTCAATCCTCGCTTCCCTTTTCTCAATTTCTCCACAGACACAAAACACCATCCCTCTTAGTCTTACTTCTGTCAACGCAATAATAAATTAACTATATTCATATCAACTACTAAAGAAGTTTTTGTTCCTTCCTCAAGGCTGTAAGGCTAAGCATTTCATTCTGAGGCAGTTACATTAAATTCCTTCTTGCCCCTTCCTCACCCCCTGCACCCAAACCACCTTTGCCTTTTAGTTTCTTCTACTTTTCAACACACCTCCCCTACCTGCCTCTTTTTGAGCTGATCAACTTGGTAGCCGGTATTTTTTATGTTTTTTGTTTTTTAAATTCCAATACTGTTTTTTCCAAAGGTTAATACATGGAAATCATCAAAACGTTATTCTGATGTCAAGTGTTGAAGGAAAGGGGACGTGTCTCTCAGCCATTACACTTCACCCACCTTCTCAGGGAAACATGTATATATTTAATGTGTTTGAAGAAAGGCATCAACTTTTTAGAAATGCTGTCTCACCTTTTTAAGCTCAGAGAGAAATCCTGCTTCTTGCCTGGCCTCTGATCCCCAGATGATACAGAACCAGCTTGAACTGCAGTAGTGTCCTCAGTCCATGTCACAGTTTTCACTGGCTGAGATGGAGAAGTAGCTTCAGCAGCACGACACATAGCGATGCAGGTCTCCAGATTCAGATCAGCTTCTTGCAACAGTCTCTTTCTGGTAGAGATGTCTTTAATTCCTACCACTATTCTGTCTCTCAGAAGACTGTCTTTCAAGCAATCACAGAAATTACAGGTTAAAGCAAGTGTGTATAGAGCAGAAATGTAGTCATCCACAGTCTCACGAGCCTTCTGCTTTCGTGTGTTGAACACATATCTTTCATAAGTTTCATTGTTCTTCTTCTTTCCAAGGAAATGATTGTCAATGATGATATTGTCCACAGAGTGATCTGCTGCTTGCTGCATTCCACTGAACATGGTGATATCTGGCCAACAGAGATTTGAATCAGCAGGATGAGGAAAACAGAGAGTTGAGACTGGAAATAACACTGAACTAACACTAGTAACAGTGACTTGAAAGCAAGTTTCTCATCTATTTTCTGAATTATGCAGAACATCAATCTGACGCCGATTTCCCTTTCGGAGTATTACCTCTTGTACACTGCCAATAAATAAAGATAATGAGGCACCCAACCAGAGATGATTGATGAAAACAAGTGCACTGATCAAGAGTTGTAAACAAGGTGGTCAGATTATAGATGTTTTAAATGCATTTCAAAATTCAATAATCACTTCCAAAGCATTATTTATGCAGTGAACTTTACATTACATGAGATCAGTGGTATAACTGTGAAGTAGCCATCGTTTTTTGGGCGATCTATAAACAAAATGAACTTTATGAAGTCACTATCATTAGAGTAATACGTTTCTTGAAATAAGGTGGCCACACTACATTACCATACTCCAGCAGGGTTCCCAGGGCTTTCAGCTATCCCCAAGTAAGGACCTTGGAAAGACCTGTAGGCCTAAGGATAATCTGCATCTCTTAGCCAACGATCTTGAAAGGAACACTTTCCCAGCATTGTGAACAATGTCTAAGCAGATACAAAAACTATGGCTGACACAGATATACGAGTTTTCTCGCAAAACGACACCAGGATAAAGAACGAGATTTCAGTCCAATTTTTCTTGACAACTCGCGGTGCATCGTTCGTCTGCTAAGCGGTCAGTTGAAACGGGAAGGTGGGGGAGGGGGGTAAGGTGGAGTAGGTGCTGAGCGGTGTTTCTCAAGTGTAAAATCGTTGCTTCTGCGATCTATTTTGAGTATGGTCTTGCTGCTCAGGGCAGTTTTTGGCAGCTGTCAGGACTTGTAAGGACCTTGAAGTGAATGTAAGCACTTGTAAGGCCTTACTTGGAGATTTCAATTTGTCAAGACTTATAAGGACTGGTAAGGTCCCTATGAACCCTGTCCAGGTCTAACTAATGATTTAAATAATGGAACTATTTTTTTTTTACCTTTGTGCTCAACGTAATGAGAAATCATTCCTTATCAATAGTTTTGTAACAACCTCATATTCTCCTTATCAACTTATCAAGAACACTGTTATAAGCTTTTGTATTGTCTCCATAGATTTTTTTCTTCGCTTAGATGCACAATTCTAACGACTCTTAACGACCATGCTTCCTGGGTATTCTAGTACCCAGAGACACATAAAAACTGTTATATCTCAAAAAGTATTTAAGCAATCATCATGAAATTTCATGAGTTTATCAAAAACGTTAATGGCTTTATGTGTCTTAAATTTCATTAATGTGTATAAAATACAAATGACGTAATATAATGCATCATTTGAACATGCTTGTCACTGATTGCGCGGGTATCCTACAACCCATACTTTAAAGAGCAGAAATATGCCACTGCAGTGCATTGAGTATGGGTAGTGGGACACCCGCGGCATCTGGATAAGGATAAACACATGGTGACTCTTTGACGAGTATGGGTACTGGAGAACCCGCATCATCTGGAATAGGGATAAACACTGTTAAAATGCATGTTCCTTTCCTTTTTAATGAGTATGGGTAGTGGAAAACCCGCCCCATCGTGACTGTGTAGTTGAACAGGGGATCCGGTGAAGTTTAATATGATGTGGTTCAACAGAGATTTACCAAACATATTATTCATTGGTGTCAATGACTTGAGCAATGAAGAAAGGTTAGAATGACTAAATCTGCCTAGCCTTGAATACCGAAGGGTAAGAGGAGACATGATTGAGACGTGTATACAAAGTGCTGCATGAGTATATATTTTTTTAACGTCACTATAATTATCAGATCCACTAAGTCTAACAACAACAAAAACTGTTCTCATTTAACAAATCAATAACCAGAGAACATGATATGAAATTAGGTCAGGTCAGGTCAGGTAGTTAGGGCATTAGGCCTCGCGGCCTCTTCACTGTCCTGTCATTTTTGTTTAAACTTTTGCACAGCTGAGAGGTTTTTATATTTTGTTTCGGCAAATCTGCCTTTTAGTCATGCTCGTATTGTAGTTTTGATATGTTGGTGTATCCACCAAGGAGGTTTCCGAATTGTGTTAGATTCAGTGCTCGTTTAATATGTGCAGGAAGAGTATTCGAAAACTTTGTTACTCTGTTAGAAAATACATTTTTTCTAATATTAGTTCGGCTATACTGGGTTAGTATTTTTAAATCACTGTTAGCTGGAACAAAGATTTATTAATATTGTTATCACTGTGAAAATTTTTGTATGTATTTATCAGATCCCCACGAATTCTTCTATATTTCAGAGATGGTAATTTCAACTTTCTTAGTCTGTGTTTGTAATCAAGGTGACTAACGCCTTTAATCAATTTTGTTGCTCGTCTTTGGACCCTTTCTAATGCTGCCGATTGCCTTTTTAAAAATGTCTCCAGACCTGATTTCCATACTCTAGATGAGGTGTGACCAAACTTTTATATAGCTTTAAAAATACTATATTATCTAACCCAATAAAACTTCTTCTAATTAGGCCCAGCATTTTGTTGCCTTTACCAATATATATAGCCGTGTTAATGTGGTTATCAAATGTTAATCCAGTCAAAGATGACTCCAAGATCCTTTTCCTCTTTGCAAGTTTTTAGAATATGTTTGTCGGTACCATGTGAAATTTTATAATTGCAACTTGGATTATTCTTTCCTAAATGCATCACCTTACATTTACTATCGTTAAAATACAAATTCCATTTCTCTGTCCAGTTTATTAGTTTGTTAATGTCATGTTGAATTATTTTATAATTTTTTGAAGTATTGTATATTTTAGTATTGTCCGCAACATTTTTACATATGCTTTCTACTTGATCCGGTAGATCATTAATGAAAACTGTGAACAGATTAAACCCTTTGTAAAGTCCAGCCAATCATATCATATCATATCATGGCACTATAGGCTTTTCAGCCTTTTGCCCTCTAGATTGGTTCTTTTTGTTATTTATGTTGTATCGGCATTGCCGATCGACTACTTGGGCAGTCGTGTTTTATTTGTCTAATTTATTTAAATGTACTGAATACACAATATTTTGAAAATATCGATCTAATAAGTTCTTGAATGCATTTAGTGGCGATGCATTTACATGGTCAGGTCAGGTCAGATCTTCAGGGCAGCCAGGCCTCACGGCCTCTTGATGTGCCCTATCTTTTGATTGTTTGTTATTGTGGCTTTGTTCATTAATCAGATTGGCACCGCTGTGGCGCTTTTTGAACTATCATTGTCGTCTTAATCATAATTGTATTTAAAAACATTAATTTTGGGGTCACTATCTAGGAGGTTTTTGAAATGGTTAATGTTGTTTAATGTGCCAATGTGCACATTTTTTAGTTAACAGAGTTATCAATCTGTGGAACTCCTTACCATCTTCACTTGCTACTGCGGGAACACTTACCCTAGCCAGTGTCACAGTTTATGATGGTGGTTGGGTTCAGAAAGAAGAAGTTATACAATCTGAATCTGTGAATCTGACAATCATGCTTCCAAACCAATTTTAGAATAGAAAGTTAGCCCCAAATGTAATGTTGCGCACCCAATACAAAATAAAAAGAGACCTCACATACCAGGCTAAAGGCTATTTTCTAAGCCTAAAATGCCAAATATGATATGATTTTGAGTGTGGGAGAGGATGGATCCCACACATCCCCCATTGATTCGACCTTGACAGCAACAGGAAGTTACGTCAGTGTCACTTCCCCCTCAACTAAGATGGCAACAGAGAGGAAGGCAATAAAATCAAACGAAAACTGTTGTGTGCCACACTGCCACTCCAAAAGGTCCAAGAACACAGAACACAACAAGCTATCATTCCATGTTTTCCCGAGCAAGGCAGACGCACAACGAAGGAAGGCCTGGATCGTCAAGATCCGATGTGATGAAAGACCAAACTTCAGAGTACGTTCGAAAAAAGGTAGCTCGTAAAAATAAGTAGCTCGCTACTATGACTATGAGAGTCTGTATTTGCGACAACCACAAATTTCACATTTTCTGTACTTTAGCCATTTACCTAACCCTAACCCTAGAAAAAAGTGAAATTTGTGGTTCATGCTCAATGTCGCAAATACACACTGTCATACTCATAGGTAGCGAGCTACTTATTTTTACGAGCTACCTTTTTTCATGCGACACTCCTTCTAAGAAGTTAGAACTTAGAAGCCAGAAGGCTTCTTTAACAACATCATCCGTTGACGTGGCATTTTCAATATGGATTTTGTTCTCAAATGTTATCTTTTGTGTGTATTCGACACTAAATTGACCCTAAGCATATCCCTAAGTTCTAGTCCAGGTCAGTCCTCCATCAAGATGCAAATCCCTCCCCCCCCCCCCCCCCTAGTTTAGGTGTTCCTGCCGACTCAGCATCATGTGGCTCGATCAGCGAGACCCGACTGGCTGGGTCATCTTCGTAGAGTAGGTTTTTGTTTTATTTTTTCTCTTTTTGATGCCTGACTTCGGACCTCGACCGCTTATACTGTAGTATTATAAAATCGAACTGATGATTGTGGATACTCAACGGTAGAAGAAGAAGAACCCTATTCCTAAGCCTATCCCTAACCCTAACCCTAAACCTAAACCTATCCTTAACTTCGCACATGCGCAGACATGTTGAGAACAAATCCATTTTGAGAACGCCACACCGTCATCTTCTTCTTTTCACAGATCACGATTGGCTATAGGGTGTAGGCCTTTTGCCCTCGTTGGTGAAAATTTTGGTTCAGAACTTGATTCTCTTTATGGCCAGGGTCGCCCCCTAGCAGGATTTTTTTTAATTTCCCAGGAACACCCATGAAGTTGTGTTTAACTCTGCTGCACTTAGGGGGTACATGTAAAAAATAGTTTTAGAAGAAGAAAAAACCCGTTTGTTCTGACCCAATGCTAACAGAGGAAAAGAAACATTTACCAGAAAAATCATAAAAGATGGGACTGTTTGAAAAGGCTTTACGGCTTGTTTGGTCCCTACCTTACCTACCTACCTACCTACCTAACATGACGGTAAAGTCTCTTCTTTGTCATGTGATTTATTTATAACAAAGTCATCGATTGCTTAGTTTTTTTGTTGATGAATTAACCTAATCATCACTTGAGCAGGGTACGGTACAACCGGTACATGTTTCCATACAGTGATAGCATTAGTGATACTGTAGTATCAGAATCATGTGTTGTTGTTGTTTTCGTTCCCCAGCTTAACCCTTTCATCGCCAATGTCGCTTTTATGCACCATGTCACCAAAAGGCATCAAATCAGGGCCTGTTATCCGAAGACCTTATTCTCTTAATTTTGGGAGGTAAGGATAGGCCTAATATGTGTGTCACAGAGGAATTCCCAATATTGCTGATTATTGTTTTTCTCTTCCCAGTTAAATTTAATGGTATTTTTGGCTTTAAAAAAAAGTGGCTGGCGGTGAAAGGGTTAAATGCTCTGGGGGTGCACCCAGTGCCATGTGAACATTTCTCATGGCCTCGGGTGGGAAGATTACGTGTATGGCTGCTTTTTATAGGGCCCCACCACATGGGCGGCCATACTCTGACTTCAGGGGACTTCGCTCCATTCATGCAGCCACCCACACGTTCACTCTAACCATGGAGTGACAACAGGATTCCCAGGCGCCTTTTATGTCCTTGTGAATTGGTTTGGGGTCAACAGGCCTTTTAAGTGCTTTATTTCAGCAAGTAGATCCTTTTAATTCATTAAGAGGTCCTTTTTTTTTCTTTTCGAAAGGTACTGTTAAGTCCTGTTTTATTTAGAAAAAAAGTGATAAAGAAACTAACAGCTAAAAAAATTATGAAAAAAACAAAAACTGGCAGTATGCAAAGTTGTCGGTGTCACAGATCGGAGCAGACAATTCATTGCAAGCTGTGTGAGTCTTTCCGCACCAAGACGTAGTGATTCATTCCATGCGTATTGGATTGTCGGCTTTAAGACATGATTGTGCAAATGTTCACTACATTGTGCTCTTGGTCAGCAATTGGCATTCTGGCATTTTATCATGAACATGTCATACAATCAGGTTGGTGAAGGTCCTTTTACAATCTTTTGAGGTCCTTATAAGTCATGTATAGGTCCTTTTTTCATTTCATGTTCCAAACCTGGGAACCCTGGACAACAACAAACAATTCTTTATGGCGTGTAGGGAGAACTGCCACTGGTAAAGACAGCTTCCATTGGGCACAGCCATATTATTTTATTATCAGTTTCACTTGCATCACATGTACAGACACAGTGCATAGCCAAGGACCCTTGGCCAGGGAATCATGTGTCAAAGTGTACATTCATCTGTGTGTATAAAATGTGCACTATTTGGTAACTTTTTATTAACAAAATGTGTACACTTTTAGAGTACTTGGTAAAGGTAAAGATGTGCCACCACCCCTGTATTTCTCGGTTAATTCCATTTTTCCGTTTTTGCCATTCTTACCTGTATTTTATTAACCTTTTCAGCTAATTATCTTTTGGGAATAATAACCCTACCCCCACCCCCCCCCCCCCCCCCCCCACCCTAACACGGAAAAACGCAATGAACCACGACTGTGACAAATGCTGCTGGTGTACTGCACTACATAGGGTGGGGGGGGGGGGGGGGCTATTAGTTAAAGGCCTTTATCATGACTGCAATTAATTATTGAACAAAGATAATTAGCTCAAAATGTTCATAAAATATGGCTTCATGTTTGGTAAGAAAGGCAAAAACGGAAAAATGGAATTAACCAAGAAATGTAGGGGGGGGGGGGGGGGGCACATCTTGACCTTTACCGAGTACTTCACCCCACTCACAGACTGTATTGATATTTTATAATACAATCGTACTGATGTTAAAACACCAATAATTTACTGTTTCCTGTGGGTAACTTTCTGTGTAAGCGTACACCATTTAAAATGTATGAAATTTGTGTTAACAGATCGCGAAACACACAGTGGTGTGTTCACTTCATTTTCGGGCAGAGGATTTCCAGTGGACACCTGTGAAGAAGAAACTGAAGAAAGATGCAGTCCCCAGCATTTTTGCCTGGACCACAGCCACTGCTTGGAAACCTCCACAGAAACGCCCTGAGCTCTCATCAAAGAAGCCAGCAAACAAGTGAGTTACATATTTGTTTTAGTGCAAGATATTGTGTGTCTGTCTGTGTGTGTGTGTGTCAAGTCAAGTCAAAGTCAAAAATACTTTATTAGCATGTTAGGTGAAATTACAGTGTGGTCTCGTACAAGCACAATACAAGCAAAGAAACACATTTGCATGCATTAAAAATGAAAACGTGTATGTGTGTGTGTTATAATTCTCTTTCTCTCCAGTGGCTTACAGGAAGCTTGCACCAGAGGTTAGATAACTTCAGATCAATAAAACCTAAGGCTGGGAACAACTACCTTTTACATTTTGCACTTCGCTCCACTACTGGCACTCTCTCTCTTACTCAAAATGTTCACTGAATGTGCTGTTGTGTGGTTTCAGACGCTGTGACTCAATGGCGTCCCCTGATGAAGTACAGATGTCAGAGGTCAAAATAGAAACTGATGTGGCTGAAGATCCTAGAATTCTGTGGAGTACACAGGAAGAGTACTCAGGTCAGCATTACTTTGTCTTCAACAGACATCAAGGTGTAATGGGGAACAGTGTGTGTGCATTGTAAGACATCTATTAACTTTGACTGTCTTCAACAGACATCAAGGTGTAATGGGGAACAGTGTGTGTGCATTGTAAGACATCTATTAACTTTGACTGTCTTCAACGGACATCATGGTGTAATGTGGAACAGTGTGTGTGCACTGTAAGACATCTATTAACTTTGACTGTCTTCACCAGACATCATGGTGTAATGTGGAACAGTGTGTGTGCATTGTAAGACATCTATTAACTTTGACTGTCTTCACCAGACATCATGGTGTAATGTGGAACAGTGTGTGTGTATTGTAAGACATCTATTAACTTTGACTGTCTTCAACAGACATCATGGTGTAATGTGGAACAGTGTGTGTGCATTGTAAGACATAGATCTATTAACTTTGACTGTCTTCAACAGACATCATGGTGTAATGTGGAACAGTGTGTGTGCCTGTAGGACATCTACTAACTTTGACTGTCTTCACCAGACATGGTGTAATGGGGAACAGTGTGTGTGCACTGTAGGACATCTACTAACTTTGACTGTCTTCAACAGACATCATGGTGTAATGTGGAACAGTGTGTGTGCACTGTAGGACATCTACTAACTTTGACTGTCTTCAACAGACATCATGGTGTAATGGGGAACAGTGTGTGTGCACTGTAGGACATCTACTAACTTTGACTGTCTTCAACAGACATCATGGTGTAATAGGGAACAGTGTGTGTGCACTGTAGGACATCTACTAACTTTGACTGTCTTCAACAGACATCATGGTGTAATGGGGAACAGTGTGTGTGCACTGTAGGACATCTACTAACTTTGACTGTCTTCAACAGACATCATGGTGTAATGGGGAACAGTGTGTGTGCATTGTAAGACATATATTAACTTTGACTGTCTTCAACAGACATCAAGGTGTAATAGGGAACAGTGTGTGTGCATTGTAGGACATCTATTAACTTTGACTGTCTTCAACAGACATCAAGGTGTAATAGGGAACAGTGTGTGTGCATTGTAAGACATCTATTAACTTTGACTGTCTTCAACAGACATCATGGTGTAATGGGGAACAGTGTGTGCACTGTAGGACATCTACCAACTTTGACTGTCTTCAACAGACATCATGGTGTATTGTGGAACAGTGTGTGTGCATTGTAAGACATCTATTAACTTTGACTGTCTTCAACAGACATCAAGGTGTAATGGGGAACAGTGTGTGTGCATTGTAAGACATCTATTAACTTTGACTGTCTTCAACAGACATCAAGGTGTAATAGGGAACAGTGTGTGTGCATTGTAAGACATATATTAACTTTGACTGTCTTCAACAGACATCATGGTGTAATGGGGAACAGTGTGTGCACTGTAGGACATCTACCAACTTTGACTGTCTTCAACAGACATCATGGTGTATTGTGGAACAGTGTGTGTGCATTGTAAGACATCTATTAACTTTGACTGTCTTCAACAGACATCAAGGTGTAATGGGGAACAGTGTGTGTGCACTGTAAGACATCTATTAACTTTGACTGTCTTCAACAGACATCAAGATGTAATGGGGAACAGTGTGTGTACAATGTAGAACATCTACCAACTTTGACTGTCTTCAACGGACATCATGGTGTAATGGGGAACAGTGTGTGTGCACTGTAGGACATCTACCAACTTTGACTGTCTTCAACAGACATCATGGTGTAATGGGGAACAGTGTGTGTGCACTGTAGGACATCTATTAACTTTGACTGTCTTCAACAGACATCATGGTGTAATGGGGAACAATGTGTAAGGACATCTACCAACTTTGACTATCTTCAACACACATGGTGTAATGTGTGTGTGCACACTTTAGGACACTATTTTCCTTTGAAAATGATGCTTTGTTTGTCTCACTTTGGCTCTGATCCACGCATTGCTAGATGATTGGTATCGTAATCAACTTTGGTTGAGGGGGAGTTAATTAGAAAGAGAGTATTCCCCCTTCAATGTCGTGATCTCCTCTCTTGGCCTCACTATTTCATTCTTTTATTTTACTTAAGTGGGAAAGCAGACAGAAAGGAGAGTTTTATTCACCATTGTCTTTTATTTATGTTGATTGGTCCTGACATCTGTGAAAAAGTTTTAATGGATTACATCTGATACTGTATTTAATTTTAGAATGTGTGATATGATTCAGACCTGATAATAAAATAATTATTTATGCAAGATAAAAACTAATGTGAAATGATCAGAAAAATAGACAAGATGATTTGTGACGATTCTTTTTCTACTTCTTCGTCCATTGCTGATTTGTGATGAAAAGGAAATGTTTACTAACTGTCTGTTGCAGGTGTCCCATGTGACAGTACAGTACAGCCCATGTCTGACAACACTTCTGGGTCTCTGAACACAAGTTACGCATGTCAGCATTGTTCTGCTGCCTTTGTGCTGGTCAGCAGTTTGGAACTCCACCTGGCATCAGTTCATGGAGAGCCTCTGGCGTTCCCTGAGTGGACCGAGAGTAATGACAGACTGGTAGGTGTAAATCTTTCGCTTGATGTGATAAAATCATAAATCATCGGCTATACAGCAGTCATTCATGCTTTGTCTATTGGCCATTAGCATTTCACTTTATAAATCGGAAATCAGATGTTACATACCCTTAAACTCTAGAATGTACGTAATTTTACCCTACAAATTAGTAAGTGATCTGAATATTTTTTACTTACTTTGTGGCTAATGCTGGGATGAGAATTGTCAGCCAAACAGTGAATTTCTGTTGAAATGGCATTGCCTTTCTGCTAAAAAAAAACCCAAAAAACTGCCAAAACAAATTCACTCTCTCTCTCTTTCTTTCTTATGTTTCAGTCATCGCTGTGACTCTTATTTTCTCTCATTCCTCTGATTGTCTTCTTTTTATTAGTACTAGCGCAACGCCTAGTACTGGCAAATCCCAGAACCGGTAACGCCTAGTACCGGTACCGCCAAGAACCGGTAATGATGAGTAGCGGTTTCGCCGGGTCCGCAAAATATTATGTTATTAGAGAGAGAGACAGACAGACAGGCAGAGAGAGAGACAGACAGACAGGAAGAGAGAGAGACACATAGACATACAGAGACATGAGACACAGAGAGAGAGACAGACAGACAAAGGCAGAGAGAGAGAGAGACAGACAGAGAGAGAGAGAGAGAGAGAGAAACAGCGACTCTCGCGTGCCCCCTCTCCTCCCCTCCTCTGAGAGAGAGAAACAGCGACGCTCGTGCCCCCCCCCCCCTCCCCCCCCCTCCTCCCCCCCTCCTGCCCATTAAACTGAACTTCTAGTTGGCTAAGCTCACCTGTTGGAATTTCCAGCACGCGTCACTCGATGAGTGAACTCACACAGCAGTCGCCCCCCCCACCCCCCCCCCCCCCCACGTTTAATAACAGCACGTTTGGACGGGTCCCATTTCGTCAAGTCAGCGAAACTGTAAATTGGTGCATATCGCGCGCATTTATGAACGGATGCTGTTCAAATTTCATGCCAGGCTTTCCCCCGGCCATAGCAAGCCTGGCAGCAAATTTGAAGCGATTCGGTTAAGAAACGGCGGAGTTATTTGTGAAAAGGTGAAGCGGCGGATAGTGCACGCGTTTCGGAACCGATTCGATTCCGGTTTGGTACACAGATAGTCCCCGTCCCCGGTCATCTTCCTGCCGAATGCGAAGGCAATCCGCCCAGAAACACCGGAGATACGGGCACCGAGAGGCCAGCGGATGCGCGTTTCGCGCATTTGCCGAACCGCGCAAATGACACGGCCACCTCGGTTGCTGTTGCCATCGCCCCATGAGGGCTCACAGCAAATTTGAAGCGATTCGGTCTAAAAACGGCGGAGTTATAAGGCCCGTTATGTGTTTCACACACACACACACACAGACACAGAACACACAACTTTGCCTTTTTACTATATGATTCTTATTCTTCTGGTTTTGTCAGTGTGCCATCTGTCCGTCTTCTTCTTCTGTGGTGGTGACCAACTTCTTTATATAGAAGTAATTGTACACACTTTAGGGGGTGACCATAGAAAAATAATCAGAAGAGAGAGAGTGGAAGAAAAAGTGAACACACATACAAACTATCAGATTGGCTTAGAATCAATAGGAAGAATCAAGCAGAGGGGAAAAGAAAAAAACAAAAAACAAAAAAACAAAGAACACCTAGTTCTGGGCTGGGAAGGGGAAAACTACAGGGAGCTGCCTGCAGCTACTAATTTTCACGTTCGCCCCCAGCAAGCTGGGAACTAGCCGACCCTAGACACTCCATAAGGCAATGCCCAAGCCCCAACCAAAAAGACAATCAAAGACAGAACAAACAGACCCCTAACTACTTGGGTTAGTAAGCACCCACTAACAGGTCTCTGTTTCTTTGGAGTTTAACCTTAACCCACAAAAGTTCACAGCTAGGGTCAGTGGGGACAGCCTCTTCAGCACACACCAAGTCCTCCTGCACAGCAATCAGGACTCCACCACCTGTCTTGCCTGTTCTGTCTTTACGGAAGACTCTGTACATGGGTGGGAACACTTCACTGCTCTGGAATGAGGCATTGAACCAGGTTTCTGTGCCTATAATCACATCTGGTTTAGTGCTGTGAATAAGATGTAGTATGTCTACTGCTTTCCCAGTGGCCGATTGAAAGTTGACGTTGAGAAACCTGAGAGGCCTGAACTTATATTTGTTCTGTTGACTCTGTCGTGTTGGGGTAGAAGAGTGTAATGGGTTGAAGGAGTCATCCATGGAGAAGGACAAGATGTCAGATGCACAAATTTGTAGCACAGCAGAGGGCCAGTGTCCACACAACACACACCAAATATGGTAATTTGATGTAACTCATAGGTATAGTGTATGCTTGCCAAGTCAAAAATTGTAAAGTCATAAATCATATTATTAAATGTAATATTCTCTTCTTCTTTTCTGGTACTCTTAATTGAAGAATCTCTTTCTTTCTCTTCTAGTTCTACTTTCTCCCTCCTTGTAGTCTGTAGTACTTGTATCTTTTGTTGTAACTTAAGCACTGATCTTGTGTCCAGGGAGACTAGGGAAAATAAAGTTCATAAATACCTTCCTAAACGTAGGCAAGGTCAAACAGGGTTGATGTCATTTGATGGTACAAAGTATTCAATGTTTGTTCACTTGCAATTCCAACCACAGTAAATGTCAGGTTCCACTTCGTTCTCTCAAGCACTTTCAGTTCAAACTTTCCGCCATTACTGTTTTCAGTTTAGTGAGCGAGTGACAAAAATATTTAATTTAGCTGGAGTTAGACCAAAGTTCAATGAATATTATCACAAAAATCACATACCTGATACTTGTACAAGATAAATGACACGTATGGAAAACAAAGTGAGCTACTAATAGCCAAGGAAAATAAAGAATAAGACCGATAGCCGCCAGAGAGAAAAAATAGAGGTGGCTACCGGAAGTACGTCACCCCCACCCCCTGTCTCTATGGGTCACTCTGTCTGCTGTCTGGTATCTGTCTTATGCCTACTTGTCTGTATGTGTCTCTCCTGTCTGTATACCTCTCTCTTTCTTGTTCTCGTTTTCGTTTGGCTCTCTTTCTCATCTGTTTCTGTTTGTCTCTTTCTCAGGTCTGTCTCTGTTTCAATGTGGTTTGTCAGCCTGCCTGTCTTTCTTCCTCTTTGTTTCTTTCTCACTGTCTTTGTTTGTCTCTCTTCCATTCTCAATAACGTCTGTTGTCTGCCTCTCCATCTTTCCTGTCTCTTTCTCTCTTTGTCTAATCTTCTCTCTCTCTCTCTCTCTCTCTCTCTCTCTCTCTCTCTCTCCCTCCCTCTCTCTCTCTCCCCCTCCCTCTCTCTCTCTCTCCTCCCTCCCTCTCTCCCCCTCTCACTCTCTCACTCTCACTCCCTCTCTCTCTCTCACTCCCTCTCCCTCACTCACTCTCTCTCTCCCTCCCTCTCTCCCTCTATCTCTCCCTCCCTCTCTCCCCCTCTCTCTCTCTCTCTCACTCTCTCTCTCACTCTCTCTATCTCTCTCTCTCTCTCTCTCTCTCTCTCTCTCCTCTCTCTCTCTCTCTCTCTCTCTCTCTCTCTCTCTCTCTCTCTCTCTCTCTTTGTATGTCTGTGGTTGTAGATTCCCTTGAAAACTAGGATCAGTATAGATGAGAATAGTATTTTGAGTGAATGCAAAGTGAACAACATTTAGCAATTCTAATGCTGTTTTTAGGGATTCGATCAAGAAAAAAGCTTCAGCTTCAGGGGGGTTCAGCCCCCTAACCCCCACCGAGGACCTTGCCCCCAGGACCCCCATTGGAGGCCTTCTGCAGGCCCCAGACCCCCACCGAGGACCTTGCCCCCAGGACCCCCACTGGAGGACTTCTGCAGGCCCCAGACCCCGAATTTTTCTGCTTGTTTTCCACTTCTCCAATTCCCATCCCTGTAAATGTAATGGTCTGATTCCTGTGTTTGCACATGAAAAGATACAAGTGTATGTAATTGATTACGCTGTTTATGATTTTTATTTTCACAGAAGCAGGAACCAGCATGGTCCATTGAGGAGGACTCACCAGATCAGCCCTCAGCTGTCTACAGCACAGTACAGCCCATGTCTGACAACACTTCTGGGTCACTGCTGTCTCTGGACTCACCAGATCAGCCCTCGGCTGTCTACAGCACAGTACAGCCCATGTCTGACACTTCTTCTGGATCACTGCTGTCTATGAAAAGAGGCTGTGTGTATAAGCATTATCCTGCTGCCTTTGTGCTGGTCAGCAGTTTGGAACTACGTTTGGAGTCAGTTCATGGAGACAAACTATACATGGTGTTACCTGGGTCCGCCACACCTGACAGATGTGATGCTGGTCACTGTAGCAACACAGACATAGATAAGACGGTAGATACTGGTGGGAAAGAAAAAAGGAGAAAGAAAGTTGATGATGATGATGATGATGGAATGGAAAGGAGAAGACATAATGTGTGTGATGTCTGTAGAAAGTCTTTCTCTACACCCAGCGTACTGAAGACACACAAATTGATCCACAGTGCTGTTAAGCCATGTTTGTGTGATGTGTGTGGTAAGAGTTTCACTCAGGCTGGTCGCCTGGCACAACACCAAAGAGTCCACACAGGGGAGAGGCCTTACAAGTGTCCACACTGTGACAGTGCTTTTAAACAGTCAAATAATTTACAGCATCACCTAAAGTCAGTTCATGAAGGTGCCAGACCCCATCTCTGTGATGTCTGTGGAGCAGCTTCCTCAACTATGTCTGATTTAAAAGTGCACATGGGAATTCACACAGGTGAGAAACCTTACTTGTGTTCAGACTGTGGAAAACGTTTTATTTACCCCTGTAGCCTTAAAATACATCGTCTTATCCACACAGGTCAAAAACCCCACGTGTGTTCAGACTGTGGGAAAGGGTTTATTGAGTCCAGAGCTCTAGCAAAACATCGTCTGACCCACACTGGTGAAAAAGCGCACAGCTGTCCATACTGCCCTTCTGCTTTCACTCATTCGCATAATTTAAAGACGCACATTAAGACAAAACACCAGTAACACTGTCACTGTACAAGAGCGCACTAACTCCATGAGATAGGATCATCTGTGAACTCTTGCAATTTGACCAATTCTTTGTGCAGGATAAAAATTTTATGCTTCTAGTTTTATGAGAATGGGAGTTCATTGGATTGGAAACAAGGGACAGTGTGTTTTCTCTGTCTGTGCGTCTTGCTGTGTAGCTTTACACGTGGAGTTCATTGGAATGGAAACAAGGGACAACGTGTTTCTCTGTCTGTGTGTCTTGTTGTGTAGCTTTGTATGTGGAGTTCATTGGAATGGAAACAAGGGACAACGTGTTTCTCTGTCTGTGTGTCTTGCTGTGTAGCTTTACATGTGGAGTTCGTTGGAATGGAAACAAGGGACAGTGTGTTTTCTCTGTCTGTGTGTCTTGCTATGTAGCTTTGTATGTGGAGTTCATTGGAATGGAAACAAGGGACAGTGTGTTTTCTCTGTCTGTGTGTCTTGTTGTGTAGCTTTGTATGTGGAGTTCATTGGAATGGAAACAAGGGACAGTGTGTTTCTCTGTCTGTGTGTCTTCTGTGTAGCTTTGTATGTGGAGTTCATTGGAATGTGTGTTTCTCTGTCTGTGTGTGTGTAGCTTTGTATGTGGAGTTCATTGGAATGGAAACAAGGGACAACGTGTTTCTCTGTCTGTGTGTCTTGCTGTGTAGCTTTGTATGTGGAGTTCATTGGAATGGAAACAAGGGACAGTGTGTTTTCTCTGTCTGTGTGTCTTGTTGTGTAGCTTTGTATGTGGAGTTCATTGGAATGGAAACAAGGGACAGTGTGTTTCTCTGTCTGCGTGTCTTGCTGTGTAGCTTTGTATGTGGAGTTCATTAGAATGGGAACAAGGGACAGTGCGTTTTCTCTGTCTGTGTGTCTTGTTGTGTAGCTTTGTATGTGTATGTGCATGTACAGTGATGCACCAAGGATGGAAAATGAGACAAACTGTCCTGGAACAAGAAAATTAACAGGACAAAATAAATGCCCTGGCTCTTACAGATATCAACAGGACAGTGTTCACCATTGTTTAATTTCAATATGACTTTTGTCCTGACAGGGAGGAACATAAGTGGGCATTTTCAGTTTTAAGGGGACTTTTGTCTTGACAGGGGAAACATAAGAGTTGTCCTGACAGGGGGAACATAAGAGGACATTTTCAGTTTCAATAGGACTTTTGTCCTGACAGGGGACACATAAGAGTTGTCCTGACAGGGGGAACATAAGAGGACATTTTCAGTTTCAATAGGACTTTTGTCCTGACAGGGGGGAACAAGAGGACATTTTTAGTTTTAATGGGACTTTTGTCCTATGACCTGGGCCTCAGGACATCACTGCATGTACAGAGTGTGTGATGCCTTTGAGTGACTGAACCAATCATGGTAGAACTTGGCAGAATGTGCCATGCCTTTGAGTCACTGAACCACTGAACCAATCATGGTAGAACTTGGCAGAATGTGCGATGCCTTTGAGTCACTGCACTGAACCAATCATGGTAGAACTTGGCAGAATGTGCGATGCCTTTGAGTCACTGAACCACTGAACCAATCATGGTAGAACTTGGCAGAATGTGTGATGCCTTTGAGTCACTGAACCACTGAACCAATCATGGTGGAACTTGGCAGAATGTGTGATGCCTTTGAGTGACTAAACCACTGAACCAATCATAATAGAACTTCGCAGAATGTTTGATGCCTTTGAGTGACTAAACCACTGAACCAATCATATACTGAAAGCCAAAAGAAACGCAAGTTGACACATGCATAAAACGTTGCCAAAGTGTATGCGTAGCGGTACTGTGAAAACAAAAAGAATAGGTTGTGATGAGTGACAGTCACCAATGCAGACCTGCCTTCCCCTTCATTATTTTTCTTTTGTTCTGATTTTTTTTCTTATAACTTGGAACAGATGTGGAATTGATCAGAATGTAAACATTCTCTGTGTTTTGTTTTTTTTGATAAAAAAAATATGCACAAAATTGATCAGAATGTGATTTGGCAGAATTGTCCACTATGTCCTAATGTTGAGATCTGTGATGTCAATTTATCCAAATAGCAAGCCATACAAATGCAGTCCATGAGTTTGTTTAAATTTATTGAAAAATATGTAGAGAACAACAGGGTTCCCACAAGTCCTGGAAAACTTGAAAAGTCCTGGAAAACTAGCAAGGCCTTTTCTAGGGCTTGAAAAGTGCTGGAAAAACAGCACAGGCCTTAAAGCTCCTGGAAAAGTCCTGGAATTTTCTTAGTCTGCTAACCAGATTCTCAACTTTCAAGCTAGCAAAACAAAAACTTGATTACTTTGAAAATGTATAGTAATATATAAAAATGGTAAAACATTTTTTTTTAATTCAAACTTTTGACCGCCTGATATTGTGACGGCAGGCGACCATTCCACTGCTTGAGGATTTTTGGTATGTCCGTTTTTTTAGTTCAACATATTAGCACACCTCTTACCGTAATGCTTATTATCCATATTAGTAGTAGAATGTTCGGTCCTTGAAATTTACTAGCATCGTCCTGGAAAAGTCCTTGAAGTTTTCTTTTAGAAACCAAAGGAAGCTAATTCTTATTCATTACAGGCTGATCCTGCAGGAGTTTTCTCCCTTGTTTGGATTTTTTGTGTTGAACTGGAAGTACAGTGTACATGGCTTTGCCGTCTTGTTGTCATCAGAATGTTGAGGATGCTGGGCGTACAGTGTACATGGCTGTGCCATCTTGTTGTCATCAGATTGTTGAGAATGCTGGGAGTACAGTGTACATGGCTGTGCCATCTTGTTGTCATCAGATTGTTGAGGATGCTGGGAGTACAGTGTACATGGTTGTGCCATCTTGTTGTCATCAGATTGTTGAGGATGCTGGGAGTACAGTGTACATGGTTGTGCCATCTTGTTGTCATCAGATTGTTGAGGATGCTGGGAGTACAGTGTACATGGCTGTGCCATCTTGTTGTCATCAGATTGTTGAGGATGCTGGGAGTACAGTGTACATGGCTGTGCCATCTTGTTGTCATCAGATTGTTGAGGATGCTGGGAGTACAGTGTACATGGCTGTGCCATCTTGTTGTCATCAGATTGTTGAGGATGCTGGGAGTACAGTGTACATGGCTGTGCCATCTTGTTGTCATCAGATTGTTGAGGATGCTGGGAGTACAGTGTACATGGCTGTGCCATCTTGTTGTCATCAGATTGTTGAGGATGCTGGGAGTACAGTGTACATGGCTGTGCCATCTTGTTGTCATCAGATTGTTGAGGATGCTGGGAGTACAGTGTACATGGCTGTGCCATCTTGTTGTCATCAGATTGTTGAGGATGCTGGGAGTACAGTGTACATGGCTGTGCCATCTTGTTGTCATCAGATTGTTGAGGATGCTGGGAGTACAGTGTATATGGCTGTGCCATCATGTTGTCATCAGATTGTTGAGGATGCTGGGAGTACAGTGTACATGGCTGTGCCATCTTGTTGTCAGATTGTTGAGGATGCTGGCCTCTTCAGCTGAACATAAAGAAGACACAGTCATGGACTCCATGTGTGCTGTTCAATTGGCCAACAGCGCCTTTGAAAACAACACAGTGACAAAGGAAACAAAACCCTCGGGTTAAATGTCAGAAAGTACTGTTGTTCTTCAAGTAAAAGTCAAAATATACTCTGCCTAAAGAAAAAAGAATGCTAATGCACTGATAATACCTTTTAGCTTTTACCTGAGAAGAATGATACATGTAGTGCGTTCTGGCATTTATGTTTTCTGACCTTGATTACTATCTTTTTCGGACTATAAGGCGATACATTTTTCCCTTGCGCCTTATGACTAAGAATAATATAGTAACAAAATAGAAGAATAAAATCTAAATTTTGTGTAGAATTTTGGGGGAGCGCCTTATAGTCCGGAAATATGGTAATTATGGAAACTGATAGCTTTTGAAATAGACTGCATTAAAAAAAAGTATCAGGGATTGTGTATATATCTTGATTCATGCCTAGTGGCTGCAGAATGCAGTGAGCAGATGAATGCTTGCATTGTGAAAGCATTTTGTGCATGTGACATTGTAAATGACATTGTTTGTATATTCTATGAGAAATATAGAAAGCTTTAGTGTCATTCAAAACTTTGTTAATATATTTTTATGGATTTATTGGTGTGTGTGTGTGTGTGCATACAAGTAATTGCATCACACAGGCAAAACATACATCCACACAGCGTAAATTGTAATACACACGCCAGCTTTCAAAGTACATTTGTGATGCAGCACAGGAAAACAAGGCTAATATCGTAAATGATCACTTTTGACTTATTCATATTTTCAGAAAGGCCAGAGACAACAGATTAACAGGCAAAAAACAGAATTCATCTATCTCTAATAGTTTATTTTTAACAATTTTTCAATCAATCAAATCTCTCTCTCTTGTGGCTGCCCGACTTTAGCCTCCTTTTCCTGTGCTGCATCACATTTGTTTATTTATGTTTCATTCATAAACAGGTATTCAATGGAAAGGATTAATTTCGAAACAATCCAGATCACAATCAACATGAACAAAAATCTCCGAAAGAATCCATTTCAACTGGTCCATTTCTCTCACCAAAATAAAGAATCCACAGAGAAATACAGAGTGCACAGACTGAGCAGATAACATGAACAGTGTATCTTGCAGTCTATCGCCCAAAAAAGACAACACACAAATCATTAGGTCTTTCTGAAACCCAGCATGTACAATTCAATTCAAATTTTTTATCGTCTCCAAACAAGTGAAGAAATTTGTTTCTCAGCATGCACATAAAAATGAAAACAAAATAAGACATTGTTATAGACATTTGTAAAATAACATAAAAGCATGTGTAAATGTCATAAAACAGTTATCACACACACACACACACACACACACACACACACACACACACACACACACACACACACACACACCGTTGAGGTCAAGATAGTTTTCCTCACACCAGGACACAAATTTTTCAACCTGCTTACTTTGAGCAGGTTGAAAAGTTTGTGTCCTGGTGTGAGGAAAACTATCTTGACCTCAACGTAACAAAAACAAAAGAAACGGTAGTCGACTTTAGGAAATCCCCGGTACCAATGCCAGATCTCACAATCAAAGGTGTGACAGTCGAAAGGGTAGATGAATACAAGTATTTGGGAACAATCATAGACAATAAGTTTACTTTTAGTTCTCATGTTGATCATGTTTCCAAGAAATGCCAGACAAGGATGTACTGCCTGAGAAAGCTCAGATCTTTCGATGTTAGCACAGATCTTCTCCAAAGCTTTTATCGTTGTTTTCTTTGAATCTATTATAACATTTTCGTTCATTTGTTGGTACTGTGGCTTGAATGTAAAACCCAAGGGTGTTCTGAATAAGATTGCGAATGTTGGTAGCAAGATCGTGGGTAGTAAGCAAGACAGTTTGTGTTTGTTGTATGAAAAACGTGTAGTTCGAAAAGCCAGGGAGATCGCTAATGATCCAAGTCACGCTCTGTCGCATTGCTATGAACTATTGCCATCTGATAGACGGTTCTGCACTATTCGTTGTAGAACTATTAGAAATTCAGCTAGTTTTGTCCCTAAGTCAGTCGAACTTCTGAACAAGATCTCTGCTAAGACCAAATAATTAGGAATTATATAGTAGCTTAGGCCTAGAGGTATATTTGGTCAATCTGTAGTGTGTGTGTCTGTATGTGTGTGTGTATGTGAGCGTACGTGCGTGTGTGTATGTCTGTCCGTATGTCTCTATGCTTGAGTGTGTGTGTGTACGTGTGAGAGAGAGAGAGAGAGAGAGAGAGAGAAGAGAGAGGTGCATGAAATGTTGGGAATGGGAAGGGACCCCAAATTATGTGAAAGCTTGGGGTGACTTGGAGAGGGTGGGGTTTGGGGTAGGGTGGGGGTGAACAAATGAATGCGATAATAGAAATGGTGGGAAAGAGGGCAGTTCTTAATGTTTTGATAGTCGCTTGTATCGACCCTAATTATGTTCAATTTTTGGGCGAAGCATGATTTGTCATTCATTTTTCCTTAATTTTGTTTCCATTTTTCATGCATGCAAATGTGTTTCTTTGTATTGTGCTTGTACGAGACCACACTGTAATTTCACCTAACGTGATAATAAAGTAACTTTGACTTTGACTTTGACCTGAACAAGTACACTAAGCATCCAATGATCGATCCCCTTTAGAGGCTGCAAGTAATAATCACAGATAATAATAACATCACAGTAATAATGATAACATGTGGGACTATAAATTAGACTAACTAACTACCACAGAAAACATTAACAATATATCACAAACCAGTATGGCTATCACTTGAGTATGCACACCCGCCCACCCACCCCACTCACACATGTGTACACACCGAGCATTATAAGATCCCCCTAAGCTAAAAACACAGACTATAGAGATAAAAATAAAACCAATAACATCACTTATAATAATAATAATAACAGCAAAATATTACCATACACTCACAGTCACAAACACACACCCACACCAACATACACACCTAACATTCACACCTGAAGAAACACAATGAACAACAACCAAGCAAGGCATTCCACTTCATACAAGTGTGAGCCAGTCAGTCGTGTCCCATTATGACTTCCAGATAGCAGAGGAGGCAGCTGCTAATCCAGAGGGCTGGGCTGAAATCTGTTTATAGTGGAGAAGCCTTGTCCAGAGTACATGCCCACTCTCTGCCAAGAGGACTTTAGGACAGCTGGGATTGGAGAAGGTCCCCAAAGGCCAACCAATCCCCAAGGCTGCAGCACTAAGAGCCAGAGCTAATGCCTCTTAGTTTGAAAATGACAGTTATAGTCATTCATGAAACACTAAGCTGTACAATGATTTTCCATTACTGCAGAACATCATTTATCCTACAGCTCTCACTGTCACTTTACTGTTGGCCCCAACTTAAGGCTAATGTCAACCAATGACAAAATCCATTGGAGAGAAAGGCCAGTTTAAGGTGTGGGGCTCCACCCAGTGACCCACCATGGTCAGTGTTGCATCATATTATTAAATGCCAAGTGTGTGTCCGTGTGTGTGTGTGGAACACAGAACGGGCCTTATAACTCCGCCGTTTTTCGACCGAATCGCTTCAAATTTGCTATCAAGGCAACCAAGGCGGCCGTGTCATTTGGTTTGGCAAATGCGCAAAACACGTATCCACCGGCCTCTCGGCGCCCGTATCTCCGGTATTTCTGGACGGATTGCCTTCAAATTTGGAAGGTAGATGATCGGGGACAGTGAATATGTGTGCCAAACTGGAAGTGAATCGTTTTATAAATGCGCGCAATATGCGCCGCTTCACCTTTTCACAAACCGCGGCGAAACGACACCCGACATTGACTCGAAATTTGGAACGTGCATGACCAGGGATAGTGACTATCTTGGTGCAAAATGTCAACAGCATCCATTCATAAACGCGCGCGATATGAGCCAATTTACATTTGCACCGACCCAAAAACGGACGTTAAGTTCAATCAACACTTTACCCACAAACAGCTCGCTGCTACTCGCGAGCGGCCAACAAGACGGTTGAAGAGCGGAGATTACTTTACCGAGGTACCAACATCCCGCTATTCACGGCTATTGTCTTCCACCTAATTGCCCTTCAGTATGAGTGTGCTGTGCTTCAGTATGAGGTTATGTATGAGTATGAGTCTCAGTATGAGGTTAACGCGTGCGCGCGTGTGTGTATAGGGTGGGCGTAGGGGGTGGGGATGGGTGGGGTGGGCGATGGTTGGGGTGGGGTGGAGGGGGAGTAGAACAGGATGAGAGAAAAAAAATAGAAGGAGGGAGAAAGACAAAAGTAATATAATATTTCGCGGACCCAGCAAAACCGGTACCCAGCATTACCGGTACTTGGCATTACCGGTACTCGGCATTACCGGTACTCGGCATTACCGGTACTAGGCGTTGCACTAGTATCACATAATAAAGCAAGGGAGACCTCCCCTCAACAAATCACAGCACAGCTGTATTCCACTGAATTCCCTCTTCGGTAACACACTTTGAAATCAAATACCGTATTTCACAGACTACAAGGCACTTCTCATTATAGGGCGCACCCCATGAATTTAACTTAAAATGCAAATTTAAACATACACAAGGTGCAACATATTTTAAGGCACATGCACAATGATTCAACAAAAGCACACAAAAAAGATCGAAAACATGAGAACGACTCAAACAAAGGAGGTCGTATTTTGCCTGGTTCTGTCAAAACAATCTTCAGAACGACAGAAGTTATACACTCACGCCGCTATCCGGATATCCATATGATGAAGCACTTTTACTGTGTCAGAGAGCCGAGAAAAGTGGGAATTGAAAAACATGGAGTAGACTTCTACAATGAGTTTTGCTCGCCTTGAGCAGCGACATACTTATCCACCATGATTGTTATGGCTTTTACTGTTGAAACCGAGGCTGTCATAACCAACTCCCCCCTTGAATAAGCCATCTGCATCCATGGCTTTATTCACGATTTCGGCCTGATAATCGATCTCAATAGGTACTATATGAATGGAATTCCAAATTTTGTTTAATCAGATTTCAGTCATACACTAGGTGCAAAGCATTTTAAGGCGCAGGGGTCTCAGTCGAGGAAAAAAGTATCGTCTTGTAGTCTGTAAAATACGGTATTGTACTGATTTCCCTCTTCAGTGACACAGCTTCAAATCAGGTATAATCATCTTATGAGAATAACTGTCAAACTCTGATTAAGTTAGTTCTGCAATATCAACAACAAAATGATCCCTGAATAGATGTGCACCAACTGTCAAAACCTTGGTTTGCATAAGTTCAAAAGGCTCAACAATGGTTCATTGTTCGCAATAAGTTTGTCTTTTTTTCACACTAAATTGTGTTTTCATCTGTGTGTGTGTGTTAAGAACACACACACACACACACACACACACGAGACAGAGAGTGTCTGAAGTTTTTAAAACATGTCCTTACATATAATTTAGTTGCTTACAGTTCCCTAAACTCTCACCATGAACATTCAAACATGTTTTATGATTCAGTTAAACAGCCTAACACACCTTCACCCAAGGTAAAAAAAAGAAGAGAAAACACAAATTTGATGAAGATGTCATGAGAGGTGAATGCCAGAACTGCCTATCTGTGTTCTTTATTCCTTTTGAGATACACCGTTCTAGCAGGCACCCCTCGTATGAACTTCCACATTGAAATCTACAGCATATAACGTAAGGTTGTGCTAGTTAATTAGTCTGTTATAGTCCCGTCAACAGCTATGGTTATCTCAAGACTGTCACCGCATAACAATGGACCACGTATAGCAAAAGTGAAACACACATCAATGAATCTTAACAACGTCCAAAAACCTGAAAACAACAACAAAACAAACAGTACAATTCACGACATGGCATCTTCATCATTGTACCCTATAGCTCATAATTTCACACAGTGCTGGAAACGTTGAGCCACTCTACTCTACTTATCGGATCCAGGTTAAAAAACACAGTATAAAAGGATAAGAAACACATCTTAGTAAAAAAAATGGTAAAGGTGAAGATGCCCCCCCCCCCCCCCCCCCCCCCCCCCCCCCCCACCCCCTGTATTTCTCGGTTAATTGTATTTTTCAGTTTTTGCCTTTCTTACCATACATAAAGCTGTATTTTAGGAACATTTTCAGCTAATTCTCTTTTTGGAATACTAACCCTAACCCTAGCCCTAAACCTAACCCTACACTATGTACTGCAGTACACCGCGATTTGTCACAGTTGTGGTTCGTTGCGTTTTTCCGTCTTATAGGGTGGGGGGTAGGGTTAGGGTTAGGGATAGGGTTAGGGATAGGGTTAGTATTCCAAAAAGGTTATTAGCTAAAAAGGTTCCTAAAATACAGCTTTATGTATGGTAAGAAAGGCAAAAACGGAAAAAAAATACAATTAACCGAGAAATGTAGGGGGGGGTGGCACATCTTGACCTTTACCAAAAAAAAATATATATAAAAAAGGCCATATAGGCAAATATGCACTGCAGAATGGGCAACATGTTCCCACTCAAGTGCGCAAGGTCTCACGCATGAAAGCCAGTGAACAATTTAAAAAACCCTGGCATGTCATAAATTGTAAATGAGGATGGAGAGAATGAAAAATGGGGATGAGGGGCTGCTCTTAGTTTAAAGCTCCCCCACCACGACAAGGTGGAAGCCTTCGGGGGCGAAGGTTGTGCTAGACCGCCAGCTATTATGCTTAATTTATCACTCCCAAATTTTAAAGACCATAGATGATGAAACAAAACATGGAACCTAACAAAAAATGTTTTTTAAAAATGGCCATATATATATACACACTGCATAATAATATACAGCTAATGCCTACTTGAACAGTACAATTTTCACTGACTTCGTTTGTGAAACTCTTACAAAGGTTTTCTCCAGCTGAAGACAGATATGCTGGGCTTAATTATTTCAGAGTTAGGTGCATAGCAGTCGACAGAGAAGAAGAAAAAAACCTGGGTCTGTATTCACGTTGAGATAGCATGAGACTTAGCATCATGCTAACTTAGAAGCTCTTCCAAAAGTCCTATTAAATCCTATAGGACATTGGAAGAGCTTCTAAGTTAGCATCATGCTAAGTCTCATGCTATCTCAACGTGAATACAGGCCCTGGAGTATATTTGATAGGAATGTGTGTGTGTGTGTGTGTGTGTATGCAGTGTGTGTGTTGATTGTGCCGTATGGAAATTGAGTGTGTGTGTGTGTGTGTGTTTGTTTGTTTGTGTTTGTGTGTGTGTGTGTGTGTGTGTGCATGCGTGCGTGTGTGTGTGTATGTGTGTGTGTGCATGCAGCGTGTATGTGTGTGTGACGCCCCCCTTCCCACCCTCTCCCCTTCATCGTCTTTCTTTGTGTGTGTGTGTGTGTGTGTGTGTGAATGTTTATAGTCTTATTTCTTTGTAAAGCGCCATGAATAGAATTTTCTAGATATGTGCGCTATATAAGTGCCAATTATTATTATTATTATTATTAATGTTAGTCACTGCAGTTCGCGACTTCACTGATGTTTTCTCTGAATATGTTTCTTCAAATTCCCTGACTGAATGAAAGCAGCAGGACAGTGAGGACAGCTGTGGGGCTTATGTCCAGAGTGAATCAGACGATGTTTTCCAAGAGCACTGGACTCAGTAAAACCCTTCCCACAGTCTAAACACACATATGGTTTTTGTCCAGAGTGAATCAGACAATGTTTTCTAAAAGAACCAGAATCAGCAAACCCTTTCCCACAGTCTGAACACAACTTGGATTTTTCACCTGTGTGTCTTCTCTTATGTTCTGTTAAACTCCAACTCTTAAAAAAGGCTACCCCACAGACATCACAGACATGAGGTCTGGCACCATCATGGACTGACTTTATGTGACCCTGTAAATCACCTAACTGCTTAAAACCACTGTCACATTGTGGACACTTGTAAGGCCTCTCCCCTGTGTGGACTCTCTTGTGTATGGTCAAACGACAAGCCTGAGCAAAACCCTTATTGCACACATCACACACAAATGGTTTATGACTGCTGTGGGTAAACTTGTGTAACTTCAAATGATAAATCTGGTTAAAACTCTTACTGCAAAAATCGCACACAAAAGGTTTATGAATGCTGTGTATCAGCCTGTGTGTCTTCAAATATGAAGCTCGGGTAAAGCTCCTGCTGCACACATCACACACAAATGTTTTATGAACGCTGTGTGTTAGCTTATGTGTGTTCAATTTGAAAGCATGAGTAAAACTCTTACAGCACATATCACATTTAAATGGCTTAAGACCACTGTGAATCAGTTTGTGTCTCTTCAGATTACTGGGTGAAGAGAAAGACTTTCTGCAAACATCACACACACGACTTGTACAACTGTTCTTTTCATCTTTACAACTGTGATTCAGTTTGTGTCTCTTCAGATTACTGGGTTTACAGAAAGACTTTCTGCAGACATCACACACACACTTTTTACACCTTTTCTTTTCATCTTTATCACCATTACCATTATCCTCAACTCTATTTGTTGTTGTTTTTCTGTCTGCATGGCTATTTAACTCCTTATTTATGTCTGTGTTACTACAGTTACCAGCATCACATCTGTCAGGTGTGGAGGACCCAGGTAACACCATGTGTAGTTTCTCTCCATGAACTGACGCCAGATGGAGTTTCAAACTGCTGACCAGCACAAAGGCAGCAGAACAATGCTCACACACAAAACCTCTTTTCAGAAACAAAAGTGGCCCAGAAGTGCTGTCAGACATGGACTGTACTGTGCAGTAGACAGCTGAGGGCTGATCTTCCTCCATGGTCCATGCTGGTTCCTGCTTCTGTGAAAATAAACATTGAAAAATTCCCTTAAAATCCTTTAACAAAGTAGGGTTTCCTATTTCTATATATTTATGATTACGTTTTTATCAGAAAGCTTTATTATTATTAAAAAGTTAAATTCTAAAAGTTTTACTATTAATTTTCAATGAAGACATGACCAACTCACCACAGCAATATCAACAGCTGAGTCTGCAGAATATTTCCTGATATGGTTTGTCTCTTCTGTGGACAGTCTCCCATGTAGCAAGGACTTCTGTAATTTTTAAAAAATCAAAGGGTTAGCCATATACAGTGACAAGTCCTTTGCTACAATAGTTTTTTTAAAACAGAATATGACAGTTCAGTGATTCTGTGCTACGGTTCAGACAAACAAAACAGCAAAGAAAGAGACGGACAGATATGATTACAGTAGGCCTCTGTGCATGGAGTGGACAACAACAAAACTAAACAGCAATAAATGAACATGCCCCAGTTTGATTACATTCCTTGAATAATAATGTGGCGGTACCATAGCTGATGAGGTTTAACCGAGGCGTGATTACCGCTGCACCTATCTATATTGTTAAAAACTCGGGACTGTACTGGTGTTGCACTGCCTTTGGGCATTGCAGCCAGTGTTGTTCCCACCATCTTTGTATTTACAAATGTCCCATATGTGTCTATGACCGAGAGGACGTAAAACATCATTTTCATCATGATTACATTCCTTTCAGAAGCACTATCTCCTCGTCATACAAATTTAAGAAACAATGCATTTCCAGTCATGTTTATAATGATGCAATAATAGTCTAGTAATAGTCTAGTAATATTGAACCAGGGAGAAAATCATGTAAAATGGAAGTAAAAATCCATCAACCTTTTTCAGAGATAGATTTTTTATAACTCAAAGTCAAAAGTTAAAAGTCAAACTTGTTTAGAATGCATTAGCTGCTAACTAAACATTCAAGTTCACAGGTAAATAAAGAGGACTCTCTCCCTAGGTCTGTATCTGTCTTTCTCTTTGTTTCTCTCTCTGTCTCTGATTATAATTTCATCACATTGAGCAGAAGATTTATACCTACCAGTCTTTCACTACTCTCAGGGAACAGCAGAGGCTCTGCATGAACTAACGCCAGGTGGTCTTCCAAACTGCTGACCAGCACAAAGGCAGCAGAACAACGCTGACACAGATGATCTCTTTTCAGAGACAGAAGTGACCCAGAAGTGTTGTCAGACACGGGCTGCACTGTGATATCACATAGGACACCTGCAACAGACAAAATTTGCTAATTGTAACAATTACTTTTCATTTAAAAAAATATCAACATTAGCATTTTCTTTATTAGGTTAAAAAAATCAAACGTACACACCAGCTACAGTTCACTTAAACTGTATCAAAGCTGTCAAGACCAATCAACACAAACAAACGGTAACAGCAAAGACATTCTAAAAGGGTAAGATGGATTACTTAAGAGCTCGGCGAACCGGGCTGATAGAGTTATCGTTAGTAGGGACAGTACACTATTCACAGTGGAGGCTATCCAAAAACTCAGACTGGAATTTGAACGGAGAATTCAACTGGCCTATCGACGTGTAAATGTGTCCTGTTTAAAAGGGACATAACCAGTGTTTCTGTCCTCACTACTCATATAGGGAAAAGAGACCGGATGCTTATCTTCCCCTGTACAGTCTTTGGTAACAGTAAATGAAAGTTCCCTTTCTGATAGTTTTTACACTTGTGACATCTTGTCCTAGTACCTGAAGAAGTCTGATTAAAGGCAAAAGCTTGACAAAAAAGACTCGCTTTTCTTTGCTTTTTTTTTTTGGGGGGGGGGGGGGGGGGTCTTTCTTTCTTGTAGTTTCTACACTTTGGTAGATTCCCACCAGGCCCACACACTGTTCCCCATTACACCATGGTGTCTGTTGAAGACAGTTTAACCCTTTCACCGCCAACGTCGCATTTTTGCACCACAATGATTTAACACCCATGTCACTAAAAGGCATCAAATCAGGGTCTGTTATCCAAAGACCATATTCTGTTAATTTTGGGAGGTAACGATAGGCCTTACTTTAAATATGTCACAGAGGAATCCCCAATATTACAGACATATTTTTTTTCTCAACCCAGGTAGGTTTAACCCTTTCACCGCCAACATCGCATTTTAGCACCACAATGATTTAACACCCATGTGACTAGAAAGCATCAAATCAGGGTCTGTTATCCAAAGACTCTATTCTCTTAATTTTGGGAGCTAAGGATAGGCCTTACTTGAAATATGTTACAGAGGCTTCCCTAATACTTCAGACAGATTTTTGTCTCTACCCAGGTAAGTTTAATGGACATTTTTTGCTGAAACATGGCTGGCGGTGAAAGGGTTAATGGAATTTTTTTGCTGAAACATGGCTGGCGGTTAAAGGGTTAATGGAATTTTTTGCTGAAACATGGCTGGCGGTGAAAGGGTTAATGGAATTTTTTTGCTGAAACATGGCTGGCGGTGAAAGGGTTAATGGAATTTTTGTTGTTGAAAAATGGTTGGCTGCGAAAGGATTAATGGAATTTTTGTTGTTGAAAAATGGTTGGCTGCGAAAGGGTTAAGTGTTACTGACCTGAATTCTCATCCTGTGCGCTCCACAGAAGTCCAGGGTCTTCAGCCACATCAATTTCTATCTTGACCTCTGACATCTCCACTTCATCAGGGGACGCCATTGGGTCACAGTGTCTGAAATCACGCAACACATACCGTGAACATTTTAAATGACTGAGAGAGAGTGTCGTGTTATGCTCATATAACATACAAATATGATTTTGTTTGTTTGTTCCTTCAGAAATGGAGTGAAGTGTAAACTGTAAGATACAGCATATAATGGTTTTATAGACCTGGTGTTATTTAACCTGCAATGAGAGTTTCCTGTAACCGTGTAAAACACTAGAGAAAGAGAGAGTGAGTCACACGCACAATAGATTTTTTTTAACGTGTTCCTGTTTTGACACATCATGTTGGGAATCCACAGGGAGAACCAGCTGGCTGGGTCATTGTAGATTAGGGTTTTCTTTTTTTCTTTTAGCATAGCGTAGCAATTTGGCACTTATTTTTTAAGCCTTTTACCCTCTTGATATCGTTACTACTGATATCAATGTACTTTTTACCCGTGAACTAATAGGCTTTGTGTATTGATTTTGAATCCTAATAAAGTTCCTCCAAATTTGAGGAGTACATCACGCTTTTATATTTTTGGTCAATATGAGTATTGAATATGTTCAGTGACGATGCATTAACAGTCTCATTTGAAAGGTTATTCCATGCCGTTGCAATTCTCTTCGTGAATTTTTTGGGAGTGGAATGAGTATTGTTTATTTTCTTTGTAAGTTTGAAGTTACACCCTCGAGTTCTATATTCTTCTGAAAGTGTTAATAAGGTCAAAGACACTGAAAAGAAAAGACTAACATCCGGTCCCTTTTCCCTATACGAGTAGTGAGGACAGAAACACTGGTTATGTCCCTTTTAAACGTGACACATTTAGGTTACATAGCCCTTTTTTTCAAACCTGAGAGTTATCTTTTCATGAGTCAGTTATACTTTGGATAGCCGCTATTGTGAATGGTGTAACTACCCCACTAACGATAACTCTATCAGCCCGGCTCGCCGTAACTCTTAAGTAGTCCATCTTACCCTTTTAGAGTCTTTGATAAGGTTGTAGTGGTGCAATGATCATAAAGGTTGTGTAGTATTCTATAAACCTCGATAAGGTCATCTTTTAAATGTCTACCATATTTTACGGACTACAAGGCACACCTGATTATAACTAAAATATAAGGCACACACCCCAAATTTAACACAAAATTCAGATTTTGTTTTTCTATTTCTTTACTATATTATCAGTCACATTATAAGGCGCAGAGGTCTCAGTCTGGGAAAAAAAGTATCGCCTTATAGTCCGTAAAATACGGTATTCTCTAAACTTGGCAATTTCAAATATTTCAGTCTCTCTTCATAGTCCTTATTACCCGTACCAACAATTATCTTTGCGAATCTCCTTTGGACACCCTCAATACGTTTTTTTAAGATATGGGCACCAAACAGGGTTACTGTACTCTAAATTAGGGCGAAATAAGGCTTTAAACAAAGGCACCATAATCAGTTATTGGATATTGTCCTAATCAGGAGACCTGCTATATGATTAGCTTTCTTGACTATTAGCTCTCTCTTTTTATTTTTTTTATTTTATGTTACTATTTTATTTTATTTTGTTTCTCCGACTTCAGACCTCGAACGAAATAGTGCCATAAAAATAATAATTGTTGATTGTGGGCACATAATTAACTGGAAGAAGAAGGTAGAAATACCTAGGTTTACCATCATTGAAAGCTAGAAGGATGAGGGGTGATCTTATTCAATGTTATAAAAAATGTAATTGCATTGATGACATAAACATATCTGATTTTGGTATAGGTCAAGATGTGCCACCCTCCCTACATTTCTCGGTTTTTTTCCGTTTTTGCCTTTCTTACCAAACATGAAGCTGTATTTTATGAACATTTTCAGCTAATTATCTTTGTTCAATAATTAATTGCAGTCATGATAAAGGCCATTATCTAATAGGACACCCCCCCCCCCCCCCCCCCCCCCTATGTACTGCAGTACACCGCAGCATTTGTCACAGTCGTGGTTCATTGCGTTTTGCCGTCTTATGGGGGGGGGGGGGGGGGGGGGGTAGGGGTAGGGGTAGGGTTAGGGTTAGTATTCCAAAAAGATAATTAGCTGAAAAGGTTAATAAAATACAGCTTTATGTTTAATAAGAAAGGCAAAAACAGAAAAATGGAATTAACCGAGAAATTTCCTCGAGAAATATTTGAAATTGCCAAGTTTACCTTTACCCTGATTTTTTCAAGTTATCAAACTATGACAAAACAAGAAATATTACTAACAAAATATTTATTGAACATTGTTAAACTAACACAAGGAAATTTTCATTCAGTAACAGAGTGGCACCCCAGCCTGTGGAATAAATTACCTACCAATATGAAAAGTGCACTAAATACTAACTCTTTCAAAAATGTATTAGTATTAGACAAGTGGGAACATTATACTTATGATTATATAGCATAGCATAGTATAAATGACTACTTTGCTTCAGCCTTTTGCCCTCTAAATATGTTTTTGATTTTTGTTAGGTTTGGCTTCATTCACTGATGACTACTAAGGCATCTGTGTTTTATTCATTTAAATCTGTATATTAACTGAATACCTTTTGTTTTGGAAAAAACTTGTCTGTGATATTTTTGAACGAATGTAATGCCTAGGCTAGGTATCATAATCCATAGATAGATAACTGGAGGGAAGCGCTCGTCACCCCGATTTTCAAGAAAGGAGAGAGATATAATGCCAAAAATTATAGGCCAATCTCCCTGACGAGCGTTCCTTGCAAGCTCCTGGAACACATCATCGTGAAGAGCATCATGGGATACGCAGAGGACAACAACATCCTGCGCCCTGACACTGTAGACACCACTCAAGTGAGTCCCAACTCGTTGGGTTTGTGGATGAGGCCTCAGAGGCTCTGGAAAGAGGCCACCAGGAGGATGTCTTGATCACGGATTTTGCCAAGGCATTTGACAAAGTCAGCCATCCCCTCCTCATCTACAAACTAAGGAAATATGGAATATCGCAGAAAACCTGCCAGTGGATCGAGAACTTTCTGGCTGACCGGAAACAGGCAGTCGTTGTTGGTGGAGCGAAGTCTGACCCCGCACCTGTCCAATCTGGAGTCCCACAGGGGTCCGTGCTCGGTCCATCACTCTTCCTCCTGTATATTAACGATCTTCCCGAAGGTCTTCACTCCACTGCCTGCTTATTTGCCGATGACACCATCTGTCATCAGGACATCAAAGCCTCAAGTGATCAGAGCACGCTCCAAGAGGACCTTGATAGGCTTGCTACATGGGAAGACAGATGGAGAATGGCTTTCCACCCTCACAAATGCTCTGTTCTCCACATGACGAGATGCAGAAACACCATGGAGAAGGCCTACTTCCTACACGGACACCAACTCCAGAGCGTGCTCCATGCTAAATACCTGGGTGTGACTATCTCCACTGACCTTAAGTGGGACACCCACATCAACGATGTGGTGAACAGGGCAAACAAAACCCTTGGATTCCTGAGGGCCCTGAAGATGAACAATAAAAAAAAACTCAAGCAGCAGGCCTACAAGGCTATGGTACGCCCCCTCCTGGAATACGCCAGCCCAGTCTGGGACCCCCACAACAAGGGCAGCATCGATGCCTTGGAAAAAATCCAGAGCCGAGCTGCAAGATGGGTGGCCCGTGATTTCCATGTGACAACAAGATCAGCAGACCTCAAGAATACCCTGAAATGGCCCCTTCTTGAGAACCGCAGAACAGAAGCCCGCCTGAACACATTCTATAAATTCCACACATGTCTTCTGTCCATAAATACCAAATACTCAACAGAAGAAAAGCCTCCGTCAGCCCCACTCTGCTGCCTACGACATTCCAAGCCACAGAACACAGTACAGACAATCCACATTCTTTCCCCGCACCATCCCACAGTGGAACTGCCTCCCAGAAGCAGTTGCCTCCTCTCAGTCATTGGAGGCCTTCAAAAGAGGCCTCCACAAACACCTCAACTGTAGGTAACTAAAACCAGGGAACTAGGGGCCATAGATCAAAGTAGTGTTAAATGAAAGGCAGGAGCTGTGCCGGTCGGGGTTCACCCCCGAGGACCGCTACGGTAGCCGGATTGGTCTTGCCCAGATACTACGAAATAAAGGCTACGCTCCAGGTTGTTGTTGTTGTTGGGTTTTAAAAAAAATCAGATCCACACTAGGTTTATTTTATGTTTATTTTCCTTTCCATTAGGCTACTACTATCTCCTCAGCTTTCTAATTTCTTATCTTCTTACTACCCCCCAAAGTGCAGCAGAATCTTCAACCTGATGAAGTTGGCTTCCTGAGGCGAAGAAGAAGTTAAATATAAGCATTTCCTCATACTGATATTACTAGGGTCTGGCTCATACTCATAGGCTATGTGACATGTCAGTCATAGATCATATCAATGACCTATGACGACGATTGATTTTCAATCATAAAAAAACACACCTGAGCAACGATCGATAGACCTTGATATAGCATTACAACTGCATAAAACGAAGGGACTTTAAAAGCCTAATGGCTATTCAGCCTTGTCCCTACTTTCTGATCTGACACGTCGGTTCACATCAAAGGGAGGTTACTCTGTAGTTTTACCGCACACTTCCTTCCTGGTAAACTTGGAAAAGACAGAAAATGAGAAAGGCAAAGGTGTGTGAATTGTTCCGCTACAGAACTGAATGTGATATGAGTAGTCTATTGCTTTTAAACTCCATAATTTACCAAGAAGAATAGAATTTCATGTCTCACTCATTGCTGACAATCTTTTTTTACATAAAAATCTAAGGTTTGGTTAGGTCTCCACGTTTTCGGTTTTTAATATCATAAAACTTATAAAACAAAATTTATGCCAACAAAACCATCAACTTGATTATTGTGGTTCACTGGCTGGGAAGAGAAAGAAAAAGAAGACTAAGCATAGCCGTGAGGCTTTCAAATGTCCCATCCTTGATGATATCATTTCTTCATCATCACATCACATCACATCACATCACATGATAAGGCTATAGCACTGTCTCATAATTCGGTCTTTTGGGGTTATCTTTCTCTACTGTCTTGTTTTTAAGTCGGTTTGGGGTAGTTCCGGTTCAAAAATAGAATTAAAAAACGGAAGTTACCTACCATAAACAACAACTATATTTTGTTCTTGTCTTCAAGTCTTAGGGTATTAATGTGGTCGTATCAAGTAAACAAATAAGAACATAACTGTTTATAGTCAACGAATGTAAACACTTTAAGAAAAAAAAACATGAACGAGGACTTAATATTATTAAATCTCCAAACAGATAACTAAGCAATTAAACACCCCTCCATTACAATTACGGAGCAGCATTTTCTAACCGGAACTTTACATAATTGCAGTTATATGCCCCACATGGCCGAAAGGCCAAAGAGGGCGTAAAACGTTATTTCTTCCAATTGCAGTTATATATATATATATATGTTTACACAATGTGGCGGTACCATAGCCGATGAGGTTTAACCGAGGCGTGGTTACCGCTACATCTATCTATATTGTTAAAAACTTGGGACTTTACTGATGTTGCACTGCCTCCGGGCATTGCACCCAGTATTGTTCCCACCATCTTTGTATTTACAAATGTCCCATATGTGTCTGTGACCGAGAGGACGTAAAACATCATTTTCATCCTAACCGGAACTAAGCGTCCTAACGGGCACAGAACTCGTCTGTTACTTCCGTTTTCATTTCGCAAAAGTGCTATAGGCTATAAGCCTTTTGCCCTCATTAGTGGTGATTTTTTAATCAAATATCAATTGTTTTTTAAATATTTTTAATTTGCCCGTGGATTTATTTTTGGCTTGAGTGTATACTAACACTTAGCTTTGTTTTTCATATACATCCAAATTGGTAGAAAAAGTATATTTTGATAATTCTTTGTCAATACGATTTTAAAATGCATTTACTGAAGGTGCATTGACGGTATCAAATGATAAATTGTTCCATAAATTTGTTATTCTATTAGTAAAGAATGAATGAAACTGGTGTTGGTTAGTATTTTGGTTAGTTTAAAACTGTGTCCCCGAGTAGTATTATGACTAGATAAGTGAAAAAGAGGTGCAGTAGTTGAGGAATCATACAAACCATGCAAAATTTTATAAACCTCTATCATGTCTCCTCGCACCCTTCTATATTCCAAGCTTGGTAGATTTAGCCATTTCTTATGTACAAGCTTTATCTTGCACTAATGTTTGAGATAGTCACTCGTCATATTCATGTTTTTTTTAATATATGTGTATTCCCAATCATCAAATATTTTTTTCAGAAATGTTAGTATTTGGTGCTTGTTTTACTTTAGTTGGTAACTTCTTCTTTTTCCATATAGTTGCCAAAGTCATCTTTGACTATTACAGTATTGCAACCAAAAAAAGGTTAGTCCTTCGGATGAGACTTAAAACCGAGGTCCTGTGTGCGAACGCATGCACAAAGATCTTGCGCACATGTTAAAGCCCATTCCACTGATCGGTAGGAGTTAAGGCTGTGTTGTGCCGGTGGAATGGATGACACGAACTCACATAGCATGCATCTTGTGCGCCAATAGCAGTCTAAATGAAGACTTTGGGCATGGGGCAGGATAAACATCCCCAATAGGAAGAAGAAGAAGAAGGATGAGGAGACGTCGAAAAAGATAAAAACAAAAAGAGAGAGAGGGTTTTGGTGGGTAGACAGCCAGACAACCGTCCAGACAAGGACCGATCAGCGGTACCCAGCATGATGCCGGCGTGACTTTCTCGCCTTAGATTTGTTCTCAAGATTCCTGTGCATGCGTAAAATCGATCATGATGTACCATCAAATTTTATCTTTTGTGTATTCAACACTAAATTGACCCTAAACCTATCCCTAACCCTAACCTGAAACCGTCAAATACACAAAAAGTAAAGTTGATCATGGTACGTTATGAGATTACTGTCTCAATAGGGCGTTTGCCACGAGTGTTCATTCTCTATACTAGACTACTAATTTGCCCGAGCTCGTTCTGCCCGAGTTGCGCTGACCTTTCTAATTCAACTCTCTAAATTCAACTCAGTGAAATTCAAGGTCGTCGGCGCGTGGCAAATGCCCTATTTCACGCATGCGCAGGAATCTTGAGAACAGAGTAATCCGAGAACACTACACCAGCCCAACCACTCTTGTTCCACAACGGTGCAGTTCTGTTAGTAAAACAGTATTTCCTAATATTAGTCTTGCTATATTCAATAAATATTTTGTCAACACTGTTTCTAGTTTTGTCAACATTTGATAATTTAAGGAAATCTTGTATCTTTAGGTCATCAATAGTTTAAAATATTTTGAATGCAGAGGCTCAGGGTAAGGGCCCGTATCTCACATTCTCCCGGCTACAGGTATGGCGCTCAATCACGGGACGCATAAATTGTACCCAAATGTCTTAAAAAAACTACTAACATTAACTCTGACATGTTCCTAACCCTATCCTTAACCCTATTCCTTACCAAGATGCGTTAAATATATGAAATAAGAAAATGCATTTGTTGACCAAAAATTCGACTAGAAAGAGTTACTATCCCTGAACATGGTCTGAGTGTTGCAGCAACGCCGTACCCATAGCCACTGTGTATTTTGAAACATTGTATAAAATCACCCCTGATTCTTCTAGCTTTTAATGTTGGTAAGTTAAGGAGCCCTAGTCTCTCCCTGTAAGAATAATTTGGAATCCTCATATGGATTTTGTAGCCCTTCTTTGCACTCTCTCTGTCATCACTGACTGTCTTTTCCATATCTAAATTAGGTGTAAGTAATCCTTTATTCAAATGTAAAAATATATCTATCTATAAAACAAAATGTTCGCTTCATAATTCCAAGCATTTTACTAGCCTTCTTTACAGTTTCGTGGATGTGATAATCAAATTTAAGATTTTCATCAATTATTACACCTAAGTCCTTTTCTTCTGTACATTTTGTCATTTACATTATCACCATTTTTCATAGTATATTCATTACAAGGATTGTTATTACCTAAATGCACAATCTTACATTTTGATGCATTAAAATACAACTTCCAGGTTTCAGACCAAAATACTAGGGAATCTACATCTTTTTGTAATAACATGGAGTTTGAGGATGTATTGTAAATTGTTGTGTCATCTGCAAATATTTATCTCCTGAGGCAAATCATTAATAAAAATCAGAAACAGAACTGGGCCAAGTATGCTCCCTTGAGGTATGCCACTTAAAACATCAACATGCTCTGAATAAGCATTTCCAACTCTGACTGACTGTTTTCTACCTGTTAAAAAGTCTCTAATCCGTCCTAATATATTACCTGTTATACCATAGGTAGCCTATGGTATAACAGTCACAGTGGCTTGCCAATTCATTTTGATTTTGTTTTCAGTTCTTCTTTTATTGCATCTTCCATAAGAACGATTTGATGATTAAGACGGTTATGACTTAAGCCAAGGGTGTGGGTGTGGGGTCCAAATGACAGCAGTCTTGCTGTGCCAAGAGTGTCATCAAAGCAATGTTCCATTATTTATTTATAAATCATTATATTAATTTCCTCCAAAGTCGGAGTGTGGCTGCCCATGTGGTGGGGTAATCAAAAACGGTCACAAACGTAATGTTCTCATCCCTAGCTGGTGCATTTGTACCTTAGTGTTCAAGTGCTTCGGCTGATGGGATGATCCCTGGAGTCTTTATAGTGACTATACTAAAATATAAAAACATTCCCAAGAGGCAAGCAACTTTCACATAGTGATAATGCTAGTCTGGGCGTGGGTGTGTAAGAAATGATGTAACAAACCTTTCTGTCGTGTCATTTTTTATTTCCTTTGTAATTTGGATGATGAAATGATGTTGGTGGTTTAATTATTTGTTTGCTGACACAGCCACACTAAATCCTTCGGTGAATCTTCTTTCTCGTACTCTGCTCCCTCGGTCTGGAATAGCTTACCACACAGTGTTCGCCACTCTTCCTCTGTCCAGTCTTTCGAAACTTCTCTGAAAACTCATCTTTTTGAAACCTCATACTCTCAACTCTAATCCACGTAGTCCTTGATGATATTAACCTACAGTGTGTGTGTGTGTGTGGGGGAGGGAGGGAGGAGGTGGGAGGGGGGAGGGAGGCGAGAGAGATTAATACATGTATTTTGTATCAACAGTCTCACTTATTTTTAATGTTTATATTCATTGATACTTGTCTTCATGTTGATTATTCTTGGCTTGTCTTTAATGTGTATGTTTATCTGTATGTTAGTGTTTAGGCCTTTGTTCAGCGCTTTGAGCTCCCTGCAAAGGGAGTTAAGCGCTCTATAAATAACCAGTATTATTATGTTTTTTCATGACACATAAAGTCCTGCATTTGATTTTTTTATATAATTATTTTGAACATGTATTTTGTATATCTTAGATTCTAAAACAAAATATTTCATGCATAGCAATAGTTAAAACGTCTACCAGTAGCTAGCTGGTTTGTGCTTCCACAGCACTTAGGGAACAAAGAGCAGTGAAGCCTGTGCTGTAATTGTGTTCTATCATTTCCCTTCAACATTGGAGTCAGTGTGATGTAATGAACAAAGAGCAGTGAAGCCTGTGCTGTAATTGTGTTCTATCATTTCCCTTCAACACTGGATTCAGTGTGATGTAATGAACAAAGAGCAGTGAAGCCTGTGCTGTAATTGTGTTCTATCATTTCCCTTCAACATTGGATTCAGTGTGATGTAATGAACAAAGAGCAGTGAAGCCTGTGCTGTAATTGTGTTCTATCATTTCCCTTCAACATTGGATTCAATGTGATGTAATGAACAAAGAGCAGTGAAGCCAGTGCTGTAGTTGTGTTCTATCATTTCCCTTCAACATTGGATTCAATGAATCCCTTCAACATTGGATTCAACATTTGTAATGAACAAAGAGCAGTGAAGCCTGTGCTGTAATTGTGTTCTCTAATTTCCCTTCAACATTGAATTCAGTGTGACTCTACTGTGAACAGGGTAGGAAGTGTCTTGCTGAGATTCTTCATTCCTCTCTTTGGCTGTATAAAGAAACTGAAGTAAAAATTAACCCTTTCGCCGCCAGCCATTTTTCAGCGACAAAATACCATTAAACTTTACTGGGTAGAGAAAAACATTTTTATCTGCAATATTGTGAATTCCTCTGTAACATGTATAACACTAGGCCTATCCTTACCTCCTAAAATCAAGAAAACAGGGTCTTCAAACAACAAGCCCTGATTTGATGCCTTTTAGTGACATAGGTGTTAAACCATTATGGTACATAAATGCGACAATGGCAGTGAAAGAGATAAACAGTTAAAAAGATAAAAGTGAGAAAGAGAAAGGAATCATAAAAATAGTGTTGCTTTGTTGTTTATGTTTTTGAATCATCATTACAGATGTCCTCGCCACATGGGAGACTGTCCACAGAAGAGACGGACCATGCCAGGGAATATTCTGCAGACTCAGCTGTGGAGTTTGTCCTTGTGAGTCATTCTTTTGTTTAAAGAGCAGAACTTTAGAATCTGATGTGTGTTGGAAAAGTTACCTTTACAGTGGAACCTCCCTTATAAGACCTCATTTTGGATGATTTTTTTAAGGTCTTATAAGGGAGGTTCCACTGTAAATGTAACTTTTCCAACACACGTCAGATTCTAAAGTTCTTATAAGGGAGGTAAATGTCATACTTACAAAGAAGGGCAATGTCTCAGAGAAGTAGGTCTTAAATGGGAGGGAGTCTTATAAGGGAGGTTCAATTGTACTGACAAAGAAGGGCAATGTCTCAGAGAAGTAGGTCTTATGTGGGAGGGAGTCTTATAATGGGAGGTCTTATAAGGGAGGTTACACTGTATTTGGTGTTATTGTCTATCCACAAAGAATGGTCTTTGGTATTATTGTCTATCCACAAAGAATGGTCTTTGGTATTATTGTCTATCCACAAAGAATGGTCTTTGGTATTATTGTCTATCCACAAAGAATGGTCTTTGGTATTATTGTCTATCCACAAGAATGGTCTTTGGTATTATTGTCTATCCACAAAGAATGGTCTTTGGTATTATTGTATATCCACAAAGAATGGTCTTTGGTATTATTGTCTATCCACAAAGAATGGTCTTTGGTGTTATTGTCTATCCACAAAGAATGGTCTCTGGTATTATTGTCTATCCACAAAGAATGGTCTTTGGTATTATTGTCTATCCACAAAGAATGGTCTCTGGTATTATTGTCTATCCACAAGAATGGTCTTTGGTATTATTGTCTATCCACAAAGAATGGTCTTTGGTAGTATTGTCTATCCACAAAGAATGGTCTTTGGTATTATTGTCTATCCACAAAGAATTGTCTCTGGTATTATTGTCTAGTCACAGAGAATTATCTTTGGTGTTATTTTCTAGTCACAGAGAATTATCTTTGGTGTTACAGTGGAACCTCCCCTATAAGACCTCCCATTATAAGACTCCCTCCCATATAAGACCTACTTCTCTGAGACATTGCCCCTTTGCAAGTATTAAAATTACCTCCCTTATAAGACTCCCTCCCTTATAAGACCTCATTTTGGATGATTTTTGAAGGTCTTATAAGGGAGGTCCCATTGTACCTACAAAGAAGGGCAATGTCTCAGAGAAGTAGGTCTTATGTGGGAGGGAGTCTTATAATGGGAGGTCTTATAAGGGAGGTTCCACTGTATTTAGTATCATTGTCTAGTCACAAAGAATTGTCTTTGGTATTAGTGTCTAGTCACAGAGAAATGGAATTGTTCGGAAATAATTAAGGGGAGTAATTTCATGGTGTGTGTGGGAATGATCTTGCCTAATTCAATCGGTCAAACAGGGGAAGTTACTCTACCATCAGGTAGATCCCCCAGCTCTCACTTCATGTGTTTGAGTAGACATATAGCACTTAGAACACCGTGCATCATTCTAAAATTGATGTCATTTATATTTTTACGTCACATTTTGCAAGTTCTATAAGTTTATGGGTACTGGCCACCCCTCATTTTTCCTAAAAAAAAAATGTTTGCAAGTCGCTGACTCGCATCCTACGCTTTCAAGCTTCGACGCCATGGTTTTGACCGAGTAAGTGGAGATAATCAACTCTAATTTTCACGAAATGCTCTCCCCTATTTTTTTCAGAAAATCGTCTATTGTCTTTGGTATTATTGTCTAGTCACAGAGAATCGTCTGTCAAATTTGGGTTGCTCCCACCTGCAGTATGTGTTGTCTCCAGTGCAGCACCACCCATTTTTTGAGGGAGTGGGGGATGAGGGTGGGGTGTACTCGGGGGAATTTAGCTGTTAATTTGGTTCATACTAGGTAGCGTGACTCTCTGTGCTCTTATCGAGTTTCACTATTGTGAGATTTTCACTTGTGTAACTTTAAATGCATTGGTCAGACTTGTTTTAACTCATTCAACATGGCCCGGTCCCTTCCCATCGCAACCATTCAACACTAGTCAGGTTTGCATCAATAGGGCATTTGCCACGAGTGTTCGTTCTCTATGCTAAACTACTAATTTGCCCGTACACGTTCTGCCTGAGTTACGCTGACCTTTCTAATTCAGCTCTCTGAATTCAACTCAGTGAATTTCAAGGTCGTCCTCACGTGGCAAATGCCCTATTGCATAAACATTATTTTGAAAAGAATCCTTAATGGTACAGTTTCGAAAATTTGTGGTATTATTTAAAATATTAAAGCTAACATCTGTTGAAGTTCCATAGCAAAGTATTTATTACAGGCTAATAAATGATGTTTTGCAAAAATAGCATGATAAAGAAGACAAAGAAGGGAGGGGGGTGAGGATAGAGGGGGATAGGCCCTCCCTCGTTTGCATTCATTGTTTTCCTTAAAATAGACTAGAAATCATTTTATTGGTTGAAAACTACAGTGAAACCTCCCTTATAAGACCTTCAAAAATCATCCAAAATGAGGTCTTATAATGGAGGTAATTTTAATACTCACAAAGAAGGGCAATGTCTCAGAGAAACAGGTCTTATATGGGAGGGAGTCTTATAATGGGAGGTCTTATAAGGGAGGTTCCACTGTATTAAGGTTCATATCCTACATACCATAGAGGAATACTTCCGTAGCTGTTTGGTTTGAGTGGGTTCGCTGAGTTGAGAACTCTGAATGTTTAAAAACACTATGTACGCTACAGTGATTGTTCGTGTTTAATGTTAACCATCCTGCCACCTTCCTTCTTTAGTCCATTTTTAAGTTTGAATTGGTGTTCATGTTCTCAAAACTTGAATTTATTCATTTGTTTTGAGCACTGTTGAATTTTGGATTCATGTTCAGAAGTCTTTTTTTTCTTTTTATCCCACTGCTGTAAAATCTGGAATATTAATATTGCCACCAGAATGAGGGAATGTGTGTGTGTGTGTGTGTGTCCCTCTCTGCTATTCTTCAATGAGGCTTTATACCGAAAATTCTGTGCCCCTGTCTCGTGACCTGAGATGCGAACGCCACCTACTTAAGATTATCGCCCTTGCCTGTCAGGAACTAGTAGTATATAGCCACAGAAAATTATCTGCTCCTGACTCGTCACCAGGGGGCATCAGCAGTTCGGGCTTAAAAAGGAGTAGTATAAAGCCTCTTTGTGAAAATTATGATTTGAAGTCTCCACAGCTTGATGTGCTTTCTCTGACAAAGTACAGCATGCCTGACAATTCATGGGGTGCAGGCACTGCTAATTCATTGTTGTGGGATGGAATGAGTTAAAAAGTATTAAAATCAAACATTTGCTGTTTTCTTTTACAGAAGCTGGAACCAGTATGGTCCATGGAGGAAGACTCACCAGACCAGCCCTCAGCTGTCTGCAGCAGAGCACACCCCATGTCTGACAACACTTCACTGCTGTCTCTGGACTCAAATCATCCATGCTACCTTTGTTCTGCTGCCTTTGTGCTGGTCAGCAGTTTGGAACTCCACCTGGCGTCAGTTCATGGAGAGAAACTGCACATGGTGTTACCTGGGTCCTCCACACCTGACACTGCTGGAAACTGTAGCAATACATACATAAATACGGAGGTAGATAGCCATAGCAAAAGAAAAATGATACGGAAAACTGATCATAAAGGCGGAAAGAATAGAAGACAGCATGTATGTGATGTCTGTTGTAAGTCTTTCCCTGCACCCAGCAAACTGAAGAGACACAAATTGACTCATAGTGGTGATACTGATGATAAAGATGGAAAGACAAAAATGAAGCAATATTCGTGTGATGTCTGCAGAAAGTCTTTCTCTAAACCCAGTGATCTGAAGAGACACATGCCAATTCATAGTGGTTTTAAGCCATTTGTGTGTGATGTGTGTGGTAAGAGTTTTACTCTAGCTGGTGATCTAACAAAGCACAAGAGAGTCCACACAGGGGAGAGGCCTTTCAAGTGTCCACACTGTGGGAGTGATTTTAAACTGTCAGGTGATTTACAGATCCACGTAAAGTCAGTTCACGAAGGTGCCAGACCCCATGTCTGTGATGTCTGTGGGGCAGCTTGCTCTACAGTGGGAAATTTAACAGTTCACAAGAGAAGTCACACAGGTGAAAAACCCCATGTGTGTTCAGACTGTGGGAAAGGTTTTGTCAACTCTAGTGCTCTTAAAACACATTGTCTGACCCATACTGGACAAAAACCTCACAGCTGTCCTCACTGTCCTGCTACTTTCAGTCTGTCATGGAACCTGAAGAGACATGTGCAGTCAAAACATCAGTAACACTGTCCTCTTACTGCAATGTGTGTGTGTGTGTAACAACAACAATATAACAATAAGAACAATAACAATAACAATGTGGTTTATTTCAGTCTTTTCAGGCCTTTTGGCCCATAGGGACAGAGAGAGTGACAAAACTAAGTTATGCAAAAGATGAGAAACAGTAGCAACAATAACTTTACAAAGGAAGACACAGACAAGTAGCACCGCGATTGGAAAAGCCATATCACGGAAATATCGATTTGATGTTCACAATTGAACACATGCGTTAAATTGTCAGTGTAAACAAACGCCGAAAGCGAAACACCAAATTCGCGAATCAGATGTTTAGCCACAATCATCAGAATTGTCTTTGTGTGCAGTTTTGCTATCGTCAGTCTCTTTCTCATTTGCACTACCATGTTGTGCGTCCATTCTACGCATCATGTCCTGTAGTCCACTAAATCACCGGAGCACTCTCTGCTTCATTCGCTTGAGAAAGGTCCTCGGGATCAGTTGACATTTCATTTGTGTGTGTTAGTTAACAAATGAGATCAGGTCTGAGTCTCACAGACTGTTGGAATATCAATGCAAATTGTTCATTGTGTTTGAAATGTGGGACTGCCCAGTGTGTTGATAACAGAGCATGAATTGAGGTGAAGAGGGGCTGTTGTTGTACTTGTGTACATTTTCTATTCTGTAATCTTTATGTGCACATCCGCTTGCATATACACACACATTACTTTTGCATATTGTATTTGTTTTCTATGTCTTTTGTACATAGGAATGCAATTTCTAATCAAAGATATCTTGATTCATGTTTTGGTGATGTTCAGGAAGCTACTAAAGGAAATGTCAACCCATAAAGTACATGTGTGTACATATACAAAATAGTCTGTGTTAGTGTTAACCCCTTCATTGCCAGAGGAAAAACAGAGAAATTATCAATTTTCTTATTATAAAAATTAAAAAGAGACCTGTTAGACTAGAGATATATACTTCTTGATTATAAATTAAAAGAGACCTGTTAGACTAGAGATATATACTTCTTGACTTGTCTAAACAAAAAACAAACGGCCATTCTAGGACTATGACATCAAAAGACATGACATCATCAATGACTGCACACTCCACGTAGTAGACCCGGGACTGGGCAGGGAAAGGGTTAAGACCAGAGAGAAAATGATTGAAATAATTATGTGTGTCTTAGGCATGTTAGAACACTATCATGAAGTGATGAAGGAAGACATAATGAAAAGCATGTCTTGTGAGTCTGGTTTCAGTTTCACCCAAAACAAAAGTTTCACCAATGTGTTTAGGAATGTTTTCAGCATGCTTCATGTTGCCTGGTGTTTAGATTGTTCCACATGTTGATCAACAATTTATTGAAATGTTCTAGCTTTACCTGAATTTGTGGATCATGAAAACTATCTTTACAGCGAAAAATACATATATGTCGTACAGGTTGCTTACAGTTAAATTTGACTGTACATTCAGACACACACACTAATTATATTATACAAATGGCAAATGCCACTTATGTCCTATGATTTAGCTGTACACTTGTAGCCCTGTAGAAATTTATTTGGGTAGGTACAGGTTACTAAAGCTAAGTAAGCACTTTGTGCCGATTAACTCTCTTAGGAAAATAGTGTGCAAATAAAAGTAGTCTCATTTGAATTTGACCAACTATTGATATAAATTTTGCACAGGCCGTTTATATTTTATTAGAGGATTGTTATTTTACTCTTAAGGAAAATAATTTTCAATTTGATTTTAGTTAGAAGGGTTTAGAATGCAAATTTGGTAGTTGTAGGAAATAGAATACCACTTTTTACTTTCTCAAAGTGACCTCAGTAAACAACCAAACCTAACCAACTGGCCTGCAGTGTGAGTCACAATTTGTGTGTGTCTTTCATTTAACGTCTATCCACTTCTCGTGATATTAGACGGTCACAATTTGTGTTTGTCGTGTGATGTTCACCTTTGACCTCTGCTCTGTGTGACAAGGAATCATGGGAGATGATGGGAGAGTACATCAGTGTGTCTAGGCCCAATGGCTTTTATCATTGGCTGACAGTTTGGGCCAACAGTAGAGAGAGTACATCAGTGTATCTAGGCCCTTAACTCCAATGGCTTTTATCATTGGCTGACACAGTTTGGGCCAACAGTAAAGAGAGAGTGAGAGCTGTAGGACCAGTGATTGTCTACAGCAATAAAACATCATTGTACAGCTCAGTCTGTTGTGAATGACTATGACTCTCACACTAGGAGGCATTTGCACTGGCTCTTTGTTCCACAGCCTTGGGGATTTGTTGGCCTTTGTGGAACCTCCCTGTCCTAATGTCCTCTTGGCTGAGAGAGTGGGGATGTTCCCTGGGAAGGCGTCTCCACAATGAACAATTTCCAGCCAAGCTTTCCAGAATAGCAGTAGCCTTCTCAGCTATCTGCAGGTCATAGACTGACACAACTGAATAACACACACACACATACACACACACACACACACACACACACACACACACACATCCACACACCATCAGCACCAACAAACTGTGGCACAAAACAAAGGAACATCACAAACAGAAAAACAAACACTCATATAATTCATCAAGCCAAAGTTAAGTTTCCATTATTTTATTAATGTTTCAAAGCATTTTATGAACACAAGCAAATCATCATATAGTAAAAAGCCAACTGTCCGTGTGTGTGTGTCTGTCTGTCTGTCTGAAACACAAAACGGGCCTTATAACTCCGCCGTTTTTCGACCGAATCGCTTCAAATTTGCTGTGAGCCCTAACGGGGCGATGGCAACGGCAACCGAGGCGGCCGTATCATTTGCGCGGTTTCGCAAACGCGCATCTGCCGGCCTCTCGGCACCCGTATCCCCGGCATTCCTGGGCCGATTGCCTTCGAATTTGGCAGGTAGATGACCGAGAACAGTGACTATCGATGTGCCAAACCGGAAGCGAATCGCAGCAATCCGTGTGTACCTACGTTGATAAAATGACTCTGCCTTTTCCCTGTGCATGCAGTTATCTACTATCGTTTTGCCTTTCCGGTCCATTCTCCTGCCTTTTTTCAAGAAATACTTTCAAAAAGATTTCCTCTATCCGAACTCGGACATGCTGGGCCTAATTATTCTTACTTAGGTGCATAACAGCAGCATGATGCATCTACATTCATAATTGACAGGAACATGCCCGGACGACCTAAAAAGAACTTGGAAGAAGAAGTACTACTCTCTCTCTCTCTCTCTCTCTCTCTCTCTGTCTCTCTCTCTCTCTCTGTCTCTCTCTCTCTCTCTCTGTGTCTCTTCGCTCTCTCTCTCTTCACCACCACCCCTCATAACATAAGGGTATATTAACAACAACAAAACAGACATACTGATGGTTGTGGGGTGCGGTGGGGGGTGTTCACGGGGAAGAATTGATACTTTTGTTGTGGGTCCGGTCTACAATGGTTGAACCACAGATTAAAGAACCTCTCTGGTTGAACTAAATAGGCTTTCAGTTCGTTTTTCTTTTTAGTCCTTTGCCGATCTACGGTCGCAAAGTAGTATGTTTTTGTTCAGGTTTGTTTCCTTTTTTTGTTTGTTTGTTTGTTGTTCTTTTCTGTCTGTTCCAAGGATCTTCCGAACCGCTTGACCGAATCGCTTCAAATTTTGTGTGGTGGTGTGTCCCCATGAGAGGAAGGCATCCGCGCAAAACTTTTTTTCGAGAGCATCGTCATCATCATCATCAATATCCATTTAGTAGCTTAGGTTGTTTAAACTGAAACATTAGAACTACTCAAAACCCCAGCACATCATCATAATCTGTTCAGTAGTTTAGGCTATGTAAACTAAAACACTAACACTCAAAGGTTGCTGTGCTTCATCATAATCCGTTCAGTAGTTTAGGCTTTGTCAAGGTGTCATCATCGAGAGTATCATCACCAGCTGTTCAGTAGCTTAGGCTATGAAAACTAAAACACTAAAGGCCGATGCGCATCGTCATCATCCGTTCACTAGTTTAGGCTATGTAAAGATAACATCGCCAAGAGAATCATCATCACCATTATCCATTCAGCATTTTAGACTATGTAAACAAAAACACTATTACTCAAAAGTTGCTTCACGTCATCATCATTCATTCAGTAGTTTAGGCTATGTAAGCTAAAACGCTACTAATCAAAGGCTGTTGTACATGATCATCATCCGTTCAGTAGATTAGGCTATGTAAACGAAAACACTACTACTCAAAGGCTGCTACACGTTATCATCATCCGTTTGGTAGTTTAGGTTTTTGTAAAGATAATATCAGCAAGAGCATCATCATCATCATCATCAACCGTTTGGTAGTTTAGGATATATACACAAAAACAATACTGCTACTCAAAGCTGTTGCGCATTATTATCATCCGTCCGGTAGCTTAGGATATGTCATGGCTACATCATCAAGAGCATCATCAGCAGTCGTTCACAAGTTTAGGCTATGTAAACGAAAACACTATTACCGCTCAAAGGCTGATGTGCATCATCACCATCATCCTTATGATCATCATCATGCTCACAGAAATCTCTTTAATACCCCCTAACAAGTCAAATAAACGCAAATAAAGAATAAACCAACCTTTGTTTGAGTTTAAACCAGAATGTTCTTCTTTCTTTACCCTTCAGCCCACTAACTGTCTATATTTTACTCCTTGACTGTCTTTCTCTCTTAATAGAATGTGTGATTGTGTCTACATGCCTGTGTATGTGTTTGTATGCATGTAATAAGTATTGATTTTATCTTGCTTTCTGTCTGTATGTTTGTCTCTTTCCAAGTCTCCCCCTTCTCCCCTCTATAATATAGTCAACCTTTCTTTACTACGGGTGGTGGTAAAAGGTCACTCGCCTCATCTTCTATCTACATTTATAATATCAACAGTGGTGCGAGCAACAACAACAAAAGTAGTAATGCAACCCTGGGTGTTCCATTCATTAAAAAAACAAAATACTTCTTCCTGCAAAGGTCAATCAATACCGCTTGCGTATCACCGGAGGAACTCCCTCTTGCGCGCAGAATAGGAGAGGGAAAACAACCCAGGGACAGGTTCATGACCTTGCGGGTCACTATGACCTTTTCATGTCAGTCACCTTCGAACTTGACCTCATTTGCATATGACCTTGAGCATGTACCAAGGTCAAACGTTAAAGGTCTACGGAGTATAAACTACTGAGGACAGCTGTGAGGGTTTTTACCAGTGTGAGTCAAACGATGTCTGCTCAGATTTCTGGAGAGGGTAAAGCCTTTCCCACAGTCTGAACACACATGGGGTCTATTTCTTAAGTGAGTCAGACGATGTTCTGCTAGATTACCTGGCTGGACAAAGCCTTTTCCACAGTCTGAGCACACATGGGGTTTTTCACCTGTGTGAATTTTCCTGTGCACCGTTAACTGGCTTGTCTGAGAGAAAGCTGCCCCACAGATATCACAGACATGGGGTCTGGCACCTTCATGAACTGATTTTATGTGCTTATGTAAATCACCTAGCTGCTTGAAAGCATTGCCACAGTGTTGACACTTGTAAGGCCTCTCCCCTGTGTGGACTCTCATGTGCTTTGTCAGGTCACTGGCCTGAATAAAACTCTTACTGCACACATCACACATAAACGGTTTATGACTGCTGTGTGTCAACCTATGTACCTTTAAATGAGAACACTGAGTAAAACTCTTACTGCACACATCACACATAAACGGTTTCTGACTGCTGTGTGTCAACCTATGTCTCTTTAAATGAGAACACTGAGTAAAACTCTTACCACACACATCACACACAAAAGACTTAACACCACTATGAATCACTATGTGTCTCTTCAGTTTGCTGGCTTCAAAAAAAGACTTTCCGCAGACATCACATACATACAGTCTCCTCCTTTTCCCCCCATCTTTATCACAAGCAATTTTATCATCGTTTTTCTTTTTAGTTGTTTTTCTGTTGCTATGGCTATCAGTCTCCTTATTTTTGCTTGTGTTGCTACAGTTACCAGCATCACATCTGTCAGAAGTGGAGGACCCAGGTAACACCACATGCAGTTTCTCTCCATGAACCGACGCCAGGTGGAGTTCCAAACTGCTGACCAGCACAAAGGCAGCAGGACAAAGGTAGCATGCGTGCTTTGAGTCCAGAGACAGCAGTGAAGTGTTGTCAGACATGGGCTGTGCTGTGCTGTAGACAGCTGAGGGCTGATCTGGTGAGTCTCCCTCCATGGACCAGCTTCTGTGAAAATAGAACATTGCAACACTGCCTGAAAATTGTTTCACAAAGATTCCCCAATTCAAAACAATTATACATTTTCATAATTTAAAAAATCGTAAAACTTAGACAGATTGTAATTAAAAATTACTTAAACCACTTCATTATTTGTGGGGAAAAGAAAGATATTTTGTAGTTGAGTGGTGTGCATTCTCTCCTTTATTCCTCCATTAAAATACGAAACACGACAGGCAAAAATAATAATAAAAATAATGATGATAATAATACTGAACATTTATATAGCGTTTTACTCCCTTTGCAGGGAGCTAGCTCAAAGCGCTTTACATAGACAATAAAACACAAATAAGTTAACATATACACATAAGACTCACTACAATCAAATCAAATATACATAAAATAATATTATTTAATAGGCAAAACATGAGTGACTACTGTATGTCAAACACACTAACATCAGAATCCAGAGAACAGAAATCTTCTTTTCGTACATCTTAAGATGGACTTGGGAACAGAAATGACACATCAAAGAAGCTTTGAATCCTCGTTAACAGCCGCGAACAAATTGTGCGAAGCTGGTAATGTTTTCAGTGGATTCTGAAGCCGACTATCTATGTGAACATGATAACGTTTGAACAGAGTGACCTAGGATGCTCAAACTTTGCATGCGCATAGTTACTAAGAATATCTAGGCAAAGTTAAAAAATGAAGGTCATAGGTCAAAGGTCAAGGTCGCAGGAGCCAAAAATACTGCCAAGCACCTGACATGATAATGGAGGGACCTAGGACACTCAAATTTTGTATGCCGATAGGTACTAAGAATATCTAGGCCAAGTTCGAAACTGAAGGTCATAAGTCAAAGGTCAAGTCACTGGTGCCGAAAATGCTGCCAAGCCCCTGGCATGATGATTGAATGAGGGACTTAGGACGCTCAAATTTTGCATGCAGATAGGTACTAAGAATATCTCAGCCAAATTCAAAAGTGAAGGTCATAGGTCAAAAGTGAAGGTCACTGGAACCAAAAATGCTGCCAAACACCTGGCACCATAATAGAGGGACCAAGAACGCTCAAATGTCGAATGCAGATAGGTAAGAAAGATATCAAGGCCAAGTTAAAAAATGAAGGTCAAAGGTCAAGGTCATTGGTGCCGAAAATACTGCCGATCACCTGGCACAATAACGTTTGAGCGGAAGGACCAAAACACTCAGATTTTGCTTTTGGATACGTACTAAGAATATCTAGACCAAGTTCGAAAATCAAGGTCCTAGGTCAAAGGTCAAGGAACCCGAAAATACTGCCACGCGGTTGGTTGTCTAGCTCTAGTTTTGTATTTGCATACGTTTTGGCAGTGTGACTTTTATTCTATCAAACTGATATATCTGGGCATCAATTCATATATATATATAATGCCACAAAGTGGTGGTTTCGACTAAAGGCAAGATCAATTTCTGGATTATGGTTTACAACATTACTTAATTTCCCTTGATTTTGACTGTGACTGTTTTACTTTTAGGACATTTGTTTGTTATCCACCTCCTATTCTCACCTTCCAATATCAACATATTGTTCTTTCTTCTTCTTCTTCTTGGTGGTGACCAACTTCTTTATGCAGAAGTGATTATGTACACACTGAAGATGTGACCAGAGAAAGAAAAAGAAAACAAATAGAAGAAGGGGGAAAATAAATTTACAGAAGTCTTCACAAATGCAGTTAGAAATATCCAGTCCATGAATCCAAAAGTCCATGTCCGCTTGCTATTTGTGGGTGAGGAATGACCCAGCCAGTCAGGTCCCGCTGACCGAGATCCTAACATGATGCTGCGTCAATGGGGGTGGAGGGATAGGAAACTGGACTAACTTCAAGTTCAAACACATCCAGAAAGAGCGCAAGCGATCCTTCAGGCGAGCAGAAGCAAAAAATAACCCTATTCCTTACCTGAGCAAGGCAGAATGCTGCTTCTTGCGCGTTCGTGTTGATGGTCTGCGAGTAGCCATTTGTCCTCTGCCTTTCTTTGCCAAGTTTCCTGGTAAGGGAGTTAACAATGCCATTTAAAACTAAGATATGGATCCACAACAATTCCCAGGTCTTTTTCAGCTGTTGTACTTTCTAATTTACGGAACTCCTTACCGTCCCTCATATAATAATCATAATTTGGATTGTGCCTACCTAAATGCAATACTTTACATTTTTCTGCATTACATTTTTAAAAGCCAAGTGTCTGTCCAATTAACTAATTTGTGAATGGATGACTGCAAATTGTTTCCGTCACTCACTCAGTCACTGTTTCAATTGTCGAGTAAGCTTTGGTATCGTCTGCAAATGTTTTATATTACAGTCTACCATGCCAGGCATGTCATTTATATAGTAAATAAAGAGTATTGGGCCCAACACAGTCCCCCATGGGACACCACTAGTAACTGGTATTCTAGATCAGATGACACAGAACCATTTACATTAACATATTGAGTTCTATTATAAAATCACTTATCACACAAAACAACACGAACAAACCCTTCAAATACTTTACACACCACTGATGTAAGTCTGACAGGTCGATAATTCCCTGCATTGCTTTTTATCCTTTTTTTTAAAAATGGGTCGCACTTCAGCCTCTTTCCAACCTTGAGGTATCAATCCCTGGACAATAGTTTTATCAAACAAAAGTTTTATCAGTTTCAATGCATGTTTAGTCATCCATAGGGGCTTTCTTTTTTTAGAAGTGTTTTTTCACTTTAGGTATGAACTTATCCATTTAGTCCAGTAACTATTTATTCCATGAAGTACCTCTCAAGGCTACAGACGCCAGATGTGACCAATTTTTTTCTTACCATTGGCTACTGTATGCGCCAATTGCGCCTGCTGAACACCTGGTCTAGTAGTTTCACTTTCACTTTTGCCCTACCCACAATGCAATATATATATACTAAGTTAATGCTTCCTTTACCTCAGTCTCGCTGGTCCGTTTTTGGCTTTTACAGCAAGGGAAAGCACCCACTAGTCTTTTTGAACGGATTTTTCGAAGTGACCCCAATTTTTATTTTTTTTTCCACATGACGTGCGCAGTATTGACTCGGCGGGATGCTCGGAGCGCCATTACGGATTTTTTCTTCTAATTCATGGTTTGTTGTGTGACATTGTGTTAGCTTTCGAATGAAAATATCATCATTGCTATTCAATATGCATCTTTCAGAAATTAAATGTGAGTTCGACTTTATTCTGGGTGATTTTTTTAGATAAAAGATTTGGTGTGACGTTCATAGTTACTTCCCATCACTGGAAGTAAGGATCGATTCTCGGTTCGAAGTCATAGGGTTAACATCATCTACATCAGTACATCATTACATGACCATTAAATATCTTATACGCTTCAATTGAAACACGTCAATCTGGCGCGGATCGCCTTTTTATCTCTTGTACATTACCAATAGTTTTCCTCTGACTTAAAGAAGTAAACAGAATTATGCTTACATAAGTAATGAGTCTAACAAAGACGGTTGAAGGAAACAAACCAAAGAACGAGATTCACTGGAACAACAGGAAGTACGTCATTTCATCCAAACGTGACCAGAGAAAACGGCCCTTGACGAAAACGGCCCCTGCGTAAACGGCCCTACTTGTTACGAAAACGGCCCTACCAGTTACGAAAACGGCGCAGGTGTTGCATAAAATATTTAACCCATGAAATAAATACTCTTTTCCTCATTCAAATTGTTTGCTGTTTGGGAAAGATTCGCCCCTAAATACATTCAGAGGCGTCTTGTGGCATGCAGAAAGAACAGAATATTCATTATTAAATATTGAGAAGTCAGGATGGAAGTTCAGTTTAACGTCGCGTATTGGCTTTCGCCATGTACGACGGGCTGAACAAACCAACCAGGGTATAAACAAAGATTTATGTTCCTGAATCACTGTCCCAGCCAAAAGGCAGAGAAGCTATCAGAATCTGAGAAGTCAGGCATATTTTTCTAATATATATTATTATTTATTTTTGTTTGCATGGGTGGTTGTTTATATTGTCCGCCATTTTGAAAAGTATGAAACTAAGTGGCATATAATAGTAATAATAATGAGGAAAATGTACATAGCGCCCATCCTACTATGTAGGCTACAGGGCGCTTTACATACAATTGAAATGAAATAAAAACATGAAACAAAAATCCAATAGCATGAGCAGACAAAACAATACCGGTCAGACTTTGTTTGGCCGATAAAAATACACATAACAATCAGCAACAACAACTGCTGTGACTACTACTACTACTACTTAGTACTTACTACTACTACTTAGTAGTACTTATGGCTTTACATCCTCCCGTTCTATTTATTGGTTCTTTCTGTGTATATTGAGCACATAAATATCAATATTTTAAATAACAGTTGACTTATTTCTCTAGTGCGCTTTTGAAAGGTACTTAAATTATTTCACGGTAGGTACTTATTTCTCATGACACCGGCCCAATCCCAACAATCAGTTTTCGTATTTTGAGTAGGGCCGTTTTCGTATTTTAAGTAGGGCCGTTTTCGTTCAAGGGCCGTTTTCATCAGGAGCCGTTTTATCTGGTAACCCATCCAAAGGGGGTTAAGTCCCAGCAAACTTGGAAAAGAAAGAAAGGTGTATTTAAATTGTTCCGCTAGAGAACTGGATGTAGTGTGTTTAGTCTACAGTTTTCTTTTTTTTACTCAATAATTTAGCAAGTATAAAATTTGAATGCACCGAATTTCCTATCTTATTCTTTGCTGCCGATTTGTACATCAAAGTTAGGGTTGGCTGATCAAGCCACGTTTTTGCCAGCAAGGGAAGATAATTCATTTTTCCTTTCATGCTTTGTGTGTGTCTTCTTCTTCTTTCCTGTAGAGCAACCACAGTCACTTCTGACTATTCTGTCGCTGTAACTTTAGGGGAATGTGCGGAAATGCACACTGAGGTACCACTGAGAAGAAGAAAAAAATTGACAGTAAAAGAAGAGGACAGAAAGCCTGGCCCAGCCAGCCAGGTTCCGCTAATCGGCCCCTAACGTGATGCCGCGCCAAGCGAGAGAATGACCCAGCCAGCCAGGTCCCGCTAATCGGGCCCCAACGTGATGCCGGGCCACTAGGAAAAAGAGGGGGGGGGGAAAAAGAGAGAGAGAGAGAGAGGTGGGGTAAGTTATTGTGATTTGGAGACCCAGGACACGAAGGTGCCCAAGGTCCCCGCCTCAACAGCCTGCTCCGGGAGGTTGTTCCATGCCTTGATGGTGCATGGCAGGAAACTGGCCTGTCTGTATTGTGTGCGGCAGTAGATCTGGGCCAGCTGCTTGGTGTGGGCTCGACGCTGGCGTTGTGGTGCCGGGGTCAGTTTGTCTTTCATGGTCTTCATGGAAACGAGTTCGTGATGGAGTTTATACATCATGACAACTCTTGCTGTTTCTCTTCTTTGTTGCACTGAGGTGAGGGCCACTTCAGTTGCTCGAGCATAGATGACACGCTTGATGTGTTTCTGAAGCGGCGAAGTATGAATCTTGCTGCTCGCCGTGTGTGTGTGTGCATTGTCATTAAATGCGTTCAAAAATTAAATATATAAACATTTCCATAAAATTGTGTTCTCTGTCAACGATTAATTATGTATAAGGTAAGCCACAACTGTCTAAATAGTCATGAATCAGTTTTGTCGATAAAACAAACAATAAATGAAAGACAACACAAAGGGCAAAAGGCTGAAAATATATAGCGCCTAAATTGATAGGATAATTATGATCTATGTGTGTGTGTGTGTTTGTGTGATTCTTCAAATATAAACAGACATTCTGTGATTCAGGATTGCACAATGTTGAAACAAATTAGAAGCCAACTTTAATATTATCCAGAAAATTACATTACTATTATCATGTGTTTGACTAATCAGTTTCTTTACTACTTTGTTACAGACCAGTACAAGGAACCTGAACTGCAGACACAATGGACGGAGTTAAGGAAGAGGTCATAGAAGGAGACTGTGCACCTTGGATGGACAGTGGTGTTGCGGTGGTCAGTAAAATTCATCAGTTTTTTCTTTAACCCTTTCGCCGCCAATGTCGCATTTTAGCACCACAATGGTTTAACACCCATGTCACTAAAAGGCATCAAATCGGGGCCTGTTATCCAAATACCCTATTTTCTTAATTTTGGGAAGTACTTTACTTTATGCATGTCACAGAGGAATTTCCAATATTGCAGATGATTTTTTTTCTCTACCCAGGTAAGTTTAATAGTATTTTTTGGCTGAAAAATGGCTGGCGGCGTAAGGGTTAAACCCTTTCAGGCCTTTCTAATTAAGATCACAGGCAGATTTGTGAGTTATTGAAGAAGTGGGGGTAGTAGGAGGGATATCTCATAATTCCTGCTGTAAGCTGCTCTGTGTGTGTGTGTGTGTGTGTGTGTGTGTGTGTGTGTTGTTCTTCGGTTTAACGTTCTTCCACTAAAAGTGGTTCAGACAATATAGCAGTGTGATGTTGGTGTTGTGAGTGTGCCTGTGAGTGTGTGTAAGCATTAAAGACAGTAATATAATGGTGATGCAGACCTAATCCTGACAGACACCCCCCCACCCCATTAAAAAAGTTAAATTTACATGTGAAGAACATAACCGAACATTCAGTGTGTGTGATTGTGTGAATACTGTATATATATATGTGTGTGCGTGTGTGTGTGTGCATGTGAGTAAGCATGCATGAATAGGTTTGCTGGTTATTGTAGTGTGTAAGAGGCATACTGTTTTGGGAGTTGGAAATCTAGCACGCCTAGATGTGTCGCTGGTATTGTGTATTGTCACACTACTCTGAATTGGGCTTATTGGTTGTTGTGAGTTGATGAACATTGAATGACGAGGCTTATTTTACTGCTGTAAATAACAATTTGTCTCCCCAAGTACTAGTAGTATTGTTTGGACATTCTATTATTTAGTTTTTGTTGACTGATGTGAAGAGTTAAATTGGTGACGCACTGTGGAAGGAAATGGCAAGGGGAGAGAGAGAGAGGTTTGGGATTGTGCATTACGTGTTGTAGATTGTCGAGTATGAAGTTGAAGCATAAGGCAGAGCTGAAGGATGAGACACCTACCCATAGGTTTGGGTGAATTATGCATGAGATGACCATGTCATTGCTTATGGAAAATTAGTGCATTACGTGTTGTAGATTGTCGAGTGTGAAGATGAAGTTGAAGCATAAGGCAGAGCTGAAGGGTGAGACACCTACCCGTAGGTTTGGGTGAATTATGCATGAGATGACCATGTAATTGTTAATGGAAAATTAATGCACTAAGATAGTCTTAGGGGGTTATCGTTGCGCAAAGTGCATCTCCAATTGCAATATCATTTTTGAAGGAACAAGTCAAGGTCGGAGTGATTGTTCCTTCGTCTTGCCATTAATGAAGAAGAGTTCATTGCAATTATGTCACTGTTATCCAGATGATTCCTTGTCGGGAACTGCTCATGGAGCTATAATTTTTGGGTCATGATAAATTGATCGTATAATGAATGAAAATCTGCTTATCGTCCTCCGGTCTGGAACAGACACATATGGGACATTAGTAGATATAAAGATGGTGGGAACGATCCTGGAGGCAATGCCCGGAGACAGTGCAATACCAGTAAAATCCCAAATTTTTAACAACACAGATATGTATTAGATTATATCGAAATGGTTAATATTGATTGTATAAAACATTATTGTTAACAATTAGAATTTGTGTTCTGCTTTGGTCTGAGATTTTTGTTTTAAGCAATAATGGGATGACTTTTTGTATTGTATGATGGTCATGTTGGCATAGCTGTCCATATTCTCCATGGTACTGTTTTGCGTTATAATATTTTCTATTACACTTAACTGCACAAATTATGAGAAGGGGGGTTTATTTATTGAAGTTGAGTTGGCAATAATAATATCCAGCAAAAATCAGAGGGTGGCAATTTTGATAGACATTGGCTGGAAATCATTATTTCTTATTGCACGCATAAACACACATGCACAACTCATCAGACACATAAATAGTTAACACATGCAACATGTTTCACACTCACATGTGTCACGATTGTTGGACATTTTGTGCTAAGCATTGAGGATTGTTTTGATGTGCTGCTTACCATTTTGTATTTTGTTCTTGTGTGCAGAGAACACTTTTTCTGTTATCCTTCCTATTCTCTTTCGGGTCCCTTTTTGAACTTGTCTGATCCGAGTGCAAGCTTGTCTTAGTATTTGTTAATCATCTACCACGCTTTAAATTTCATCATAGAGTTTGATTAATTTGTCTTATTAAAGGAGAAATAAAAGTCTGAACTCATGCCCTTGTGTAACCCCCTTTTGTGTTTGAGGTGAGAGTGGGTTTCACACTGATGAGAACTGAGCTCAAAGTTACCTCAGTAAACAACCAAACCTAACCAACTGGCCTGCAGTGCGAGTCACAATTTGTGTTTGTCGTGTGATGTTCACCTTTGACCTCTGCTCTGTGTGACAAGGAATCATGGGAGATGATGGGAGAGTACATCAGTGTGTCTAGGCCCAATGGCTTTTATCATTGGCTGACAGTTTGGGCCAACAGTAGAGAGAGTACACAAAGATATTCTAAAAGGGTCAGATGGATTACTTAAGAGCTCGGCGAACCGGGCTGATAGTTAGTGGGGACAGTACACTTTTCACAGTGGAGGCTATCCAAAAACTCAGACTAGAATTTGAACGGAGAATTCAACTGGCCTATCGACGTGTAAAATGTGTCCTGTTTAAAAGGGACATAACCAGTGTTTCTGTCCTCACTACTCATATAGGGAAAAGAGACCGGATGCTTATCTTCCCCTTTAGAATATCTTTGGAGTACATCAGTGTATCTAGGCCCTTAACTCCAATGGCTTTTATCATTGGCTGACAGTTTGGGCCAACAGTAAAGAGAGAGTGAGAGCTGTAGGACCAGTGATCTACAGCAATGGAAAATCATTGTACAGCTGTCTGTTGTGAATGACTATGACTCTCACACTAGGAGGCATTTGCACTGGCTCTTTGTTCCGCAGACTTGGGGATTTGTTGGCCTTTGGGGATCCTCCCTGTCCTAAAGTCCTCTTGGCTGAGAGAGTGGGGATGTCCCCTGGGAAGGCGTCTCCACAATGAACAATTTCCAGCCAAGCTTTCCAGAATAACAGTTGCCTCCTCTGCTGTCTGCAGGTCATAGACTGACACAACTGACTAGCACACACGCACCATCAGCACCAACAAACTGTGGCACAAAACAAAGGAACATCACAAACAGAAAAACAAACACTCAGTATAATTCATCAAGCCAAAGTTAAGTTTTCATTGTTTTATTAATGTTTCAAAGCATTTTATGAAAACAAGCAAATAAATAATGAAACAAGGAATTAAAATTTAAAGAATAAAAAACATATACCGGTAGTGAAATCTCTCTATACTGTTTTGGGCAATTCTGCCATTATGCCTGCCAAACAACAACAAAAATGATCCAATTAGAAAAGTACTACAGTACACCCCGCTTATAGTAAAGTGCAGGGGAGCAAGGCTTTTCCTTTACTATAACAGGTTTTTCTTATAAACGATTTTCGGATATAGTAAAGTTTTGATGATATTTTTTATCTTATCCGATGTTGTTTTTCAAAGTCAAAGCTAACGTAAAATACTAAATATAAACCCATCCTACCCCTTCCTCATATGGTTTGAGGTCCAAAAAGGTGATTGGGTTTATACATGGTATATTTCCCTGTGCACAAAACAAAACTAGCTGTAAAAGCATATAGTGTACAACCTCTAACTTCCAGAATCGCCTTTGAATCTATTCATGCGTGCGCACACGCACACGCACACACAACACACACACACCGTGACAGAACAGTTTGCCTGCGGACATTTCGCCTATGGACACTTTGCCTACGGACATTATGCCTATGGTCACCATGTGGACAACTACTGGACATTATGCCTACAGACAATGCCTGATAATAGATTATCATCCCTGCAATAAAATATCGCATGATGCTACAGCAAAACCCAGTTATAAGAAAATCGAAGGGAGATCATTTTTTTGTTTTCTTAAATCCGTGTTTTCTTATATCCGAAACTCAAATAAAAGAAAACATTTTGATTTTTTTTCTTATAACCGAGTTGAATGGGGGAAAAGGGAAAAAATAAAAGAGAAAAAGAGAAAAAAAGAAAATAAAAGACAAACAGAAACATAAAACAAAGAAAAAAATGCTTTTACATAATTTGGTGCATGAAAAAAAAGGGAAAAAATGCAAAACAAAGGAGGAAAAAAAAGAAAGAACAGAACAGAAAATTAAAAACAAAAATGACAGAAGTGGTGTGAGTTGCATGATGAGCGAGCAAGATAGCGGAGAGCAGATGAATGAGTGGGTGTGGTGTGAGAGTAACATATTTGTTTAAATGTAAATTTCTGTTTCTTGTTTTTAATCAATATTCTAATTTGGATGTATAACTTATTTTACACAGTGGAAGACAATTTTGTATTTGCGTTTGTACAATGTACCAATAAGGCTTGCGGGGGACCTATGACGTAAAATCAAAATACTCACTCGGTTATAAGAAAAATGTTTTGCTTATTCCATATCCAAGTTTTCTTATATCCGAAACTCGTTTGCTTTTATGTGGATGTTCGTCCACATATTCAGTTATTTGTATTTATCTTCTTAAAGAAATGAATTGCCTTTTCCTCTCTGCCATTGCTGCTGAAAATGTAAGGATGGACAGTCTCTCTACCACCAACACAAAAGTACTCATATTTTTTTCTTCTGCTCAACATTTATTTTGCACAGAATACTGAAGGAAAGTATGGAATAAAGGAACAAAAACAACTCAATTAGTCTTGTAATCAAGTGCCTGTACTGTTTAGAATGTCTGTGACACAACTGGTATGAGGTCTTTCCCTTTTTGGAAGGACTTCAACAGAACATCCTTTCAGTTCAGGTCCAACTCATTTTTAAAGACACATTGGTTTTTTCTGGGTAGCTGTGACCCACATACAAAATCCCCAAACTTCAAATTGAGGCTGCTCTTTAACATGATGTTTCCACAGTCAAACCTGGTCAAAACAAGATTTTGTACCAGCAGGGAAAACAGTGAAAAGTGATTTTGACAACACTTTAAGAAAATCAATGGTAATTCGCAGTAAATAGAACTCGCTTATAAGAAAATGAACTGCAAACCAACTCTCTTGTATGACATCATTTTCTTATATCCAAGTTTCCATTGCGGATGGGAGAACAATATTGCTTGCTTATAACCGAGTTTTCTTATAAGCGAGTTTTTTATATCCCAGTTTTGATCATAGATAAGAAAGAAGAAGTTCATGCAGGAATTTTTTTTTTGCTTCAAAAGTTTTCTTATAAGCGAGTTTCTTATAAGCGGATTCGGCTGTATATATATTTTTTTAGGATTCATTTTTTTCCACTAAGTAATGAGGGGAAAGAAACATGTTTTTGAGTGCCTTTCAATTTCGTTGATGAAGGTGGGTAGAGGGAGTATGAGACTGTGATGTATACATTGATGACGTATTTACAAAGGTCAGGAAGAGGACAATTTTTTTTTTGCAACCAGGAGGAACCACAAATGACTTTACTATGTTATACTATATTATTTACTACGTAATTATAACCCAGTTGTTATTATGGGTGAGGGAGTGGTGAGACTGTGACGCATACATTGGTGACGTATTTACAAAGGTCACAATTTTTTTTTATTGTAACCGAGGAGCCAGTCCTGTGGGGAACCAAAAGTAACTTTACTATAGCAGTTTTTTTTGTTATAACCGAGTTGATACTATCCGAGGTCTATTTAGTAATAAAACAGTAGACCTTTGGCCGGGAACCAGTGCTTTCCTTTACTGTAACCGAAATTTCTTATAACCGAGTTTACTATAAACGGGGAGTACTGTAGGTATTTATTCAAGATTCTTTAATCAGCCAAAGCATCAGAATACAAAGGAAATCGTTTTGGTTTTGCACAAGACACAATCCAACAACAACGAAAGCATGCACATGGATGGACAACCAATATAAGAGGAAACAAAAATGGTAACAAAATCATATAGGATTCCAGTTTCCAATTGCACTACTGAATAATTATACACTGTAATAAAACATTTTTGTAAAAATTGCCTGTATAAATGTTAGTTACCCATTATTTTAGAAATGTCTCACATCTGCTTGTACCAGGCCGGGGGGACGTTGAATTCTCATTAAATTTAATGCTAATCATTTCATAGCTTTTTGAATTATGTTCTTCACACAAAACAATAATCTCCTTGGTGAAGGCAATACAGAATCCACAGAGAAATACAGACAGAGAACACAGACTGAGCAGATAACATGAACAGTGTATCTTGCAGTGAAAAAGACAACACACAAATCATGAGGTCTTTATGAAACCCAGATTGTACAACATTCAGGCATGAAGAGATGTTATGATGAACAAAAAAACAAGCGCGGATTCGCAATCGTTTGTGGCACGCCCAGCGGTCTATTTTTACCACTCCAATCATTGCATACACTGAGTCGCCTCCCCTGGCTTTTCAATAATTTTAATCTGTAAACCTGAATGCTATCTCTGCACCATTTCGTAACTTTTTATATCTTTTGGAAAACATTTAAAACTATTTATCCTACTTATACTCATCAAAAGAAGCACTGCATACTCGTCGTGTCTGTTGCAGTGTCTGTATTACGTATGTTTATTGTTTTGTACACTTTAAAATGAAGATTCATGTGCTCTGTTCAGTATATAATTCTTTCCATATGTTAGGATTGTAGATATGACTACTGAAATGTTACTTTATGCCCAAGTATTTTTTTCTTTTTTACAATATGTGCGACAATTTTGGACCGACAGACCGACCGACAGACAGACCGACAAAGTGAGTTATAGGTTTGAGGCTTGAGCACATGTGTGCACAGGTACACTCTCTCTCTCTCTCTCTCTCTCTCTCTCTCTCTCTCTCTCTCTCTCTCTCTCTCTCTCTCTCTCAAACTTTGTACATGTTAATAACATTATACACTTTGTGACTTCACTATTTGTTTCATTTTACACCAGCCACAAAGCACAGCTGCTTTGATTACTAAAGAAATTAATGCAAACATAAGGATTAAAGTAAAGTACTGATACATGGAAAGTTTATTTTAACAACAGCAGCAAAAATATTTCTGTTTCCATTTTTGTATCATTGGAAGTGATAGTCGCAGTATGTTTATAGCATTTAGCCAACACATTCAAAGATTCTCTGACATATGTCATCGCACACAGATACAATCATCATCAAACTCTATTACACTGTGGTAAAGAATACTACACACATGAGGATTGTGGAAAATCCAAAACACAGATTCAAATCTTTATTTGGTCATTTCTATTTTCCACCCTTAGTACAGTATAGTATAGTTATACAGTGTATATAGACCGCAAGGCCTGTTGCTGATATTTTGATTAGGAAACTAACTAGCCTAACTTTGGGCTACAACCTAGCAATTTTTTTATTGCTCTTATTTCTGCGACTGTTCACACGGGCGGTCTGCAGCAGACACACTGGCTGTGGCACGCAGCAGGTGACTCACGTTGCTACAATACATATAGTCCTCGAGGACCTTGTCTATTCTGTTCTACCCTTCCCGTCATTTATAGGTAGTCCCGCCAACAGCTATGGTCATCTCAGGACTGTTACCATGTGAAGTTCGAGCACGTATCACAAAACACGCATCAATACATCCCACCAACATTCACAGAACTTCAGACTGTGTTCAAACTTCATGGGTCATGTGACCCCTGCTTACAGAAAATGATGGGTCAATTTCCAAAAGCGTAATGTGTCACTAGTATTACACTTTAATTTTATTACAGACTTCATGGGTCAAATGACCCCTGGGTGCAAAAAGGAGGGGTCAAATCACCTTCAATAAGGGTCAATGACCCTGGCCCGCTGACAATCTGAAGCTCTGATTCAACAACCTGAAAACATAGCAAGAACATAGAACAATTTATAACATGACACCTCCATCACTGTAATCTTTAGCCCATAAATCTAGACAGTGCTGCAAAAAGTCAGCCCTTCCGCTTTACTTGTCGGATTCAGACAAAAAAACATATACTAGTAAGCTAAAATACATGACAAGGTGAGATAGGAAAATATGCACTGCAGAATGGACAACGGGTGCCCACTCAAGAGCATAAGGTCTCATGCCTAGACGCCAGTGAACAACAAAACAGCTGGCATGTCATCATATAGTAAAAAGCCAACTGTCCGTGTCTCTGTGTGTGTGTGTCTGAAACACGAAACGGGCCTTATAACTCCGCCGTTTTTCGACCGAATCGCTTCAAATTTGCTGTGAGCCCTCACGGGGCGATGGCAACGGCAACCGAGGCGGCCGTATCATTTGCGCGGTTTCGCAAATGCGCGAAACGCGCATCCGCCGGCCTCTCGGTGCCCTTATCTCCGGCGTTTCTGGGCCGATTGCCTTCCAATTGGGCAGGTACATGACCGGGGACGTTGACTATCGGTGTGCCAAACCGGAAGCGAATCGGTTCAGAAACGCGCGCGCTATACGCCGCTTCACCTTTTCACGAATAACTCCGCCGTTTCTTAACCGAATCGCCTCAAATTTGCTGTCAGGCTTGCTATGGCCCGGGCGAAGCCTGGCAGCAAATCGGGTGAGCGCGTCACTCTCAGAGCAGCGCCAACGGGAAACGAGGCCTTATAACGCCGCCGTTTCTTAACCGAATAGCTTCAAATTTGCTGTACTCAGCGTTACCAGTACTTGGCGTTACCGTTACTAGGCGTTACCAGTACGGTGCATTGCCAGTACTAGGCGTTGCGCTAGTAAATTGTAAAAAGGAAAAAGTTTAAAGGGTTTTTATAGAAAAAAGGCAGAACAGTGCAATGGACCAGTAAGGGAGAAAGATAGTAGACAAGAGAAAGAAAAGGCAGAGTCAACGAGAGGGATATTGTTAGAAAAAGTTACAAGCACAACTTCCAGAAGGTGGGGGAACTGTTTATACAAGAGTCCCCGGTATCCCCAAAGGGAGGAACTCATGGATTGTGGGGTCAACCAGCTCCCCGAATGAAGGCACAAGGCATCCACCCACTGCCGGGCTCCTCTCCATAAACTTCCCCACCACGAGAGGTGGAAGCCCGCAAGGGGTCCCCTTCTCTAAAGTCTTCAATGAACATCCAACACCTTAATAATGTGTCATGGGTTAATCTTACAATATCAACTTACTTAAAAATACATAACTTTTCTCGGAAAGTGTTTTGTGCCATTTCCAGGTCTTATAACATAACCACAGCTTCCACAATTCATATGCATTTTCTTGAGAACCACAATGTGTTTTTACTGCAGTGTACACTGTTACTGGTGTTCACTCTGTATGTGTGCCTTCAACTGATATAAATATCTGAAATCAGCAGGACAGTGAGGACAGCGGTGAGGGTTTTTACCAGTGTGAATCAAACGATGTCTGCTCAGATTATTGGAGTGGGCAAAGCCTTTCCCACAGTCTGAACACACATGGGGTCTATTTCTTATGTGAGTCAGACGATGATCTGCGAGAGCACCTGTCTGGACAAAGCCTTTTCCACAGTCTGAGCACACATGGGGTTTTTCACCTGTGTGAATTCTCCTGTGCACTGTTAACTGGCTAGATTGAGAGAAAGCTGCCCCACAGATATCACAGACATGGGGTCTGGCACCTTCATGAACTGATTTTATGTGCTTATGTAAATCACCTAGCTGCTTGAAACCATTGCCACAGTGTTGACACTTGTAAGGCCTCTCCCCTGTGTGGACTCTCTTGTGCTTTGTCAGGTCACTGGCCTGAATAAAACTCTTACTGCACACATCACACATAAACGGTTTCTGACTGCTGTGTGTCAACCTATGTATCTTTAAATGAGAACACTGAGTAAAACTCTTACTGCACACATCACACATAAACGGTTTATGACTGCTGTGTGTCAACCTATGTATGTTTAAATAAGAACACTGAGTAAAACTCTTACTGCACACATCACACATAAACGGTTTCTGACTGCTGTGTGTCAACCTATGTCTCTTTAAATGAGAACACTGAGTAAAACTCTTACCACACACATCACACACAAAAGACCTAACACCACTATGAATCACTATGTGTCTCTTCAGTTTGCTGGCTTCAAAAAAAGACTTTCCGCAGACATCACATACATACAGTCTCCTCCTTTCCTCCCCATCTTTATCACAAGCAATTTTATCATCGTTTTTCTTTTCAGCTGTTTTTCTGTTGCTGTGGCTATCAGTCTCCTTATTTTTGCTTGTGTTGCTACAGTTACCAGCATCACATCTGTCAGGTGTGGAGGACCCATGTAACACCACATGCAGTTTCTCTCCATGAACCGACGCCAGGTGGAGTTCCAAACTGCTGACCAGCACAAAGGCAGCAGGACAAAGGTAGCATGCGTGCTTTGAGTCCAGAGACAGCAGTGAAGTGTTGTCAGACATGGGCTGTACTGTGCTGTAGACAGCTGAGGGCTGATCTGGTGAGTCTCCCTCCATGGACCAGCTTCTGTGAAAATAGAACATTGCAACACTGCCTGAAAATTGTTTCACAAAGATTCCCCAATTCAAAACAATTATACATTTTCATAATTTAAAAAATCGTAAAACTTAGACATAGATTGTAATTAAAAATTACTTAAACCACTTCATTATTTGTGGGGAAAAGAAAGATATTTTTTAGTTGAGTGGTGTGCATTCTCTCCTTTATTCCTCCATTAAAATACGAAACACGATATATCGATAGGCAAAAATAATAATAAAAATAATGATAATAATACTGAACATTTATATAGCGTTTTACTCCCTTTGCAGGGAGCTAGCTCAAAGCGCTTTACATAGTTAATAAAACACAAATAAGTTAATATATACACATAAGACTCACTACAATCAAATCAAATATACATAAAATAATATTATTTAATAGGCAAAACATGAGTGACTACTGTATGTCAAACACACTAAATCAGAATCCAGAGAACAGAAATCTTCTTCTTTTCGTACGTCTTAAGATGGACTTGGGAACAGAAATGACACATCAAAGAAGCTTTGAATCCTCGTTAACAGCCGCGAACAAATTGTGCGAAGCTGGTAATGTTTTCAGTGGATTCTGAAGCCGACTATCTATCTATGTGAACGTGATAACGTTTGAACAGTGACCTAGGATGCTCAAACTTTGCATGCGCATAGTTACTAAGAATATCTAGGCAAAGTTAAAAAATGAAGGTCATAGGTCAAAGGTCAAGGTCACAGGAGCCAAAAATACTGCCAAGCACCTGACACGATAACGGAGGGACCTAGGACACTCAAATTTCGTATGCCGATCGCGATAGGTACTAAGAATATCTAGGCCAAGTTCGAAACTGAAGGTCATAAGTCAAAGGTCAAGTCACTGGTGCCGAAAATGCTGCCAAGCCCCTGGCACGATAATGATTGAATGGAGGAACTTAGGACGCTCAAATTTTGCATGCAGATAGGTACTAAGAATATCTCAGCCAAATTCAAAAGTGAAGGTCATAGGTCAAAAGTGAAGGTCACTGGAACCAAAAATGCTGCCAAACACCTGGCACCATAATAGAGGGACCAAAAACGCTCAAATGTCGAATGCAGATAGGTAATAAAGATATCAAGGCCAAGTTAAAAAATGAAGGTCAAAGGTCAAGGTCATTGGTGCCGAAAATACTGCCGATCACCTGGCACAATAACGTTTGAGCGGAAGGACCAAAACACTCAGATTTTGCTTTTGGATGCGTACTAAGAATATCTAGACCAAGTTCGAAAATCAAGGTCCTAGGTCAAAGGTCAAGGAACCCGAAAATACTGCCACGCGGTTGGTGGTCTAGCTCTAGTTTTGTATTTGCATACGTTTTGGCAGTGTGACTTTTATTCTATCAAACTGATATATCTGGGCATCAATTCATATATATATATAATGCCACAAAGTGGTGGTTTCGACTAAAGGCAAGATCAATTTCTGGATTATGGTTTACAACATTACTTAATTTCCCTTGATTTTGACTGTGACTGTTTTACTTTTAGGACATTTGTTTGTTATCCTCCTCCTATTCTCACCTTCCAATATCAACATATTGTTCTTTCTTCTTCTTCTTCTTGGTGGTGACCAACTTCTTTATGCAGAAGTGATTATGTACACACTTTGAAGATGTGACCAGAGAAAGAAAAAGAAAACAAATAGAAGAAGGGGGAAAATAAATTTACAGAAGTCTTCACAAATGCAGTTAGAAATATCCAGTCCATGAATCCAAAAGTCCATGTCCGCTTGCTATTTGTGGGTGAGGAATGACCCAGCCAGTCAGGTCCCGCTGACCGAGATCCTAACATGATGCTGCGTCAATGGGGATGGAGGGATAGGAAACTGGACTAACTTCAAGTTCAAACACATCCAGAAAGAGCGCAAGCGATCCTTCAGGCGAGCAGAAGCAAAAAATAACCCTATTCCTTACCTGAGCAAGGCAGAATGCTGCTTCTTGCGCGTTCGTGTTGATGGTCTGCGAGTAGCCATTTGTCCTCTGCCTTTCTTTGCCAAGTTTCCTGGTAAGGGAGTTAACAATGCCATTTAAAACTAAGATATGGATCCACAACAATTCCCAGGTCTTTTTCAGCTGTTGTACTTTCTAGTTTACGGAACTCCTTACCGTCCCTCATATAATAATAGTTTGGATTGTGCCTACCTAAATGCAATACTTTACATTTTTCTGCATTACATTTTTAAAAGCCAAGTGTCTGTCCAATTAATTAATTTGTGAATGGATGACTGCAAATTGTTTCTGTCACTCACTCAGTCACTGTTTCAATTGTCGAGTAAGCTTTGGTATCGTCTGCAAATGTTTTATATTAGTCTACCATGCCAGGCATGTCATTTATATAGTAAATAAAGAGTATTGGGCCCAACACACTCCCCCGTGGGACACCACTAGTAACTGGTATTCTAGATCAGATGACACAGAACCATTTACATTAACATATTGAGTTCTATTATTTAAAAAGTCACTTATCTAGCTAAGTAATTTCCCTTGAATGCCATTTCCTTTCAGTTTGTTTATCAGTCTCTGATGAGGCACAGTATCAAAGGCCTTTTTAAGATCTAGATATATTGCATCTGTGGGTTTACTATTATCAAAGTTGTACATCCAGTCATGTATGGTTACTAAAAGTTGGGTCACGCATGATCGCCCGGCCTTTACATAAACCAAATTGATCCTTAGAGAGAATGTTATTGTTAGTCAAATGCAAGTGATCACACAAAACATCACGAACAAACCCTTCAAATACTTTACACACCACTGATGTAAGTCTGACAGGTCGATAATTCCCTGCATTGCTTTTTATCCTTTTTTTTAAAAATGGGTCGCACTTCAGCCTCTTTCCAACCTTGAGGTATCAATCCCTGGACAATAGTTTTATCAAACAAAAGTTTTATCAGTTCCAATGCATGTTTAGTCATCCATAGGGGCTTTCTTTTTTTAGAAGTCTTTTTTCACTTTAGGAATGAGGTTAGGACTGGAGCCAGAATGGTCAGCTCATTGACCGTGGGCCCTCAAGATAAATGTTCAGTAAGCTATCTGCAGTCTGGACTCCAGCTACTTTAAGAAATTTCATTGGATAACGGCAACGTCAAGCGGCCATTTTGTCTTGACTTTTTGTTTTCATTTCTAACCCTAACCCCAACCCTAATCCTATCCCTTTCCCGGGCATTATATCCTAACCCTATCCCTGTCTAACCCTATCCCGACCTGCAGAAAGGGATAGGAGTAGCAGTGAGTTCAAAACTTGAAGAACAAAAATCATTGGCGTCCAGACTGCAGATAGCTTTCTGTCAAGAGAAGAAGAAGAAGAAGAACTTATCCATTTAGTCCAGTAACTATTATTTATTCCAATCCATGAAGATGTACAAACTTTTTAACAACTTAGATGACATTAGCATTGATTCTCTTTTTACACTATCCATTTATAACAGCACTAGAAATCAAGAGGGAAAATTACATATACAGCGTTGTAATACTAACAGGCGTAAATATTGTTTTAGTAATCGAGTTGCTAACCTCTGGAATTTACTAACACCTAACCTAAAAAGAGCACCAACACTAAATACCTTCAAAAATCTCCTTGACAAAAATGAAAATTTTAGTCAACTATTTTGTAAACATGATGATTGAATTACAATCATAATTTTAAAAGGCATGCTTATGCAAACAAAACAGTGTCAATGAAGGGACGTTTATAAGCCGCGAGGCTTAGGCTTGAGCCAGTCCCACACTATACTATACTATACTATAACTATACTATAAGTATTAACATCATCTACATGACCATTAAATATCTTATAGCTTCAATTGAAACACGTCAATCTGGCGCGGATCTCTTGTACATTACCAATAGTTTTCCTCTGACTTAAAGAAGTAAACAGAATGATGCTTACATAAGTAAGGAGCCTAACAAAGACGGTTGAAGGAAACAAACCAAAGAACGAGATTCACTGGAACAACAGGAAGTACGTCATTTCATCCAAACGTGACCGGAGAAAACTGCCTCTGACGAAAACGGCCCCTACGTAAACTGCCTTCCTTCCTTCCTTCCTTCCTTCCTTCCAGTAAGTCAAACCACAGTCAAACTTGACTATTCTGTCACTGTAGAAATTGGGGATCTGCAGAAGAGCGCCTTAATACAGGGAGAGGGGTAGAGGTGGAGGGAATGGGGTAGGGAGGGGGGTGGGAGGGGTTGAGTATTGCTGGATAACTATTTGGTGACCATCTACACACAGGTGTCGATGGTCTTGGCCTGCACAGCTTCCTGGGGCAGCTCGTTCCAGTCCCGGATTGTTACGAAGACGGCCTACTTGTTACGAAAACGGCCCTACCAGTTACGAAAACGGCCCAGGTGTTGCATAAAATATTTAACCCATGAAATAAATACTCTTTTCCTTATTCAAATTGTTTACTGTTTGGGAAAGATTCGCCCCTAAATACATTCAGAGGCGTCTTGTGGCATGCAGAAAGAACAGAAGATTCATTATTAAATATTGAGAAGTCAGGCATATTTTTCTAATATTTATTATTATTTATTTTTGTTTTCATGGGTGGTTGTTTATATTGTCCGCCATTTCGAAAAGTACGAAACTAAGTGGCATATAATAGTAATAATAATGAGGAACATTTATATAGCGCCCATCCTACTATGTAGGCTACAGGGCGCTTTACATACAATTGAAATGGAATAAAAATATGAAACAAAAATCTAATAACATGAGCAGACAAAACAATACCAGTCAGACTTTGTTTGGCCGGTAAAAATACACATAACAATCAGCAACAACAACTGCTGTGACTACTACTACTACTTAGTACTTACTACTACTACTTAGTAGTACTTATATAATATGGCTTTACATCCTCCCGCTCTATTTATTGGTTCTTTCTGTGTATATTGAGCACATAAATATCAATATTATAATAGTTGACTTATTTCTCTAGTGCGCTTTTGAAAGGTACTTAAATTATTTCACGGTAGGTACTTATTTCTCATGACACCGGCCCAATCCGAACAATCAGTTTTCGTATTTTGAGTAGGGCCGTTTTCGTATTTTAAGTAGGGCGGTTTTCGTTATTGACAATAGGGCCATTTTGGTTTTCAAGGGCCGTTTTCAACAGGAGCCGTTTTATCCGGTAACCCATCCAAAGGGGGTTAAGTCCCAGCAAACTTGGAAAAGAAAGAAAGGTGTATTTAAATTGTTCCGCTAGAGAACTGGATGTAGTCTACAGTTTTCTTTTTTTACTCAATAATTTAGCAAGTATAAAATTTGAATACACCGAATTTCCTATCTTATTCTTTGCTGCCGATTTGTACATCAAAGTTAGGGTTGGCTGATCAAGCCACGTTTTTGCCAGCAAGAGAAGATAATTCATTTTTCCTTTCATGCTTTGTGTGTGTGTGTCACTGTGTGTGTGTGTGAAGCTGTAAATGCATCGTCATTAAATGCGTTCAAAAATTCAATATATAACCATTTCCATAAAATTGTGTTCTCTGTCAACGATTAATTATGTATAAGGTCTGTCTAAATAGTCATGAATCAGTTTTGTCGATAAAACAAACAATAAATGAAAGACAACACAGAGGCCGAGAGGGCAAAAGGCTGAAAATATATAGCGCCTAAATTGATAGGATAAATATGATCTATGTGTGTGTGTGTGTGATTCTTCAAATATAAACAGACATTCTGTGATTCAGGATTGCACAATGTTGAAACAAATTAGAAGCGAACTTTAATATTATAATAATAACAATGAATATTTAGGGCGCTTAATCTTAACAAAAGCCCTAAGCGCTTACAATCATGATAAAAACAATACTAACAAAATGAAAAGCTAGACAACACACAAAACACTCACATGAACTTGAGGTCAAACACACACACACACACACACACACACACACACCAACAAAACACACACACACACGCGCACACACACACACATGACTCAATGGATAACCTTTGCAGGAGGAGGAGGAGAAAGATTATGTTTTGAAGAGAGTTGTTTTGAGGGAGGACTTGAAAGAAGAGAGGCTGTTTGAGGTTCGGAGTGCAGAAGGGAGGCCGTTCCAGGAGGAGGGAGCTTGGAAAGAAAAAGAACATTCGCCAAGAGTTCTGGCACGGAAACGGGGGATTATCCAGAAAATTACATTACTATTATCATGTGTTTGACTAATCAGTTTCTTTACTACTTTGTTACAGACCAGTACAAGGAACCTGAACTGCAGACACAATGGACGGAGTTAAGGAAGAGGTCATAGAAGGAGACTGTGCACCTTGGATGGACAGTGGTGTTGCGGTGGTCAGTAAAATTCATCAGTTTTTTCTTTAACCCTTTCGCCGCCAATGTCGCATTTTAGCACCACAATGGTTTAACACCCATGTCACTAAAAGGCATCAAATCGGGGCCTGTTATCCAAATACCCTATTTTCTTAATTTTGGGAAGTAAGGATAGGCCTTACTTTATGCATGTCACAGAGGAATTTCCAATATTGCAGATGATTTATTTTCTCTACCCAGGTAAGTTTAATGGTATTTTTTGGCTGAAAAATGGCTGGCGGCGTAAGGGTTAAACCCTTTCAGGCCTTTCTAATTAAGATCACAGGCAGATCTGTGAGTTATTGAAGAAGTGGGGGTAGTAGGAGGGATATCTCATCATTCCTGCTGTAAGCTGCTCTGTGTGTGTGTGTGTGTGTGTGTGTGTGTGTGTGTGTGTGTGTGTGTGTACGTGTGTGTGTTGTTCTTCGGTTTAACGTCCTTCCACTAAAAGTGGTTCAGACAATATAGTAGTGTGATGTTGGTGTGGTGAGTGTGCCTGTGAGTGTGTGTAAGCATTAAAGACAGTAATAGAATGGTGTTGCAGACCTAATCATGACCCACACCCCCCCCCCCCCCCCCCCCCCCCCCCCCCCACCCCATTAAAAAAGTTAAATTTACTTGTAAAGAACATAACCGAACATTCAGTGTATGTGTTTGTCTGTGTGATTGTGTGAATACTGTATATATGTGTGTGTGTGTGTGTGTGTGTGTGCGTGTGCATGTGAGTAAGCATGCATGAATAGGTTTGTATACATTAGTCTGTCTGTCCCTGTATAGATCTGTAATGTTGATGTGACAAATTTCTTTGTTAAAGACATATAAAGCAATGTTCTCTTTCATAAATAGAAGCAGGAACCAGCATGGTCCATGGAGGAAGACTCATCAGATCAGCCTTCAGCTGTCTACAGCACAGTACAGCCCATGTCTGACAACACATCTGAGTCACTGCTGTCTCTGAAAAGAGGTCGTGTGTGTCAGCATTGTTCTGCTGCCTTTGTGCTGGTCAGCAGTTTGGAACTCCACCTGGCGTCAGTTCATGGAGAGCCTCTGTCGTTCCCTGAGTGGACTGGGAGCAGTGACAGACTGGTAAGTGGAATTCTCATCCATTCCTGGGCTCTACAATGAATATAGTAAGACAAAATTGAAAGAACTGGAATTTCATTTTGAGATAACCAATATATTGAGGTAAAGAGTGTTGGCATACAGAGGATTAAATTGGGGCCCAAAAAATATTATGAGTAATCTCATTTTGTTTTAACCATTTAGTGAGCTGGCTGGTTCCACTATATTTTATAAACTCATAAACAGAGATGGAAGGAGAATAGAGAGGGTGCTCTTTATTTAAGGATGTGCCAGTTAGTTTACAGGATAATCATATTTGATTTTAAACCTTATATTATTAACCCTTAGCCTGCCAGGAATTTCGGCCAATTACAAGCTACGAAATAATGGATTTTCTAGTGACGTACAGTATTCATGGGGTCACTTCGTGTACACTGACGTTCCGGAATGTTGGAATGGCAGTGTAGAGTGCATGTAATAGCCGACGTTCTGGAACGTCAGCAAGGCAGTCTAAAGGTTAACAGGAAGCATAACAAATCTGTTTTATTATTTCCTCCTTGTTTCAACATTACTGATACATATTTCATCATTAAATCACTTGGCAGTGAAAGGGGTTAAATCACTTCATTTTCTTCTGGTTTCATTATTACTGGCATTAGTATTGCACTATTCCACTATACTGGAAGCAGACTGTTTACATTTGTAATACCTGGATACAATGCTTTGAAATGAATGTGATCACACTGCTGTATATTGCTTTATTTTCATTTAAAAAAATCATTACAGATGTTCTCACAAGGGAGACTGTATTCAGAAGAGACAGACCATGTCAGGGAATATTCTACAGAATCAACTGTTGATTTTGTTGTGGTGAGTAGTTCTTTATTTTTGATAACAGAATCTTACATCGTTACAATTTGGCTTTTGTTGAAATAGTTATAAATGGCCTACATTTTGGAACTTAATTTTTGTGGACAATTTTTGCCTGAAACTTAGATAAAAAGACGGACCATAGTTGGGTTCAATTTGCCAGTTGTGCAAGCTTTTAGCTGAGCAGTACAGAAGTTTATCTAGAGGCATAAATGGGATTGATTGCAATTAGACTTCTTAACTCTATCAAAGTTTATAAATCAGCATAAATGAAAGATTCTTTTTAAAAGTAGGACGTTCGTTTTCACAGAAGCTGGAACCAGCATGGTCCATGGAGGAAGACTCACCAGATCAGCCCTCAGCTGTCTACAGCACAGTACAGCCCATGTCTGACAACACTTCTGGGTCACTGCTGTCTCTGAAAAGAGGTCGTGTCTGTCAGCATTGTTCTGCTGCCTTTGTGCTGGTCACCAGTTTGGAACTCCACCTAGCATCAGTTCATGGAGAGAAACTGCACATGGTGTTACCTGGGTCCTATGGTGATACAAATAGAAAGAAAAGGAGTAAGCAGCATGTGTGTGATGTCTGCACAAAGTCTTTCATTACACCCAGCAAACTGAAAATACACAAATTGTTTCATGGTGGTGTTAAGGCATTTGTGTGTGATGTGTGCAGTAAGAGTTTTCCTCTGGCTTTTCAATTGACAAGACACAAGAGAGTCCACACAGGGGAGAGGCCTTACAAGTGTCCACACTGTGATAAGGATTTTAAAGAGTCAGGTACTTTACAGAGTCACATCAAGTCTGTTCATGACAATGCCAAACCCCATGTCTGTGATGTCTGTGGGGCAGCCTTCTCTCTTTCTCGCAATTTAACAGTGCATAAGAGAGTTCACACCGGAGAAAAACCCTATGTGTGTTCAGACTGTGGGAAAGGCTTCAAGCAGCCTAGTAATCTAGCAGACCATCGTCTGACCCATAGTGGACAAAAACCTCATGTGTGTTCTGACTGTGGGAAAGGGTTTGTCAGGCCCACTCATCTAGCACAGCATCGTCTGATTCATTCTGGACAGAAATCTCACAACTGTCCTCACTGTCCTGCTGCTTTCTATCAGTCAGGGCACCTAAAGAGACATGTGCAGTCAAAGCATCAGTGACACTGTCCTATTAATGCAGTGTCTGTGTCTGTGTGTATTTTGGACCTAAACTAAGATCATCAGGTGTCAGGGACTCTGTGTGCGTTGGAATGTCAACTGTTGATCATGTTGGAAGCAGAGGACTGCCCAGTGTGTTGATAGAGCTTGTATTGAAGTGAAAAGGGGCGTGGATGTTATACTCATGTACATTTTCCAATGTGTAATCTTTATATATGTTGTATAGAATGTTGACCCGCATAGAATGTATACATTCTATGATGAGATTGTAGAATGTATGCATTCTACGACTGGTTCATAGAATGTATACATTCTATGAAAATGAAACACAGAATGTATGCTTTCTACAGCGAAATTGTAGAATGTATATGTTACGCCCAATCCATGAAATTGCCCATTTCATGAAATTGGCAAAATGGTTTGCCCAGTTGGTGAAATAGCCAATTTATAACTTGTAATTGAGAAAAGCAATATGAACGAAAAATAGTTTTTGTTCATTAGTACACATAGATCAAGAATTGGTTCAAAAGAATGAGAAATCTCATCTGTAGATGAGTTAAAACTATTCTTTTCATACTTAATTTGATAAAACGTTTGAATCAACATGTGGCTCAGGCATGCCCCAGCTTAGCATCTGGTCGAGTTGGGGGGCAGGATAGGGGTGCAAATACAATGTAGAAAAGTGTGATACCATTGAATCAATCTTAATCAATACCTGTGTGAATGGGGATTCAAAAATGTGATATACATTGTCCATTTCATAATGTGATATACATTGTCCTTTTCATAAATTGGGCAAAGCATCTTGCCCATTTCATGAAATAGGCAATTTCACGGATTGGGCGTAACATATACATTCAATGGACAAACTTATGGAATGTTGCCGGGAACCTGATGTGTCATAGAATGTTGATGGTTGTACCTACCACTACAAGTGGTTTGATACCTTGTCATCGTGCACTCACTGGTCGAGAACCACTCAGGAACAAGGTGCTCATACGATTGAAAAGCATGAAGCGCCATCAATATTTTTAAAATTGTTTTCTTATTGTTCACCCACTGGTTGAGAACCACTCAGGAACAAGGCACTCGTATGGCTGAAAAGCATGAAGCACCATCAATATTTTTTTTCTATCTTTTTAACTGTTCACAAAATGTACACAACACATTTACATTGGTGTTACTTGAGCAGTGCATCTCTGTTTAAAGTCGTTGATCACAGGTTGAGAATCACTGAGGAACAATACACTTATACGTTTGAAGGGAGAGAAGCGCCGTAGAGTCTTGTTTATTTTAATTAAACTGTTCACAAAATGTACGTGACGCATTCACTTTGGTGTTAGCTGAGCAGTGCGCTTCTATGATCCACTTGCAAACACGAATGGAGGGCGAAGAAGTGACCTCAAGAGATGATTTTAAAGATGCGTTTTATAGACGGTGGATGTAGATAATTTCTGACAGAAATAAGAATGTTTCTGCTTTATCCCAAGTGAGGTACATGTATCCTGAATTCTTGGACGTTGTCAGACAGGCAAGGACAACAAAATCCAACAAGGAAAGGAATGTCATCAGATCAAATCTCCTGATGGCATTTCTTGGTGTTCTGTATGCGTTTGTTGATTTGTCGTCTATATTTACAAAATTGGCTATGTGACGTTGAGAGACGCCCCTCTTTCGAATATAGTCTACTTTCTACACTTTTGGTCGTGTAATGTTGACAGGCTCCATTTCAGCCTGTGTAATGTATGCATTCTACAACAAAACCCATAGAAAGTATACCAACGTCAATGTATTTTTCCATTTTTATGCTACTTAGTAGTCAATTTTTGAAGAAGACAACACTACAATAAGAAAGCAAATGTGACACTCCTGTACATAATATAATAATAAGAAAGAAATTCTTCTATAGCGCAACACCTCACATAAAGAAAAGAGAGCTCTTTGCGCTTTACCACAGAAATGATGAATGAGACGATAAAACAACACTTGTATATTTTTTTAACCCTTTCACCGCCAATGTCGCATTTATGCACCACAATGGTTTAACACCCATGTTACTTAAAGGCATCAATTCAGGGCCTGTTATCCAAAGACCCTATTTTCTTAATTTTGGGAGGTAATGATAGGCCTAATGTTATACATGTCACAGAGGAATTCACAATGTTCCAGATCAAAAACATTTCTCTACCCAGTTCAGTTTAATGGTATTTTTTGGCTAAAAAATGGCTGGCGGTGAAAAGGTTAAATGCCGAAAAATACATGTAAAAACAAACTAACATAAAAATCAAGAAATACATAAGAATAGGCCTAGGATTTAGAACACTGTAACAGCTTTAAGCTAAGCAAATGTGACACTCCTGTACATAAGAATACTAGGATTTAGAGCACTGCAGCAGCATTAACCTTTACCGGACTTCTGGGGTCGCCCACGACCCCTTGACACACAAAACATGTTATATCTCTAACTATTTAAGCAATCTTCATGAAATTTCATGACTTTGTAAAAAACGTAAATGGCTTTAAGTGTGTTAAATTTCATTAATGTGTATAAAATATAAATGACGTAATATGACGCATAATTTTGATATACCTGTCCGGATGACGGGGGTCTCCCACGACCCCTACTTTAAAGAGCACTGCAGTGCATTGAGTAGGGGTCGTGGCCCGGGAGACCCCCGCCATCCGGACAGGGATAAACACATGGTGACTCATTGACAAGTAGGGGTCGTGGGAGACCCCCGCCATCCGGACAGAGATAAACACCTAGGAATTCGCTCTTTGCTGAGTAGGGGGTCGTGGAAGACCCCCGCCATCGTGACTGTGTAGTCAAAAGCATGATCCGGTAAAGGTTAAGCTAAGACAGGGGAAGCAATAAGGTAAAAGAAAACTTCAGAGCATAGCCCGAGTTATTTCCCTTCCTAAGGTTTTTTATTATAATATTATGGTTGCTTTGGGGTGAGATTGCTGACACCAATGTGCATTTTTTTTTCTTAGCTCTGGAACGCCTTAAAGACTCGCCACGTCACATGTCAAAATCATGGTTTCCACATGTTTTCCCTCTTTATGTCTTATAGATGGTAAGAAATCTGGCAAGCATAAGAAGGAATGTGACACATGATGTGGGAGGTCTTTAACATGGAGGGTGACACCCATTTTACTTTTTTTGTTTTTGTTTTTTGCATGCGATTTTTGTGTGACTGATGAGGGAGGGGGGGGGGGGGGAAATTTTGACCAAATGACAACTTTTTCGTTGCCACTGGGTTTAACGTGTGCTAAGTACATGGGCACATGGGATCTCGGTTTATCGTCTCAACCAAAAGACTCCATGTTCAGACCGCAAGGCCTAGTGCAAAGTGAGAGGAAAAATCCCCTGTACCCAGGTTCGAACTCGGGTTTACTTGACACGAAGCGAACGCGGTACCACTGTGCCACTCTACACATGTGACACGTGACGTGGGGGGTCTTTAGCATGGAGGGTAGACGGAGTTGATCCATGATGTTCTGGTGCGGGAGGAGAGCTGGTTGTTGTCGCCAAAGAATCTCTCCCTGAGGTACATGTTTTGTTTATTTTGCTTGAAGACATTTGTTTGTTTTCTTCTTCTTCATACCTGAATCAGTATGGTATGATCTACTTACCCACATGTTTCTGGGTCATTGTTTAACCCTTTCATCGCCACTGTCACCTTTTGGCACCACAATGATTTAACACCCATGTTACTAAAAGGCATCAAATGAGGGTCTGGTATCCAGTGATCTTATGTTCGTAATTTTGGGAGGTAAGGATAGGCCCTATTTTATGCATGCCACAGATGAATCTGCCAACAATCTCTATTCTCTACCTGGGTAAATTTAATGGTAAATTTTGGCTGACGAATGGCTAGCGTTGAAAGGGTTAATGACTATATTTTTTATATATAAAATCATTGAGTGTTCAGTTGTACTAAGATTTTTTTTTTTAATGTAATGACAAAGATATGAATGCATGATTGTGGTCATTCAGCCTTTTATGTCACATATTTTCCATACCACAATGTATTTTTCCATTTGTCATGTTTTTTGTTTTTTTTGCTTGGTTGTCATAATATACCATGGCCTCTTGACAGGTTAGACCTGGCGAGGGAGATATCTCATCAACATTCATGATGTTGAATTCATGGTAGAGTACTAAATAAACTACTATGACTGTCACTTGCAACAACACAAAAATGGTTGAGAATTTCAACTTGCTGCTGTTGTTAATTTTGTTGAAATAATCTCTCTTTGTTTCACATGATTCAGTACTGTCTATTCAAACTTTGTGCTTTCGTCAATAACTTTATCAATTTGCTACACTGTGTGTTTCATGCTGCAATGAACAGTCAGTGAAGCCACCAAGTATAGCTGTATTGGTAAATAAAGTTATTAACGTTAAAAAAAAGTTTGAGGGAGAGCAGCTGCACATATATATATGTAAATGTTTGCCTGTATGTTTTTATTTGTTCGTTCTTCATAGTATTTCTTCGCATGTTAATTTTGTTCATGCTTGGTTTCAGGAGAGAGAACATCTCTGAGTTATATGTGCGTATATGTTTATGATTGTTGTTTGTTTATAGTATTTTTTCAAGTGTGAATGTTGTACATGCTGGGTTTCAGTAAGACCTCATGATTTGTGTGTTGTCTTTTTCAGAGATACACTGTTCATGTTATCTGCTCGGTCTGTGTTCTCTGTCAGTATTTCTCTGTGAACTTTGTATTGCCTTCACTAAGGAGGTTATGGTTTTGCCTCTGTCTGTCTGTGTGACAACATTACCTGAAAAATAAACAGTGACTGCTAAACCTTCCACAGCATTTTAATAATACAGTGGAACCTCCCTTATAAGATCTTAAAAAATCATCCGAAGTGAGGTCTTATAAGGGAGGGGTCTTATAAGGGAGGGGTCTTATAAGGGAGGTAATTTTAATACTTACAAAGAAGGGCAATGTCTCAGAGAAGTAGGTCTTATGTGGGAGGGAGTCTTATAATGGGAGGTCTTATAAGGGAGGTTCCACTGTAAAAGGGATAGGAAAAGGTACCCGAGGAGGGAAAATACATAACATTACCGTATTTACTGAATGATGGATTTCAGTGAAATTTTATGGATGGTTAGGGTATTACCCAAAGAACTGTCATTCAGTATTGGAGACTTGTTGCATTGTCATGCAGGCATGGTAGACCTCCGCGAATCGCGGAAAACCTGCAAAAGTGAAAATTTGATGAAAAAAGAGGAAAAAAAGCTGGGGTAAAAATTCGCTCGGTGCCTAAAAATTACGTGCGTTAAATAAAACCTATGCAATCGCTTCGCGGAACCGGATGTGAATGACTGAACAAGAAACTTCCCGCCGAAGTTAGCAGTCGTGCGCGGCCTAGCTCACGCCACACGTTTCCAGATTTGTGATCCTAGTGCTTCTTTTTCTTCTTCTTCTTCTTCATTTTGACGCCCAACTTCATCATTTTAGTTTGAGTCGACATCTTTCAAATGAAATGCAGGATCGGTTGGATATTCTTCCGCAAAACTCACTTTGCCCCCACTACCATGCCTGGTCATGGAAATAAGGGTCAGTTTGAGATAGAGAGGCGAGGATTAATTATTTAGTTACAGGGTATTTAGATTTCATTTAATTTTTGTTTGTTTATAAAATGTATGTATGTACCTTGAAAAAAATCTATTAGATCTGTTATTACCATGTTTATTTATTATCATGAAATAGTTTAAATCAATAAACCAACTGAACCTTTATTTTGGCTTGGTGTGTTTCACTGAGTGAATGCTCCTGTTCTGTGTTTGTGTTGCCCCTGTCTTTCGCACTAACCTGTAGTTGTGTGCTTGTCAGTCGTGTACGACTATCACCACCAGATTGTAAAAGAAGAAACTGCTATTTTGGAAAGCTGGGGTGGAATTTGTTTATAGTGGAAATACCGTGCCCAGGGAACATCCCCACTCTCTTGGCAGTGAAATGACAATTGGGATTGTCCCCAAAGGCTAATTCCCAAGGCTGCAGCACTAAGTGTAATGTCGCCTATTTTGAAAGTCGTAGTCATTCACAAAAGACAAAGCTGTAAACTGATTCTCTATAACTGACACTGTAAAAAAAAATACTATCATTCAGCTCTCACTCTACATAGAGTAGAGGTCAAAGGTGAACATGACAAACACAAATTGTGACTCTCACTGCAGGCCAGTTGGTTATGTCTGGTTGTTTATTGAGGTCACTTTGAGTTCAGTTCTCATCATCAGTGTAAATCAAAGGACATAGCTGAACATTTACTTTTATTAACAACCACCTTTCTGTGAGACAATGGTGCATGCATATGTGTATATGTGCGTGCTTGTCTGTCTGTGCTTGTGTGTGTATCTTTCATTTAACGTCTATCCACTTCTCGTGATATTATGTGTCCGTTTTTCAGGTTTCACTGTCTGTACTTGTGTGTATGTATGTGTGTGTACATAACTACATACATGAGTAAATGACTGAATTCAAGTGTAAGCAATTGTATGTTAAAGCATCCAATATGGCTTCCGGAGTTGAGTTTTATAACACACATTAGCACAACACTGAACGTTTTGACAATAAGAATGATTCACAAAACACTAGCAATACAAACTAAAACTACTTTCAACATTTACAACAATCTACATGTATATTACACACATGAAGCATTGAACTCGTATAAAGATATTGGTAAACCTTTTATTTATAAAACTGGAACCAGACTACTAACACAATTTTTCTCTTCTTATTCCCCATCAATTCATTACATTTTTTTCAGAACATTCTTTATGAACACACACAGACACACAACATGTCACACCATTTAGATAGGTATACAGATCTTCCTAAAAAAACCCAACTTCTGCAAACTATAAAACATGAATCAAGATATTTTAAATAGAATTTTTTTGGTAAAATAAGAACATTCTTAACTAACAAACGTGAATCCAAGATGTGCTGAATACATCACATAAATGTATTGCATTAAGATGTACAACAAATATGTATCAAATAAATAACAAAATACATAGATCCAGAACACAACTAAAGATAGTCCTCACATACAGAGAAAAATTATACACAAGCCCCTTCACCTCCTCTTTTATGTTCCCAGGCCATATGGCCATAAAGAGTAAAAGATGTAAGTGTCCCCTTCACTTCCTCCTCTATGTTCCCAGGCCATATGGCCATAATGGGTGAAAGATGGATGTGTCCCCTTCACCTCCTCCTCCTCTGTGTTCCCAGGCCATATGGCCATAATGGGTGAAAGAAGTATGTGTCCCCTTCACCTCCCCCTCCTCTGTGTTCCCAGGCCATATGGCCATAATGGGTGAAAGATGTATGTCCCCTTCACCTCCCCCTCCTCTGTGTTCCCAGGCCATATGGCCATAATGGGTGAAAGATGTATGTGTCCCCTTCACCTCCTCCTCCTCTGTGTTCCCAGGCCATATGGCCATAATGGGTGACATATGTAAGTGTCCCCTTCACCTCCTCCTCTGTGTTCCCAGGCCATATGGCCATAATAGGTGAAAGAAGTATGTGTCCCCTTCACCTCCTCCTCCTCTGTGTTCCCAGGCCATATGGCCATAATGGGTGACATATGTATGTGTCCACTTCACCTCCTCCTCCTCTGTGTTCCCAGGCCATATGGCCATAATGGGTGAAAGATGTATGTGTCCCCTTCACCTCCTCCTCTTCTGTGTTCCCAGGCCATATGGCCATAATGAGTGAAAGATGTGTGTCCCCTTCACCTCCCCCTCCTCTGTGTTCCCAGGCCATATGGCCATAATGGGTGAAAGATGTATGTGTCCACTTCACCTCCTCTTCTGTGTTCCCAGGCCATATGGCCATAATGAGTGAAAGATGTGTGTCCCCTTCACCTCCCCCTCCTCTGTGTTCCATGGCCATATGGCCATAATGGGTGAAAGATGTATGTGTCCCTTCACCTCCTCTTCTGTGTGCCCAGGCCATATGGCCATAATGGGTGAATGAAGTATGTGTCCCCTTCACCTCCCCCTCCTCTGTGTTCCATGGCCATATGGCCATAATGGGTGAAAGATGTATGTGTCCCTTCACCTCCTCTTCTGTGTGCCCAGGCCATATGGCCATAATGGGTGAATGAAGTATGTGTCCCCTTCACCTCCTCCTCTCTGTGTTCCCAGGCCATATGGCCATAATGGGTGAATGAAGTATGTGTCCCCTTCACCTCCTCCTCTCTGTGTTCCTAGGCCATATGGCCATAATGGGTGAAAGATGTATGTGTCCCCTTCACCTCCTCCTCTCTGTGTTCCCAGGCCATATGGCCATAATGGGTGAATGAAGTATGTGTCCCCTTCACCTCCTCCTCTCTGTGTTCCCAGGCCGCATGGCCATAATGGGTGAAAGAAGTATGTGTTTGTTTTTCAGGTTTTACTGGTCACCTCGTGATGAAGCAAATTCCAATTACATGTCTCTTCAAATCATCTGACCTTTTAAACGCAGAGGGTCAGTGAGATGTTTATCCTGCGTGGGTCCGACGATGTTTTGCTAGACCACTGGACCTGGCAAAAGCTTTTCCACAGTCTGAACACACATGGGGTTTTTCACCTGTGTGAATTCTCTTATGTCTCCTTAAATGCCAAGTCTTTGAGAATGATGACCCACAGACATCACAGGCATGGGGTCTGGCACCTTCATGAACTGATTTAATATGGCCCCGTAAAGTATCTGACCTCTTAAAACCACTGTCACAGCGTGGACACTTGAAAGGCCTCTCCCCTGTGTGGATTCTCGTATGTTCCACCAGGCGATCAGCCCGAGTAAAACTCTTACTACACACATCACACACAAATGTCTTACCACCACTATGCAACATTTTGTGTTTCTTAAGATAGATAAATCTTTAGAAATACTGTCTATTACTGCTCCTTCTATTATTTTCACCAATATCATTACTTATTATCTGGTTTGTAGTCCTTTTTGTGTTGCCATGACTACTACATCTGTATCTGCCTCTTTATCTATGTCTGTGTTGCTACAGTTACCAGCATCACATCTGTCAGGTGTGGAGAATCCAGGTAGCACCATGAACAGTTTATCTCCATGAACTGACACCAGGTGGAGTTCCAAATTGCCGACCAGCACAAAGGTAGAAGAGCAAAAGCAGCACAGGTGCTTAGTTTGAGTCCAGAGACAGCAGTGACCCAGAAGTGTTGTCAGACATGGGCTGTACTGTGATGTAAACAGTTGAGGGCTGATCTGGTGAATCTTCCTCCATGGACCATGCTGAATCCAGCTTCTGTTAAAATAAAAATTGCAAGTTGAAGTATTTACTTACAACTCATTTCCCCCAAAGACGGAGAGTGGCTGCCCACATGGCAGGGTAATCAAAAACGGGTCACACACGGCAATGTTCTCATCCGTAGCTAATACACTTGTACCATAGTGTTCAAGTGCTTTCACTGTTGGGATGATCCCTGGAGTCTTTTAGCCAGCATAAGCCAACAACAAACAACAACTTTTAACTCATTCCACCCCACAACAATGGATTAGCAGTGTCTGTGCCCCATGAATTGTCTGGTATGCTCTGCTTTGTCAGAGAAAGCACTCCAAGCTGTGAAGACTTCAATGCATCTAAAAATGAAGAGGGGTAGAGAGAGACACACTCTCACACACAAATACACAAACACACACACTAAGACAGGTGCATACACCAGCTGCCGTGGCTTAGTGGGAAAGTTGTGGACTACTGGCTGGGAGATCCACAGGTTGAAATCCCATCTTCCCCGTGGGGATACCGGGGGGGTCTTTTGTAAAAATAGTTCCCCCACCTTCAGGAAATTCTGTGCTTGAAACATCCTCTAATCTGTCACTCTCTTTGACTCTGCCTTTTCCCTTTGTTTTCTATCATCTATCTTTCTGACTTTCTGAAAATATACAAATATACAAAATATTTTGTATCCATTGACCTCCTCCGAAATCGGAATGTGTCGGCCGTACGCAGCGGGGAGACTAGTGAAAACTGAAAACCGGACACATACGTACCTTACTCATTATGGCCATATGGCCTGGGAACGCAGAAGAAGAAGAAGAAGAAGAAATCCCATCAGAGGTGAGGTTTTTTTCCAGCCCTGGACCGACTTCTACCCAGAGAGAGTGGCTATGGGCTCAGTTGGAAGACTGAAACCACCACGCAATTTCATTTTCATCACTCATCAAAAAGAAAGGACAGAAAAAAAACCTCGCCTCTGATGGAATTTGAATCCGACACCTCCCAGCCAGTAGTCCACGACGCTAACCACTACGCCACGACGGCTGGTGTTTCATTTGTACTTTAAACACCCCCCTCATGTTTACGACCCTCCATTTCAAAGTCATTATTTTTTGGCAATATTGTACTTAAGCATCCCCCCTCATGTTTACTACCCTCAATCTCAGTCATTATTTGTTGGCAATCTTTACTTTAAACACCCCCATCATGTTTACGACCCTCAATCTCAAAGTCATTATTTGTTGGCAATCTTGTACTTTAAACACCCCCCTCATGTTTACGACCCTCAATCTCAAAGTCATTTTCTGTTGGCAATCTTGTACTTTAAACACCCCCCTCATGTTTACGGCCCTCAATATCAGAGTCAAAGTTATTATTTGTTGGCAATCTTGTACTTAAACACCACCACCCTCATGTTTACGAACCTCAATCTCAGTCATTATTTGTTGGCAATCTTGTACTTAAACACCCCCCCCCCCCAGTGAGCCTTGAAGGCTTTGCTTCTTGTTATTACAGTGGAACCTCCCTTATAAGACCTCCCATTATAAGACTCCCTCCCATATAAGACCTACTTCTCTGAGACATTGCCCTTCTTTGTAAGTATTAAAATGACCTCCCTTATAAGACCTCAGTTTTAATGATTTTTGAAGGTCTTATAAGAGAGGTTCCACTGTATTTAAAAGTTGCTTGCCTCTTGGGGCTTTTTACTTTTTAAAACTATTAACTGTCAATAAATAAGGAGCATTGCTTTGATGGAATCCCAGACAAATGCCCACCTTGTTATCTGGAAGACGGACAAAACCCCACTCATGAGTGAACAGAAGAGACAGACATGGATGCGGTGAGATATACATCTTTCTCTGTATCCATGTCTGTCTCTCTCTCCATCTGTTTCTGTCTCTCTTTTCAATCAAAGGGAAAGAGATAGAGGGATAAAATATATATATATATATATATAACTCTTTGTTGTATCCCTGTTTTTTTCTCTCTCTCTCACTCTCTCTCTCTGTCCATCTATACTGTCTCTCTATCCACTGTGTCCTTGTTTCTCTTACTTATGCTCTCTCTCTCTCAGTCTCTCTGTTTCTCTTTCCATATGTCTCTGTCTATCTGCTAATCTCTGTCTCTGCCCCACCCCACCTCCTTTCAGCCTGGAATACTGGATGGTTTAATAGATAGGCTTTAGGATCATGTCAAAGAGAGGCTGGGAAAGACAGAGCCAGAGAGACAGGGAGAGAGGCTGGGGAGAGACAGACAGTCAGAGACAGTGACAGGGAGAGGTGTTGGAGAGAGCGAGCGACAGACATGGAGAGAGACCAGAGAGGGAGAGACAGCAACAGAGATAGAGACTGGTGCACACAATCACTGAGACCCCCCCCCCCCCCCCCCCCCCCCCCCCCCCCCCCCCCCCTAAAGGCACAAATAGAGATATTAAAGAGACAGATAGACTGGAAAGAGAGGGGGAAAGAAACAAGGGCAGAGACACTAGAGAGAGTGAGGCAGGCTCATTTAGAGACATACAGAGAGAGAGAGAAGTCGGAAGTCGGAAATGTTTACTGAATGTAGGCCCACAGCCCCTTTCAGCAAAGACTGTATAGGGGAAGATAAGCATCCAGTCTCTTTTCCCTATATATATGAGTAGTGAGGACAGAAACACTGGTTATGTCCCTTTTAAACAGGACACATTTTACACGTCGATAGGCTAGTTGAATTCTCCGTTCAAGTTCCAGTCTGAGTTTTTGGATAGCCTCCACTGTGAATAATGTACTGTCCCCACCAACGATAACTCTATCAGCCCGGTTCGCCGAGCTCTTAAGTAATCCATCTTACCCTTTTAGAATATCTTTGTTTTCAGTGGGGGTCACATGCAAAAACAATCAACAGAATCATGCATATTAATTCACAACATATTAACATAACTGTCACAGCCAGATCAATTGAGAGAGAGAGAGGAGGGGGGGGGGAGAGAGAGAGAGAGAGAGAGAGAGAGAGAGAGAGAAAGAGCAAAAACATACAGAGAGACAGACACAGATAGAGAGACTGGAAAAAGAAATAGAGAGGGAGAGACAGCCAGAAACTGATGTGTACACTTGCTTTTCAAAATGGATTTGTTCTCAAAATGTCTGCTCATGTGCAAAATCGATCATTTGGAATATCCTTAAGTCTGAATCGCTAGCTCGTAATCCATCAGTTTTGCGAGTGCGCGGATTCGAGCCCAGATCGGTTCACAGTGGTGTGTCCATGGGAAAAGCACTTTACTCCTATTTACGTCATGATCGATTTCGCACATGCGCAGACATGTTGAGAACAAATCCCATTTGAGAATGCTACACCGGTGGGGTGGATGACACGAATTCACATAGCACGCATGTCGCGTGCAAATCTGTCGCTCGCTACTATGAGAGTGTGTATTTGCGACATTCACAAATTTCACTTTTTCCGTACTTGAACCATTTACCTAACCCTAACCCTAACCCTATCCCTAACCCACGGAAAAAGTGAAATTTGTGGCTCATGCTCAACGTCGCAAAATGCCGCAAATACAGACTCTCATAGGTAGCGAGCTACAGATTTGCACGAGCGACAGATTTACATCCTGTGCGCTATTAATGGTCTCAATGAAGACATATGAGCGCGGGACAGGATAAAAAAAAAGGTAGCTCATAAAAATAAGTAGCTCGCTACTATGAGAGTCTGTATTTGCGACAACCACAAATTTCACTTTTTCTGTACTTTAACCATTTTACCTAACCCTAGAAAAAAGTGAAATTTGTGGTTCATGCTCAATGTCGCAAATACACACTGTCATAGGTAGCGAGCTACTTATTTTTACGAGCAACCTTTTTTCATGCGACAGCCTAGTCTCGATTTTGACGCAAAAAAACATTGGCAATGAGTAACAAATCCAATGTACTAAAATGCATACTGTTGAATTATAGAATCTAAAAGCTACAGACTAACAATCAGTTCTGTATAGAGATCAAGTAATTTTATTTTTATACACACCTTTTCCTTTCTTTGTTTTTCAAGTTTCTTAGGAAGGAAGTGTGCGGGTAGAACTACAAAGTAACCTCCCTTTGAATGAGGCAGTGGCTATTCTCCTTCTAGTGGAACATAATTCTTCCTTATACTGGATAGGGCCTTCATGCGTAATAATGTCCAGGTCAGGTCAGGTTAGAGAATGAGGACAACAAGGCCTCGCGGCCTCTTAATGTGTCCTTTCTGATTATTTGTATTCTTTTTCATGACTGGCATGATTAGGACGCTTTTAGATGTGTTAATCATATACATATTTACAGAGGTTTTTTTAACTGATTAAGGTTAGGTGCCAATTTGATATGTGCTGGAAGAGAATTCCAGTATTTAATGACTCTGCTACTAAAGAAATTATTTCTAATGTTAGTTCTGCTGTATTGGGTTAGTTATTTAAAATCATTATTCCTAGTTTTTGAGTAGTTAGAAAGTTGTAACAAATGTTTGTTCAAGTAATGTCAGAACTGTGAAATTTTGTATAAACATTTATTAAATCACCACATAGTCGCCGATATTTTAGGGATGGTAAATTTAGTTTATGTAACCTGTCACCATAATCTAATTTTCGTAATTCTTTACTAGTTTGGTTGCTCTCCTTTGAACACATACGTTCAATAGGCTGAGACTGTCTTTTTAGGAAAGGATTCCAAATTAAGTTGCCATATTCCCAATGGGGTCTCACCAAACTTTTGTACAGATCTACAAACACCTCTCCATTCTGTCCTATAAAACTCCTCCTTCTAACATTTTGTTTGCATTACTAATTGCGGATGCTATATGCTTATCAAATTTTAGTTTGGGATCAAAAATCACTCCAAGATCCTTTTCTTCTATGCAAGATTCCAAAACATATTGTCTGTCGTTACCATGTGTTATTTCGTACTCTGTTTGAAACTTAGGACCAAACTCTCTCTGTCAACACAGGCTATTTTCCCTCACATGGTTTTGCAGCACTGAGTTTATCCGATTTCGCCAAGCATTGCTTAGAAGTAACTTCTGACTGAAATAGATTTAGCTTAAGATCCACCCAGCCACGATGCAATGCAATAGGGCATTTGCCACGAGTGTTCGTTCACTATACTAGACTACTAATTTGCCCGAGCTCGTTCTGCCCGAGTTGCGCTGACCTCTCTAATTCAACTCTCTAAATTCAACTCAGTGAAATTCAAGGTCACCGACGCGTGGCAGATGCTCTATTGCAATCCAATTGTGACGATGTATGTATGTCATGAATCACATGAAATACTTCCGTCTAAAAATAATTCCAGTATTTTCGCTCACTATACTCATGTTGACCCCAATACATGAATCACATAAAATGTCTGATGTAAAAATATTGATATTTCAAAAGATTCTTGTACAGGTTAACTGCAAATATTTTGAACAAAACTAGTAGAATTTTATGAGATTCATTTAGTCAGTTGAATTAGACATTAATCATGCCTCACAAATTTCAAATCGCATCGCATCTTATGTTGTGTGGCTGGCCCTTTAGAGTAGTAATTCGGCTATGTGCTGATGTGTCAGTGTTGATGTGTCCACATGTCGATGTGTCCACGTGTCAATGTGACCATGTGTCCTTGTGTCCCCGTGCCGTAGTGCCCCTGTGTTATTATGCCACTGTGTTGTTGTGCTCTCATGTTATTGTGTTAATGTTTCATTGTGCCCCTGTGTCATCGTGCCTCCATGCTGCTGTGTCATTGTATCCCATGTCATTTTACCCATGTGTCGTTTTGCCCCTGAGTTGTTTCGCCCATGGGGGTCGCAACAAAAGGACATAGCTACAAAGAGTCATAATGCACAGAGTCATAAAAACATGAGGTCACAATGTCATGGGGTCACAAAGACACAGGCTTGCAATAACATGGGGTCACAATGACAAGTGGGCACAACAACACATTGGCACAATAACACGGGGTCACAATGACAAGTGGGCACAACAACACATTGGCACAATAACACGGGGTCACAATGACAAGTGGGCACAACAACACATTGGCACAATAACACGGGGTCACAATGACAAGTGGGCACAACAACACATTGGCACAATAACACGGGGTCACAATGACAAGTGGGCACAACAACACATTGGCACAATAACATGGGGTCACAATGACAAGTGGGCACAACAACACATTGGCACAATAACATGGGGTCACAATGACAAGTGGGCACAACAACACATTGGCACAATAACATGGGGTCACAATGACAAGTGGGCACAACAACACATTGGCACAATAACACGAATAAAGGATTTTCCTAAAAGGGCACAGAATCTTTCTTACCTTCAGCCCATTATAAATTATACAGATGGTTTATTTAGGAAATGTGAGATCGATATTGCATTGATTTCAAGTACACCAACCATGCCTAATTGTTCCTCAGTGGGAGCATTATTCTCCAAAATTGGGATACAGATTATGCTACTTTGAAAAAAGACGATAACATCAAATTAATATCAGTAGAATCAAAAGAACACATCGAAAATACATATCCACATAATCTTAAGATTTGTAACCAATAGCTTATGGCCTAGGATCAGTATTGTCTCACTGTCTTAATTTATATATGCAAATGTCCCATATGTACCTGTTCCAGGTTAGAGGACGTTAAACATATTTTCATTCAAGTTACCTCGACAATGTTTGGCGAAATCGGATAGATTCTGAGCTACAAAATCATATGAGGGAAAAATAGACTGAGTTCTATTTTCCTTCGCGAAGGAAAAATAGCCCGATATCTATTTTTCCACTAGAGGGAGAATAGCCACTGTCCTTAAATGAACTGACGCTACTTCCTACATGTACTGCTGTCGAGAGTATCAAGGCCGAATCAATGAATGCACAGATTGTTTTCATCAACAATCATCGCTTGCTAAGCGCTTCATTATCTCTTAGTGCTTTATATTTTTGTGGAAGCTGCGGAAGATTGACATTCTGTTTCTTCCAGCATTGAAGACACACTGCTGGTAAATGGATTTGTTCTCAACATGTCTACACATGTGCCGCTTTTATTTTTTGAGTATTTGACGGTTTCAGGTTAGGGTTAGGACTACATAGGTTTAGGGTTAGGAATAGTGTTAGGGATAGGTTTAGGGTCAGTTTCGTGTCCAATACACAAAAGATAAAAGTTGATGGTACGTCATGATCGATCGCACATGCGCAGACATGTTGAGAACATCCATTTTGAGAATGCCACACCTGTGCCTATGGTCGTGGTTATTAATACTGGCAGTATCATAGTGACAATGTATGGCGATCGTCTGCATACATGTGGATGAAGTTCACACTGCATGTTGCGTGAATACATTAGAAGCAACCTGACATAATACACCAGTGCAAAACCAAAACCAAAACTTTTTTGTTCCAGAGGTCCTCCTGTGTACAAAGGTCTTTGTTTTTCCACATCCTTATCTCGCTGTCAATCTCTTGAGTCTGGCCAGGAGGATTGACTATCACCATGTACAGCGGAATGCAGCAAACAGCAGACCACTCTGTGGACAATATCATCATTGACAATCGTTTCCTTGGAAAGACCAATGAAACACATGAAAGATATGTGTTCAACACTCGAAAGCAGAAAGCTCATGAGACTGTGGATGACTACATTTCTGCTCTGTGCACTCTTGCTTCAACCTGTAGTTTCTGTGATTGCTTGAAAGACAGTCTGTTGAGAGACAGAATTGTCTTGGGCATCAAAGACAGTTCTACCAGAAAGCGACTGTTGCAAGAAGCTGATCTGAGTCTGGAGACCTGCATCGCTATGTGTCGTGCTGCTGAAGCTTCTTCTCCATCTCAGCCAGAGAAATCTGTGACTGAGGACACGTCATCTGGGGATCAGAGGCCAGGCAAGAAGCAGGATTTCTCTATGAGCTCAAGGTGAGACAGTGTGTACAGCGCTCCCAGGGACCCCCATTTGGGGGTCTATGAAGCACTAAAATTCTAAAGGACCCTCTAAAAGAATGTGCAGGGGGTCCCAGGGATGCACTAGAAAAATTATTTTTAGCATTCGCTATGCCACTGGGACCCTCTATCTCGCCTCTAGGACCCTCTATAATGTAAGTGAAGGAGTTCCTGGGACCCCTTGTTTTGCGGGACGATTGGGAGCCCTGGTGTAGCAACTGAACTAGCATAATCCAAAAATATTTTTCTTTTTTGAAATACATAGTAGTTACTCATAATTATTACCTTATTACCGTTGTAAAGCGCGATTAGCCCAATGTGGGGTATCGCGCTTACCCCTATTATTATTATTATTTATTGTTATAGTCATCAAAGTATTAGTACAAACTACAATTCTAGAATAAAATAAATGGAAGAAACGTTATATTACTTAATTAGTGTTTCTGTGATTATGTAGATCAAGTGTGTAACACTCCCCCACAGGCTTCCACCTTGTCGTGGTGGGGGAGCTTTAACCCATTCAAGTCGTTCCGGCCATATATGTCTGGAATTAATAGATAGCTGTCAATTTGATGCATTTGCTTCAAGGGAAGTAAATCTGTGCACACCATACCTTGGTCACTTCTACACTCACTTCGCTCCCTTAGACCACCATTTTGCCTCTGACTTTGCCTTTGTAGTGGTTTATTGTGGGGTAACCAATCAGTGTAGTTTTTTTCTACATAAAGTTTATATAAGTCTGATCTACCGCTTCCTCACATCTAAACCTGAAGTAAAAACCTGTAACCTTTCATTTCTCCTTTTGTTTTTGTATTTTTTGTTTGTGTGTATGGATGGAGTGATTTGTGATTTAAAAAAAAAATTAATTCAAAATTATTGCGATGCGAATGAGTTAAACTAAGAGTAAGAGTAGCCCCTCATCCCCATTTTTCATTCTACATCCTCATTTACAATTTATGACATGCCAGGTGGGTTTTTTTTATTGTTCACTGGCTTTCACGCAAGAGACGTTACGCTCTTGAGTGGGCACATGTTGCCCATTCTGCAGTGCATATTTGCCTATATGGCCTTTTTTATATATATTTTTTTTTTACTAGGATGTCTTTACTTTTTTACTGTTTTAAAAAAACACCTGGATCCGATAAGTAGAGTAGAGTGGCTCAACGTTTCCAGCACTGTGTGAAATTATGAGCTATAGGGTACAATGATGGATATCCCATGTCCTGAATTGTACTGTTTATTTTTTGGGACGTTGTTAAGAATCATTGATGTGTGTTTTGTTATACGTGGTCGAACTTTACACAGTGACAGTACTGTTGACGGGACTATTACAGACTAAATAAATTAAATAAAACTTGTAATGTCCAGAAAGTATGTGAAACATCAAAACATATTAGGGGGGGGGGGGGGGGGGGGTAATGGCCAAGAGACACATCAGCTTCAATGGAAAAAGAGGGGGTTAGGCCCTTAGGGGAGGCGCATTGATGGGTTGAAGATCAACTTCAATGGAAAAGTAGGTGAGGTGCATTGAAGGGCTGAAGAGGGTAAAACTTAAATACAAAGGTGGTTTGGGTGCAGGGGGGTGAGGACGGAGCAAGGAGGGAGGCTGGTGTAACTGTCAACTGCCTCAGGTGGAATACAGAAGCCCTCAGGAAGATAAAAAGCATGAAGAACACATCTATGTTATAATGCGCTAAGGATCCGAGGAGGGACAGCTAAAAACTCGAGTACCGCGTAAAGTCAAACTTTTGCTTGACATGCAGGTCAAGATACCCACTTCATCTATTTATTCCGCTATGTCAGATTAAAAAATTTGCTTTTGGAAGTTGATTTTGAAGGCAAAATGTTGCTCGCGTGTCAGTTGGCATTATTTTGAAGCTGCGTCATGAAGCTACCTTCGGAAAACACGAAGTTTACCGAAGTTATTCAAGTTGGCTATACATCCAATTTGGGTCGTCTGCTTCTTCTGAAAATTGCCGAAGCTGCCTTCAGAAAACACGAAGATTACCGAAGTTACACAGGTCATCCCTTCTTCCTTTTGGAATGAAATTTTTACAGCGACTTTCGATGAAGCCTTAATAGCTCAATAGGTTAGGACGCTGCAAATACGTAGGTCGCGGGTTCGAGTCTGCCCCTCGCCACAATTTTTTAAAAAAAAAATTTTTTAAATTTTTGGGGGGAGGCTTTTCATCATTTTTTTCAAAGGAGAGGGAAGTGGGCGGAAGGGAGGGGGCGCAGCCCAGGGAGGGGGAAAGCAGGGGGGAACACGGGGAGGGGGAAAGCAGGATAGGGGAAACCCTAAGCGAAGCTAGGAAGGAGAAGAGGGAGGCGAGTACCTTCTGGAAGTTTGGAAAGCTGGGGGTGGGCAGAGGGGGGGGGGACACGGGGAGGGGGGAAGTAGGATAGGGGAAACCCCAAGCGAAGCTAGGAAGTGCAGATGCTTCATGCTGCTGTGCGGAGCACGGGTGAGTGGGCGGAAGGGAGGGATTCTGCCGTGCAGAGCACGGGTTTATCTAGTTTAATATAATGAAGTGAACTACCGCAACAATGTATGTATACATGTTGATGTGATTTCAGACACTGTGACCAAATGGTGTCCCCTGATGAAGTAGGCATATCAGACTCAGAGGTCAACTTGAACACAGACTCGGATTATTTTGATGACACAGCAATTCAGTGGACTACAGAGCACCAGAGTTCAGGTCAGTGGATTGTTTTCATCAGACATCATGGTGTAATGAGTAACAGTGTGTGTGTGTGTGTGTGTGTGTGTGTGTGTGTGTGTGTGTGTGTGTGTGTGTGTGTGTGTGTGTGCACTGTGAGACATCTACCGAAGTGAAAAGAGGCAAGAAGAGACGTTGAACTAATTTCTAAAACAAGAAGCAAAAGCCAGCAATGACTCACGCATGCTGTGTGTGTGTGTGTGTGTTGCTGTTAGGTGTTGTTTTTTCAGGTATTAGGTACTTTATAGTCACAGAGGCATCTCTGTGAAATTCGGGTTGCTCCCTCGAGAGCGCGTCACAGCCAGAGGCGCGCCACCCAATTGGTGTTTCTGTTTTGTTGTTGTTTTTTTGCATGTGATTTTTGTGTGACTGATGAGGAAGGAAAGGTGGGGGGGTGGGGGTAAATTTTGACCAAATGACAACTTTTTCGTTGCTACTGGGTTTAACGTATGCTAAGTGCATGGGCACACAGGACCTCGGTTTATCGCCTCTTCCGAAGTACTCCACGTTCAGACCATAAAGCCTAGTGCAAAGTGAGAGGAAAAATCCCCAGTACCCAGGTTCGAACTCGTGTTTACTTGACACGAGGCGAACACGCTACCACTGTGCCACTCTACACTGTTGAGTGTGTGTGTGTGTGATACACTCTTTGCAACCTTGTCATTCTAAATGTCGATTCACTCACTGAATTGATTCTCTTCACGAGGTTTATCAGATTTTATAACAAAATTTACATCACAAAAACTAAATCATTACTTCATGACATCATTAATATGACCTATACCTCTGAAATGTGAAGACAAGATAAATAATGAAGTTTAGCTGTTTCAAGGTGGACTATGCCAACTGAAGCATCTGAGACATGGATAATGACCCAATCAACTCAGAGAAAAACACAGACCTTTTTCTTGAAAAAAGATGGTTCCATTTGGATGTCTTATTCTTTCTTCTTCTCATACCATATTTGGATGTCCATAATAAACAGTTCCAACTCAGTGGAAAACACAAACCTTTTTTCCACACAGACCTGTATCATGAAAGAAGATGGTTCCATTTGGATGTCCATAATAAACAGTTCAACTCAGTAGAAAACACAGACCTGTATCATGAAAGAAGATGGTTCCATTTGGATGTCCATAATAAACAGTTCAACTCAGGGAAAACCACAGACCTGTATCATGAAAGAAGATGGTTCCATTTGGATGTCCATAATAAACAGTTCAACTCAGTAGAAAACACAGACCTGTATCATGAAAGAAGATGGTTCCATTTGGATGTCCATAATAAACAGTTCAACTCAGTAGAAAACACAGACCTTTATCATGAAAGAAGATGGTTCCATTTGGATGTCCATAATAAACAGTTCAACTCAGTAGAAAACACAGACCTTTATCATGAAAGAAGATGGTTCCATTTGGATGTCCATAATAAACAGTTCAACTCAGGGAAAACCACAGACCTGTATCATGAAAGAAGATGGTTCCATTTGGATGTCCATAATAAACAGTTCAACTCAGAAAACACAGACCTGTATCATGAAAGAAGATGGTTCCATTTGGATGTCCATAATAAACAGTTCAACTCAGTAGAAAACACAGACCTGTATCATGAAAGAAGATGGTTCCATTTGGATGTCCATAATAAACAGTTCAACTCAGTAGAAAACACAGACCTGTATCATGAAAGAAGATGGTTCCATTTGGATGTCCATAATAAACAGTTCAACTCAGTAGAAAACACAGACCTGTATCATGAAAGAAGATGGTTCCATTTGGATGTCCATAATAAACAGTTCAACTCAGGGACAAACACAGACCTTTATCATGAAAGAAGATGGTTCCATTTGGATGTCTATAATAAACAGTTCAACTCAGTAGAAAACACAGACCTTTATCATTAAAGAAGATGGTTCCATTTGGATATTAACCCTTTCACCGCCAGCCATTTTTCAGTGAAACATTTCCATTAAATTTACCTGGGTAGAGAACAAAATCTGTCTGTAATATTGGGTATTCCTCTGTGACATTTAAAGTAAGGCTTATCCTTACCTCCCAAAATTACGAGAATAGGGTCTTTGGATAACAGACCCTGATTTGATGCATTTTAGTGACATGGGTGTTAAATCATTGTGGTGCAAAAATGCGATGTTGGCGGTGAAAGGGTTAATAATAAGCAGTTCAATTAGGGGATGTCCTTAATAAACAGTTCAACTAGGGGACGTCCAGAGCTAACAGTTGATGATTGTTTGTTGCAGGTGTTCCATGGAACTGGACTGAGCATAATTATAATGTGAGTACAGTCATCGTCTCCTGTGTTTTTACCGCTACCATTGGTATGACTTTGTGGGTGTTTTTTTAAATTGTTGCCAAGTAAGATTGATGGTAGCAGGAAACACAGTAAAGTTTACTCCATGGTGAATGACTAGGATTGTCAAAGTAGGAAGAATTTGCACAGACTTACTCTATGATAACTCTCTCTCTCTCTCTCTCTCTCTCTCTCTCTCTCTCTCTCTCTCTCTCTCTCTCTCTCTCTCTCTCTCTCTCTCTTTGTCTGTCAGTCAGTCTCTCTCTCTCTCTCTCTCTCTCTCTCTCTCTCTCTCTCTCTCTCTCTCTCTCGCTCTCAGTTTTATGCTTTGTTTATTGGTTTGCCTTTTAATGTTTAGATCGATGTTGCTTTCACCTCCTACTTGTCATCAATTATTTGTTTCACTATGCATATTGTTTTAAAGGTTTCTTTATATATAAACAATGTATGAGAGAGAGAGAGAGAGAGAGAGAGAGAGAGAGAGAGAGAGAGATAGAGAGAGAACGCAAATATAGACGTTCATGTTTTCAAATGCGTTTCTTGTTTGTAGTGACTTTTTTTACTTAAGTGTTACTAGTCCATTTTAATTGTTTTTGTTTTTTAAATTTGTTTTTCTTTTATCCAAGGACGGATTGTAAAAATAGGCATCGCTTAAAATCTTTATCCTTATCAAATAAAGTTGTCCAGTCTCTCTCTCTCTCTCTCTCTCTCTCTCTCTCTCTCTCTCTCTCTCTCTCTCTCTCTCTCTGTTTTAAATGTGCACATTTCTAAGATGATGTAATGAATTTTAATGATAATTATTTGGTTGGTATAATTTCGTTTCACACGTTTGATTAATGTTCTTTCAGTTATGTTGTATTTCTGTCATGTTGTTGCACCTAACCTGAATTTCTCTTTTGGAGATATTAAAGTATACTTGAACTTGAATGACTATGACTGTCACAGTAGGAGGAAGCCTATAAACATGATGACTGATTTTAGTATTGTGCATTTCTATTTTCACAGAAGCTGGAACGATCAAGGTCCTTGAAGGAAAACACACCAGATCAACCCTCAACTGTACAGCCCATGTCTGACAACTCTTCTGGGTCACTGCTGTCTAAGAAAAGAAGTTGTGTGTGTCAGCGGTGCTTTGCTACCTTTGTGCTGGTCAGCAGTTTGGAACTCCACCTGGCATCAGTTCATGGAGAGAAACTGCACATGGTGTTCCTTGGGTCCTCCACACCTGACAGATGTGATGCTGGTAACTGTAGCAACACAGACATAGATAAGGAGGCAGATACTGGTGGGAAGAGAAAAAGGAAGGGGAAAAGGAAAGTTGATAATAATGATGCTGATGGTGAAGATGGAAAGAATATGAGTAATGTGTGTAATGTCTGTAGAGAGTCTTTCCCTACATCCAGTGAACTGTACACACACAGACTTATCCATAGTGGTATGAGGCCATTTGTGTGTGATGTGTGTGGTAAGAGGTATACTAATGCTAGTTCCCTGACAGAGCACAAGAGAATCCACACAGGGGAGAGACCTTACAAATGTCCACATTGTGACAGGGGTTTTATAAACTCAAGTCGTTTACACTACCACATAAAGTCAGTTCATATTCGTACCAGACCCCATGTCTGTGGTGTTTGTGGGGCTGCTTTCTGTCAACAGAGCTCTTTAACAGTGCACGAAAAAACTCACAAAGGTGTAAAGCCTCATGTGTGTTCAGTCTGTGGAAAAGGTTTTACCACTTCAAATTATCTAGCGATACATCATCTGATCCACACAGGTGAAAAACCTCATTTGTGTTCAGACTGTGGGAAAGGTTTTTGTGATCCCAGTGCTCTAAGAAAACATCGTCTGATTCACACGGACAGCAGACAACACGTGTGTGATGTCTGTAGAAAGTCTTTCCCAACAGCCAACAAACTGGAGACACATGCACGTATTCATAGTGGTGTTAGGCCATTTATGTGTGATGTGTGTGGTAAATGTTTTACCGACACTAATTCCCTATCACAACACAAGAGAATCCACACAAAGGAGAGGCCTTACAAATGCCCACACTGTGATAGCGATTATAAGAGGCCAAGTCATTTACAGCACCACATAAAGTCAGTTCATGAAGGTGCCAAACCCCATGTCTGTGATGTCTGTGGGGCAGCTTTCTCTCAGGCTGGTACTTTAACAAAGCATAAGATCATTCACACAGGTGAAAAGCTGTATATGTGTTCAGTCTGTGGAAAAGGTTTTACCACTTCGAATTATCTAGCGATACATCATCTGATCCACACAGGTGAAAAACCTCATGCGTGTTCAGACTGTGGGAAAGGTTTCGCTGACCCTAGTGCTCTAAGACAACATCGTCTGACTCACACAGGTGAAAAAACCCACGTGTGTTCAGACTGTGGGAAAGGCTTTGCCAGGCCGGGTTCTCTAGCACGACATTGTCTGACTCACACTGAACAGAAACCTTTCAGCTGTCCTCACTGCCCTGCTGCATTTAGACACCGAACGCAGCTGAAGAGACACGTACAGAAAAACCACACGTAGCACTGTTCGCTGCAGTGACACACATTACAGCCCCTACCAAACAAACTGTAAAGCATACAAAGGGTTTCCAGTGAATATGAGTGCATGTATTATCATGAAAATAAATGTCTAGTTAACCTTTACCGGTTGTTGCTTGTGATTATACTTCTCCAGATGATGTGGATCTCCTCGTACCCACAGATTTTTACATGCATTTTAACAGTATTTATCCCTCTCCAGATGATGCAGGTTCTCCAGGACACATACTAGTCAAAGAGTCACCATGTGTTTATACTTCTCCAGATGGCGCGGGTCTCCCACGACCCATACTCAATGCACTGCAGTGACATATTTCTGCTCTTTAAAGTATGGGTCCTCCGTGACCCGCGTTACATGGGAGAAGTATGTTAAAATGACATATCTAATTATTACTTTAGTTTTTACTGTATTGGCACCAAAATTTGCTGACATATGCCTAACTATGTTTTTAAAAAAAACCTAAACTTTTATTATCATAGTCCCAATAGTTCCTGAGATATTAAGTAATTTGTGCGTCTCTGGATCTTGGACGACCCATGAAGCACGGTAAAGGTTAAAGCTAGAGCCTTGGGAATTGGTTTGCTTTTATGGGGCCTCACCAATAATAACTGTGGTCAAAAGTCTTATGGCCAAGAGAGTGGGCATTTCCCTAAGCAAAGCATCTGACCTCTAAAGTCCATCCACATGCAACAGCAAAAAATGGGTGGTGCGCCACTGGCTGTGACAAGCTCTCCAGGTGGGAGCAACCCGAATTTCACAGACACCTCTGTGACTAAAGTACCTAATACCTAATTCCTAAATCTTTTGTCCTTGTTGCGAGGCATCTCATCTATAAACTTCCATCGTTTGTTGTTGTTGCAAGGCATCTCACCTTTAAAGTCCATCCTTTGTCCTTGTTACAAGGCATCTCACCTTTAAAGTCCATCCTTTGTCCTTGTTACAAGGCATCTCACCTTTAAAGTCCATCCTTTGTCCTTGTTACAAGGCATCTCACCTTTAAAGTCCATCCTTTGTCCTTGTTACAAGGCATCTCACCTTTAAAGTCCATCCTTTGTTAAGGCATCTCACCTCTAAAGTCCATCCTTTGTCCTTGTTACAAGGCATCTCACCTTTAAAGTCCATCCTTTGTCAAGGCATCTCACCTCTAAAGTCCACCCTTTGTCCTCGTTGCAAGGCATCTCACCTCTAAAGTCCATCCTTTGTCAAGGCATCTCACCTCTAAAGTCCATCCTTTGTCGAGGCATCTCACCTGTAAAGTCCATCCTTTGTCCTTGTTGCAAGGCATTTCACCTCTAAAGTCCATCCTTTGTCCTTGTTGCAAGGCATCTCACCTCTAAAGTCCATCCTTTGTCAAGGCATCTCACCTCTAAAGTCCATCCTTTGTCCTTGTTGCAAGGCATCTCACCTCTAAAGTCCACCCTTTGTCCTTGTTGCAAGGCATCTCACCTCTAAAGTCCATCCTTTGTCTAGGCATTCTCCTCTAAAGTCCATCCTTTGTCAAGGCATCTCAAGGATCTTTCATACAAATAGTTCCCCCACCTTCTGGAAGTTCTGTGCTTGTAACTTCCTCTAATCTGTCACTCTCTTTGACTCTGCTTTTCCCTTTGCTTACTGTATGTCTACTACATGTATCTTTCTATTTTACTGGTCCATTCTCCTACCTTTTTTTCTATAAATTCTTACAAAGATTTCTTCAGCCAAAGTCGGACATGCTGGGCCTATTTCTTAGTTAAGCGCATAACGGCAGCATGACGCATCTACACTCATATGACAGGAAACTGTCTAAGCAAACGAAGAAGAAGAATCTGGAAGTTGTAACTTTTTTCTGCTATTTTACTCTCATTCCCTCTCCCTTTTCCTTTTTGCCGTCTACTTGTTTTCTGCCTTGTTGGTCCATTCTCTGGCCTTTGTTCTTTAAAACTTTTGTACATTATTTTCCTTTTGCAGTTATAATATGCCAGCTTCTTTGTTGTTGTTGTGGATTGGCGGTTAAGCATGAGAATTTATGCTCTGTTGAATGGGCACTCTGTGTTGATTCTTTAATGTAAATTGCCCAGCATGGCATTTTAAACATGTATTTTGTGTAATCTGGAGGTGACAAATTAAATGGAAAGTCTGATGCTCTTAGCACGGTCTGATTCTATGGACAAAAGGCCTCAATGGGAACTTTGGTATGTCATACTGACTTTAAGTTTTTGTTTGTTTATTGGATGGATATGTGTAGGGTTGAATCATTGATGTGTTTGGTTATTTGATGTGGTGACAAGTCTTGTGAAGATGGTTTTTGTTGACAGGACTATAAACAACATGAAATCTATTTATTATGTATGAACCCACAGGGATCCCAATCATCCAGCAAATCAAGGGACTCCTTCACTTACAGTATAGAGGGTCCGAGAGGCGGGATAGAGGGTCCCAGTGGCATTGTGAATTCTAAAAAGAATTTTTCTTGTGCATCCCTGGGATCTCCTGCACGTTCTTTTAGAGGGTCCTTTAGAATGTTAGTGCTTCACAGACCCCCAAATGGGGGTCCGTGGGAGCCCTGACCCATGTATATTAAGGTGTTGGAAGCTCATTGACAGGGGGAAGTGGAAGATAGAAATGACCCAAACCAAGATTTTAAAGGGGCACCCTGACGGTTGAGCTTTTGCATGAAACATGTGGAGATCACCAGAAAGACAGCCTTTTCAAGGATCGGAACACTCACTTTGCTCAAACCGTCAAATCGGCAATTCTTCCTTGGCGGAGGTGCTGGAAGTGAAGTCAAATTCTTTCAGCCTTCTCTTTTCTAATGGTTGCCTGAGTTTAGACCAAATTGTTTGTACAAAATTTTCACAAGTTTTTTTTACCCGGCCAGACAAAGATAGGAAATGTTTAGATTTTTCATTTACAAACAGAAACTTTACATAGTTTCTACCTGCATTTCTGTATCTCTCTCTGTCTGGTTTTAGTGCTAACATTGATGTGATTTACCATCATTTATAAGGTTATCATCCTGATAAAAATATGAAAAGTGTTTCACTAACTTAGTTTGCGAGGCTCTTTTGAATTTGTTAAATGAGTGTACTTGATGTGTGTGTGTGTGTGTGCAAAAAATATATACATATGGACCTACTCTATGCAAACTATATCCTATCAGACTGGTTTGTTGCTTTAAGCGTATGCTACAAAACATGTCTCTGGCCAGGTTTTCGATGCCCATGTATTTATTTATTTATTATTTTTAATTCTATACAGTTTACTGCTCTAAACAAAACAAAAAGTTCAACCACAATGAGTGGCCTCCACCCACCCCATCTAAAATGGCTTCCCTCTCCAGCATCTCCGCCAAGGAAGAATCGCCATTTTGACGGTTTGATTTCTAGGAAGCCAGAGCAAAAAGTGAGTGTTCAGCCCTTAATTTTATGAAGTTCTACTAAAGCTTAAGTGGGAAACTAAACGTTACTTTCTAAATTAAGTAAACCGAAACCGATTTGCTTAATTAAGAAAGTAACAACGTTTAGTTTCCCACTTAAGCTTTAGTAGAACTTCATAAAATGAAGCACTGATCCTTGAAAAGGCTGTATTTCTGGTGATCTCGACGCATTCTGTCAGGGTCCACCTTTAATCTTTGTCTGCTCAATCCGCCTTGTGTATTTTCACTGTATGTAATGATAAACAAAACAAATCAGTATCTCATTCGGTGTGTGTGATCATGAGAATTCCTGTATGTTGTTAAAATCAATAGAGATATGGAAGAGGTAACCTTGACTAAAAGGCCATTAGCATACTATGTCTCTTAAAACAGTATAAACTGTACCGTATGTTTCGGACTATAAGGCGCACACACAAAAGTTTACCCAAATTTCAGATTTTGTGACTATATTTTCTTACTATGGAAGTTCAGTTTAGCGTCGCGTATCGGCTTTCGCCATGTACGACGGGCTGAACAAACCAACCAGGGTATAAACAAAAATTTATGTTCCTGAATCACTGTCTTAGCCAAAAGGCCGAGAAGCAATCAGGATTTTCTTCATAATTCTTACTATTTCATCAGTCACATTATAAGGCGCAGAGGTCTGAGTCTTGGAGAAAAAAAGTATCGCCTTATAGTCCGAAAAATATTGTAAAAGAATGTCATTTTGCTGTTGTTGTTAATACTCTTGAAATATTGTTTCATTATGCCATCATATTAAATCAGTCTTTATTATTTTTAATTTGTATTTAATCAAGAGGCACAGATAAGAAAGTTGCTATGAAAAGAGTGCAGACAGTCCAGGGTCAGCTGTTCATGCTCAGTAATGTTCGACAACAACCAAAAGTGAGAGAACAGTGTACCATGTGTTTTGTGTAAGAAGTAGAGAGAGAACAGTGTACCATGTGTTTTGTGTAAGAAGTAGAGAGAGAACAGTGTATCATGTGTTTTGTGTAAGAAGTAGAGAGAGAACAGTGTATCATGTGTTTTGTGTAAGAAGTAGAGAGAGAACAGTGTATCATGTGTTTTGTGTAAAAAGTAGAGAGAGAACAGTGTATCAAGTGTTTTGTGTAAGAAGTAGAGAGAGAACAGTGTACCATGTGTTTTGTGTAAGAAGTAGAGAGAGAACAGTGTACCATGTGTTTTGTGTAGAAGTAAAGAGAGAGAGAGAACAGTGTATCATGTGTTTTGTGTAGAAGTAAATAGAGAGAGAACAGTGTATCATGTGTTTTGTGTAGAAGTAAAGAGAGAGAGAACAGTGTATCATGTGTTTTGTGTAGAAGTAAATAGAGAGAGAACAGTGTATCATGTGTTTTGTGTAGAAGTAAATAGAGAGAGAACAGTGTATCATGTGTTTTGTGTAGAAGTAAAGAGAGAGAACAGTGTATCATGTGTTTTGTGTAGAAGTAAAGAGATAGAACAGTGTACCATGTGTTTTGTGCAGAAGGTAAAGAGAGAGAGAGAACAGTGTATCATGTGTTTTGTGTAGAAGTAAAGAGATAGAACAGTGTATCATGTATTTTGTGTAGAAGTAAAGAGAGAGAACAGTGTATCATGTATTTTGTGTAGAAGTAAAGAGAGAGAACAGTGTATCATGTGTTTTGTGTAGAAGTAAAGAGAGATAGAACAGTGTATCCTGTGTTTTGTGTAGAAGTAAAGAGAGAGAACAGTGTATCATGTGTTTTGTGTAGAAGTAAAGAGAGAGAACAGTGTATCCTGTGTTTTGTGTAGAAGTGAAGTGAGAGAACAGTGTATCATGTTTTTTGTGTAGAAGTAAAGAGAGAGAGAACTGTGTATCATGTTTTTTGTGTAGAAGTAAAGTGAGAGAGAACAGTGAAAAACAAAACAAAATCAATCTTTATGCTGACTTAGCTGCTTTTCGCTCTCTCCTTAAAACTGACTTGTTTCGGGCATATTATAATTGATTAGTGTTTGTGGGTGGGGGTGGGGGATCCGTTTCATGGTAGAACTCTTGTGAAATTTTGTTTGACAGTTCTTTTTATTTTTCATAAGTTGTATGTAGAAGGTGGTAGACAATCTACGTCCTGTAAACTTTAAACTTGTAAAGGAGGTAGAAGGGTATCTTTGTTTTTGGAAACTTGTCTATTATTATTAGTCATGTAGCTACCATATTTTACGGACTATAAGGCGATACTTTTCCCTTAGACTAAGACCCCTGTGCCTTATAATGTGACTAATAATATACTAACTATAAAAACAAAATCTGAATTTTGTGTAAAATTTAGGAAGTGCGCCTTATAATCAGGTGCACCTTGTAGTCCGTATAATAGAGTAGTATGTCAATGGCAGTATGATTTTATTTCCAGTATCGTAATTTGTATCAAAGACTCTAAAAGGGTAAGATGGACTACTTAAGAGTTACGGTGAGCCGGGCTGATAGTTATCGTTAGTGGGGTAGTTACACCATTCACAGTGGTGGGCTATCCAAAGACTCAGACTGGAATTTGAACGGAGAATTCAACTGGCCTATCGACATGTTTTTAACCTAAATGTGTCACGTTTAAAAGGGACATAACCAGTGTTTCTGTCCTCACTACTCATATAGGGAAAAGGGACCAGATGTTAGTCTTTTCTTTTCAGTGTCTTTGTTTGTATCTAAGCTTGATTTAGGAGGTGAATGTGGTCTTTTTTTTATTATAATTTTTCTATTGGAACTCTTTTACTTTTGTATAATTTTGTATGTGTGTGTGTGCGCACATGCGTGCATGTGTGAGTATGTGTGTGTGCCTGCGTGCATGCAATGGCATGCGTGTGTGTGTGTGAGGAAGAAATTAAAAGAGAACGCTGCGTGCAAGTATCGTGTTTAATTTACTTTCTAATTATTTATTATTTGTTTGCCTTTAATATTCTTATTTGCTAACAATGTAACGCTAACTGAGCTCATATGAGATAGAGCGCTATATAAATTCCCATTATTAGGATTCTCCCCTCTAGGGAGAATACTTTGCATTTTTAAGATTTTTTATATTTTTTTTCTGTTCCTTCCCCCTTTTTATTTGTCCGTTTTCGCAGAAATGTTCAGGAAAATTGCAGGACCCTATGGGTTTATAAAATTTGAAGTATGATTTCGCCGAATTTTCGGCAAAATATGTTTGAAAAAATGACAAAAATAGGCAAAATTTCAATCTTGAATGTCTCAAAACCTGCAGGAACTAAATTCGTTCAAGATTTACTAAGAAATAGATTTATAACATTTCCGGTATTTTTTAGAGCGCTTTAGAAGCTTTATTTATTATTATTATTATTATTAAACCAAACCGGAAGTGCTCCAGCTAGAAGCCTGCAGCTTTCATTTGGCTCACAGAATAGCCAAAACCGGAAGCTGCATCACAAAACTAACTACTGGATATTATAGCCCTTATGTTGGCCCAGGTCGGAAAGGAGTTTGATAATGATGGCATGGATGCAACTGGAGAAAATCCAAACAGGCAAGGCAGGGGTCCAGGGGCATGCCTGGCAGGGTCACGCCCCCATGAAGCTGAAGAAAAGGCAAAATCATACTCAATTTGAAGCTTATTCCAGGCTTGTAAAGTGAGAATTCAACACTTTTTCCCCCTTGAACTTTGAATCCATTTTCTTTGTCGTCAAAATTTTTAAAAACAGGCGCCGCCTTGTACCCGAGGCAAGGTTGCATCCATCAGGCATGTCAATCTTCAGAGAATTCTCTGAATTCAGAGAAAAGTGGATGTGGAAAAGTCAAATGACAGGGGGTTTTAAGCGTCAGGAGATGCTCTTTTCCCTAATTTTAACAGTTTTATGCATTCATCTTCAAGAGGAATGCCCCCTGATCACCATGAAGGGCTTTTTACCCCTTGACCACACCAACATCTTATGAACCCCAAAAATATTTTCAGAGAAAAATGCTTTCCCCCCATTGCCATGCCTGTCCATGTAATGGTGTAAGCCTATGACTTACGCTGTGCTGTTTGTGATGTGATTTACCGCAAGGTTGTGACATTGACATTAATTTATTTCAAGTGGCATGGGTTTATTCTTGCTGTGGCCTGCGTGGGAAACACATGTTTATTTTTCTTGCCTCTGGAACTCAGGCTGAGCATGTCGCGTGCAAATCTGTCGCTCGTGCAAATCTGTCGCTCGCTACTATGAGAGTGTGTATTTGCGACATTGACAAATTTCACTTTTTCCGTACTTGAACCATTTACCTAACCCTAACCCTAACCCTATCCCTAACCCACGGAAAAAGTGAAATTTGTGGTTCATGCTCAATGTCGCAAAATGCCGCAAATACAGACTCTCATAGGTAGCGAGCTACAGATTTGCACGAGCGACAGATTTGCACGCCAGAGCATAGCTCGTAAGGTTGGCTGTTCCCTTCCCCCCTTTCTTCAGTTCTAGCGTCCGTGCTAGGTAGTAGAGCATGTTAAAGTTTATCTTGTGTTAATTAATCAAGAAGCTTGTCTCAAGCTTAGGCTCTAGACTAGTCGTTGGCTGTTGCTTCACGTGGCGGGGGTGTTCTCGACCAAGCTGTGCTCACCCCTGTTTCTGTTTCTGTTTGTATACGTCGTAGACGCCACTTCTGACAATAAATTGCGACGGAACCCCTTTTTCTTACCTTTCCTATTTTTCTGCCTACCATGTCTTTTACTATCTCTTTTTCCCCCATAAAGTCTCCCGACAAGATCTGCAGTTTTCCATTTTGTCTGATTTCTGTCTCCCCAGATCTTCAACCTGTTCTTTCATCTTTCCTTACAAATCTATCTTTTGAATGTTCCTTTTTCTCTCTGATCTATCGAACAATTTTGACATGCCAGTTGTTGTTTTTATTGTTCACTGGCGTCCACACGTGAGACCTTGCGCACTTGAGTGGGCACCTGTTGTCCATTCTGCAGTGCATATTTGCCTATATGGCAATTTTTATATACCTATTTTTACTAGTATGTGTTTGTTATCCTTTTTTACATTTTTGTTTTAATCTGGATCCGATAAATAGAGTAGAGTGGCTCAACGTTTCCAGCACTGTGTGGACTTATGTGCTATAGGGTGCAATGATGGAGGTGTCATGTTATGAATTGTACTGTATGTTTTGTTGTTTACAGGTTGTTGAACATTGGTAAGATACATTGATGAGTGTTTTGTAATAAGTGGTCAAACTTTACGTGGTCACAGTCCTGAGATGACCATAGCTGTTGATGGGACTATAATGGAGAAGAAGAAAAAAAGTAAATAATTAGCAGTAGTAAAAGTTGAAGTTACATAGACATGGTGTGGCTATGAGTTATTTCTTAGTGTAATCTCTGTGGTGTGTCTGTGCTTTCCAGCTGTAGTAGTTGAGGATGGTGTCCAGTAGTGTTGAGAAAAGGGCTGACTTTATTCACTACATTTGTTCTTTTTTGCTTCCTTTTTGTCTAGCTTTGTTGATTTTTTTAGAATTGTTTTCTTTAAATTTTGATTGCATCTTTGTTTCCATAAACTGGTTTGAAACATTAATAAAGCAAAGGAAACTGAAGTTTGGCTTGATGAATTATAATTATTATCGAGGTTTTTTTTCTTCTGTTTGTGATGTTCCTTTGTTTTGTGCCACAGTGTGTTGGTGCTGATGGTGTGTGTGTGTGTGTGTGCTATTCAGTCTGACTATGACCTGCAGATAGCAGAGGAGGCATCTGCTATTCTGGAAAGCTTGGCTGGAAATTGTTCATTGTGGAGATGCCTACCCAGGGGACATCCCCACTCTCTCAGCCAAGAGGACTTTAGGACAGGGAGGATCCACAAAGGCCAACAAATCCCCAAGGCTGCGGAACAAAGAGCCAGTGCAAATGCCTCCTAGTGTGAGAGTCATAGTCATTCACAGCAGACTGAGCTGTACAATGATTTTCCATTGCTGTAGACAATCACTGGTCCTACAGCTCTCACTCTCTCTTTACTGTTGGCCCAAACTGATGTCGGCCAATGATAAAAGCCATTGGAGTTAAGGGCCTAGACACACTGATGTACTCTCCCATCATCTCACACCATCCATCCCAAGTGATGTGAAGGTTTTCACACACTGATGTACTCTCCCACCATCTCCCATGATCCCTTGTCACACAGAGCAAAGGTCAACATCAAACCACAGTCACAAGTTGTTACTCACACAGCAGGCTCGTTGGTTATGTTTGGTTGTTTATTGACATCACTTTCAGTTCAGTTCTCATCAGTTAAAATATCATAGGACATAGTTTTACATAAACTTATAAACCGCAACAGCTCTCTATAAAACATAATGTGTATTTGTGTCTGTGAGTGTGTGCTTTAGCATGCATGTCTTCAGAGTGTGTGAGCGTTTGAGTGTGTCAAAGCACTTTTACACGTGTGTGTGACTAAATGTCATTGTAAATGCATGCAGTTTTTACCTTCATTCTAAAGGCTGTTTTATGACCCACTCATCCAGGTAATGCTAAATGTTTTTAAGAGAACAATTAAACACATAATATGTAATTAAATGATAAACAACTTTGACATGTTTTTGTTTTTTTAAACACACACACACACAATACAACATACATTGGTATCTGCTATTATATTGAATAATCGAAATTGAATTTTTTTCAAGATAAAAAAATGCATAATAATTGGAATGCAAAGTTTTAGTTTTCAAGAATTTTAAACTTTTTCAAGATAACATTAACATTAACAAAAAATGTCCAAGAACTGTAAACCTTCAGTATATATGACAATAAAATCACATGGAATATTAAACAACTCACAAATTTAAACTATTATATTCTAAGAAAACATCAAACATGCATAGAACCTTTTTACATACATTTGTAAACCTTTTCTTTGTTAAATTAAAAACCAGAACTGAATAACCTTTTCAGTATGTTTTAATCCATCAATTCATATTTTAATATCATTTCCAAACATTTTCAACAAAAGAATTCTCAATCTGTTTTTCTGTCATCTTATCTGTCATCTTATCGTTGCCAACTAACATTAAAATTAAAGCACAAAAGCAACTGGAATGTGAAAACAAAGAATTAGAATATAAAAAGCTAAGAAATAAAGTCAATGGTCTCATTCTGGACTCTAGAAAACAGTATTTCAATAAAAATGGTATCAATGACATGTCTACTTTATGGCGAGCCATCAACAACATCACATAATTCCAACCACAATTCACTAACTAATTGTCAGACTCATTCAATAATCACTTTATACACATAGCAGTCTATAGGGGTAACTGGCCCAACACACTCTGAAAACGAACACTGTCCTTCATCCTCTCTTCAAACTGTTTGCAACAGTAACATAAAACCTGGAAATTCATTTAAAATACCTTCACTTGCTGTTCACAAGTTGGTTCCCTTATCTCAAGACTGAAAAATAAAAAAATCTATGGGACCAGACAAAATCAGTAGTTATCTCTTAAAACTTGCACTTCCCTAAGTAGTAGAGCCTCTTACCTTAATAATAATCATAATAATAATGAGGACAATTTATATAGCGCCCATCCTAATATGTAGGCTACAGGGCGCTTTACACACAATTGAAATAAAATAAAAACATGAAACAAAAATCCAATAACATGAGCAGACAAAACAATACCGGTCAGACTTTGTTTGGCCGGTAAAAATACACATAACAATCAGCAACAACTGCTGTGACTACTACTACTACTACTACTACTTATAATAGGCCTAATACATGTATGCATTGTCACACAACACAATTCGCAAGCATGAAATAACAGCATATATATATTCACAACAACATACACACACAACCACACGCACACCATGCATACGTACACTCATATAGGGGCCTATCTTCATATATAACACATGCTTAGAACAAAACATAGTACCATCTGGTCTAATTATCAGCAAAAGATATACCATTGCCTAAATCTAAAGATCTCTCTGACCTGAACAACTTTAGACCCATTTCTATTCTTACAATTATATCTAAACCTCTTGAAAAGCATGTTCATAAACATCTAATGCAGTATCTCGAGGACAACAATCTTTTCCATCCCTTACAATCTGGCTTTCGGCATCACCATTCATGCTAAACTGCCGTAATTTGTCTCTGTGATACATGGCTCTCGGCAATAAACCAAAACAAAATGACAGGTGCTATATTTCTTGACTTCAAGAAGGTATTTGATCTTGTGAATCATGAAATATTTTTTTTTTTAAACTAGCACTATACACGCGGGACGAAAACACGGTTTCCTTTTTTACATCCTATCCTATCTTAGAACACAGTATGTCTTAAGTAATGGTGCAGTTTCAGATCATTAAGACTGGTGTACCACAAGGATCTGTTTTAGGACCTCTCTTATTCTGCTGTTATTTATTAATGACCTACCACTTTCAATATCAGATGAAAGTGTCTCATGCAATCTGTTTGCTGATGACTCCTCCCTCCACTCTAGTGCAGCTCGTTTATCCTCAATTCAAACCTCATTACAAACATGATGTTTCTGCCCGGTGTGACCAAAACCTGATGGTCATCCACCCTACAAAAACCAAAAGCATGGTAATTACTTCAAGACAAAAACATCATAACGAACCTCTAATTCTCAAAGATTATTCAAAGGATAACATCATTGACCAAGTAAAAGAGCACCGTGCATAAATACAAGGTGCATAATGACTTAGCCCCACAATACAAATCAAATCAAAACAGCTTTATTATCTCTGAAAAGAGAAATTGCGTCCAGGTGCCACGATTATAACATAGACATTGACATTAAACATGCAATCAAATACATTGAACGGTTATAATATAGCATAGAAGATGAAAGGTATAGAGCACACATGCATTATCATATTTACAAGCACAATTTAAAATGCAAAGAAATGTATGATATCTAATTGAACAAAGACCAAAATCACAGTCATAAACGTATTGCACACCTTCAGGGTACACACTCTATTTCGTCCCCCCCCCCCCCTCCCCTCCCCTCCACTCACACTTTACTTAAACACACATGTTGGCGATCAGTAAGAGCCAACAATTTTGAAAGATTCATGATGGGTTTAAGAAATGGATAGAGGAAGGGATAAAAGATTTCTGGGCCCTGGATTTCAGTTTAAAAGTTCTGTAGCGGCGTCCTGATGGTAAAAGATCATAGTGTTTGTTTAAAACATGAGAAGTATCAATTGCAATCTGCCTGGCCTTTTGCTTTGCGCGTCTTTCATACAACTCTTGCATTCCAGTCTCTCTCATCCCAACAACCTTGCTGCACACATTCAATACATCGTTCAACAACAAAAACTAAAACTATACATTAGTTAGCCCGGCTTCAAATCGTTATGGTTCCAGTAATAACATTTTGCTAAACACTAAAATAGACAAATACAAATCAAGTTATTCCTTCTCAGGTTCCTCAATTTGGAATTCCCTTCCCTCTGCCATTCAGTTATGCCCTTCCATCTCACGATATAAAAATATGGTGCAGGCAGACATAATGTACAGCCCTGCTTAAATCCTGTGTCATTTTGAACTCACACTGAATAACTTATCTATTGCCTTGCGTACTACTACATGTTATACGCATGCTATATGTCAAACAAATGTTTCCATCTCAGTTTTATGCTTTGTTCGTTTATAAGTTTGCCTTTTAAATATGTCTGCATCGAGGTTGCTTTTAACTCCTACTTGTCATCAATTATTTCTTTCATTATGTTTGTTATCTGCACATCACCCCACAGTGTGTTGACATGTCTGCAATGAATACACAGCAATGGATCCATGTCACCCCATAGTGTGTTGACATGTGTGTATTGTCTACAATGAATACACAGCAAGGAATACACATGATAAAAGATAATAAGATTAGGGAATAGGTGCTCTCCCCTAGTTTTTCGTCGATAAATTGCCACAAAAGTGGCCCTTTCGACTATGATACAGAAACAGAAACAGAAACTCACCCCATAGTGTGTTGACATGTGTGTATTGTCTACAATGTATACATTTGTATATATGTACTTTTCTATATTCTACTCATGTAAAATTTATGTATGTTCGTCATGTTCTGATTGTATAAGATAATTATATTCTATGTTGTATTTGTATTAAATATGTAAAGCGCTTAGAGCCCTAAATCAGAGAATAGGCGCTATATAATAATCATTATTATTATTATTATTATGTTTACCCTAACAATATGTTCTTGCAATCTTACTGGTGTTTCAGTTTTATGTGTCTTCATATGTGACTACAGGTTAACAATGTGTTGCTGTAGTGTTACTGCTTTGTATGTGTCTTCACATGTGATTGCAGCTTAACAATGTGTTACTGCAATGTTACTGGTGTTTCAGTTTTATGTCTTCACCCATGATTGCAGCTTAACAATGTGTTGCTGCAGTGTTACTGCTTTGTAATGTGTCTTCACGTGTGATTGATGTGTTACTGCAATGTTACTGGTGTTTCAGTTTTATGTGTCTTCACGTGTGATTACAGCTTAACGATGTGTTGCTGCAGTGTTACTGCTTTGATGTCTTCACATGTGATTGCAGCTTAACAATGTGTTGTTGCAATCTTACTGGTGTTTTAGTTTTGATGTGTCTTCACATGTTATTGCAGCTTAACGATGTGTTACTGCAATGTTACTGGTGGTTCAGTTTTATGTGTCTTCACATGTGATTGCAGCTTAACAATGTGTTGCTGCAGTGTAACTGTTTTGTATGTCTTCACATGTGATTGCAGATTAACAATGTGTGTTACTGCAGTGCTATAGAATATGCTTGGCTTCGTGTAGTTGCAGATTAACAATGTGTTGCTAAATTGATACTGTTCCAGCTTCTTGTGCCTTCACACACAAATTGCAATGGCAGCTTAACAGTGTGTGTTGCTGAATTGTTACTGGCGTATTAGCTTTTGGTGTCTTTACATGTGAATTGTAAAATCAGCTTAATGTGTGTTGCTGCATTGAAGTGTCACTGGTGTTTTAGTTTTATGTGGGTCCTCAAATGTGATTTTAGTTTGAAAGTAGAAGGACAGATATGGCAGCTATGCGCTCTATGTCCAGTATGGGTCAGATTATGCACTTTAAGGCCGTGGGGCTGGGAAAAGGCTTTCCCACAGTCTGGACACACGTGGGATTTTTCCCCAGTGTGAATCTTGTGATGTGTTGCACGCCCACTGTGGTTCGAGAAATGTTTCCCACAGTATGAACATGGAAAAGGTTTCTCCCCCGAGTGTGTTCGCAAATGTCGCTTGAAATACGGTGCAGAGAAGGCCACACCACAGATGTCACACATCTGTTTGTCACAGTCATGAGCTGACGCCAAGTGGTACTGTAAAGCAATCTTGTTGTGAAAACTACTGTCGCAGTGCGGACACTGGTAAGGTTTCTCTCCCGTGTGAAGCCTCCTGTGTTTTTTCAAGCCAACAGCCCTAGTAAAAGCTCTACCACAGAAATCACACACAAAGGATTTATGGCCAGTTGCCACGCCATGTTCATCTAACTGTCTACTCCGGACAAAGCCCTCACGACACACAGCACACACAAAAGATTTAGGGAGAAAGAGCTTAAATTCACCAGGTAAAACCGTGTTTGGTGTTTTTCCATGAACTGATGCCTGGTGGAGTTCCAAACTGCTGACCAGCACAAAGACAGCAGAACAAAACTGACACACATGACTTGTGTTCAGAGACAGCAGTGACCCAGAAGTTTTCACTGGCTGAGATGGAGTAGTTTCAGTACCAGGCTTCTTTCCACAGTGTGTCAGACGATGTCTTTCTAGAAGACTGGACCGAGTATAGCGTTTCCCACAGTCTGGACACACATGGGGTTTTTCACCTGCCAGATGACGGTGTACTTTCTCTACATGTTTCTTCAAAGTGTCTAGCCACTTGAAAACTGCAGGGCATTGAGAACAGTAGTTAGGTTTCTGTCCAGTGTGGATCAGACGATGTTGTTTTAGAGAACTGGATCTGGCAAACCTTCTTCCACATTCTGAACAAACATGGTTTCTTTGTCCTGTGTGGGTCAGACGATGTTGTTCAAGATTACCAGCCTGGGTAAAACCTTTCCCACAGTCTGAACACACATAGGGTTTTTGTCCAGAGTGAGTCAGGCCATGTATTTTTAGAGAGCTTTTCAAGGCAAAACCTTTCCCACAGTCTGAACACACATGAGGATATTCACCTGTGTGCTTTACCTTATGCACTCTCAAATCAGCTTTCTTAGGGAAAGCTTCCCCACAGACATCACAGAGATGAGGTCTGACACCTAGATGAACTGACTTTAGGTGGCCCTGTAAATTACTATAATGTCTATAATCCTTGTCACAGTGTGGACACTTGTATGGCCTCTCCCCTGTGTGGATTATCTTGTGGTCTCTCAGATCACGGGGCTGAGTAAAACCCTTACCACACACATCACACACAAACGGCCTATGACCGCTATGCGTCAGCTTGTGTGTATTCAAATTACCAGACTGGGCAAACCCCTTACCGCACACATCACACACATGTGGCTTAAAAACACTGTGAATCCATTTGTGTGTCTTCAGTGAGCATGCCAAAGTGAAAGACTTTCCGCAGACATCACACACATGCTGTTTTCCATTCTTTCCATTTTTACCACAAGCAGCATTTTCACCAACTTTGCTTTTTTTTGTTTTTCTGTTGCCACGGCTACCTACCACCTTACATTTATTACCAGTATTGATAGCTGTTTTCTGTTTTGTTGTCCTTTTTTTGTAGATGTTACCATCAACCTCCTTATGAATGTCTGTACTGTTACAGTTGCCAGCATCGTATCTGTCAGTTGTGGACCCAGGTAACACCATATGCAGTTTCTCTCCATGAACTGACGCCAGGTGGAGTTCCAAACTGCCAACCAGCACAAAGGCAGCAGAACAATGCTGACACACATTTGTGTTCAAAGACGACAGTGACTTGGAAGTGTTGTCAGACATGGGCTGTACTGTGCTGTAGACAGCTGAGGGCTGATCTGGCGAGTCTTCCTCTTCCATGGACCATGCTGGTTCCAGCTTCTGAAAAAAACCCACCCATACATTCCAAGGTTGTCTAAAATCCTTTAACAATATCTAATTTCATATGAAAGCAACAAATAAACATCTAGCTTTAAGAATGTTACATCCCATCTGCACAAGGCCACTTAGTGTTTCTTAAAAAGACAGTTAACGACCGTTTCACCAACATTAACACAGTGTGTGAGATAGTGCAGCAAACTACTTTGCCAATATCAACACTGTGTGTGTGACATATAGTGCAGCAAACTATTTCACCAATATTAACACTCTTGTGTGTGATATAGTGCAGCATGTGTGTGACATAGTGCAGCAAACAATTTTACCAATATCAACACTCTGTGTGAGTGTGACATAGTGCAGCAAACTATTTCACCAATATTAACACTCTGTGTGTGACATAGTGCAGCAAACTATTTCACCAGTATCAACACTCTGTGTGAGTGTGACATAGTGCAGCAAACTATTTCACCAATATTAACACTCTGTGTGTGACATAGTGCAGCAAACTATTTCACCAGTATCAACACTCTGTGTGAGTGTGACATAGTGCAGCAAACTATTTCACCAATATTAACACTCTGTGTGTGACATAGTGCAGCAAACTATTTCACCAGTATCAACACTCTGTGTGAGTGTGACATAGTGCAGCAAACTATTTCACCAATATTAACACTCTGTGTGTGACATAGTGCAGCAAACTATTTCACCAGTATCAACACTCTGTGTGAGTGTGACATAGTGCAGCAAACTATTTCACCAATATTAACACTCTGTGTGTGACATAGTGCAGCAAACTATTTCACCAATATTAACACTCTGTGTGTGACATAGTGCAGCAAACTATTTCACCAATATCAACACTCTGTGTGAGTGTGACATAGTGCAGCAAACTATTTCACCAATATTAACACTCTTGTGTGTGATATAGTGCAGCATGTGTGTGACAGTGCAGCAAACTATTTCACCAATATCAACACTCTGTGTGAGTGTGACATAGTGCAGCAAACTATTTCACCAATATTAACACTCTGTGTGTGACATAGTGCAGCAAACTATTTCACCAACAACACTGTGTGTGTAACATAGTGCAGCAAACTATTTCACCAACAACACTGTGTGTGTGACATAGTGCAGCAAACTATTTCACCAACAACACTGTGTGTGTGACATAGTGCAGCAAACTATTTCACCAATATTAACACTGTTTCTGTGATATAGTACAGCATGAGTGTGACATAGTGCAGCAAACTATTTCACCAACATTAACGCTGTGTGTGTGGCATAGTGCAGCAAACTATTTCACCAATATTAACGCTCCATGTGAATGTGACAGTGCAGCAATCAAAATATTCAACAATGCACATTTTCTTATGAAGCAAACATATTGCTCGTCAGTGATAGATGGTACAAACATAATTAATGCCATGGCATGTCACGGACCATTGACACAATAGCTCCCCTCAACTTCAGTCTGCCTCAGGTTCACTCCATCCATCTCATAACTCAACTTCAGTCTGCCTCAGGTTCACTCCATTCATCTCAGAACTCAAATTCACCCTACCTCAGGTTCACTCCATTCATCTCAGAACTCAACTTCACTCTACCTCAGGTTCACCCCATTCATCTCAGAACTCAACTTCATTCTAGGTCAGGTTCACTCCATTCATCTCAGAACTCAACTTCATTCTACCTCAGGTTCAACCCACTCATCTCAGAACTCAACTTCATTCTACCTCAGGTTCACCCCATTCATCTCAGAACTCAACTTCACTCTACCTCAGGTTCACCCCATTCATCTCAGAACTCAACTTCATTCTAGGTCAGGTTCAACCCATTCATCTCAGAACTCAACTTCATTCTAGGTCAGGTTCACCCCATTCATCTCAGAACTCAACTTCATTCTACCTCAGGTTCACCCCATTCATCTCAGAACTCAACTTCATTCTGCCTCAGGTTCAACCCATTCATTTCAGAACTCAAATTCACTCTGCCTCAGGTTCACTCCATCCATCTCAGAACTCAACTTCACTCTCAGTCTGCCTCAGGTTCATCCCATTCATCTCAGAACTCAACTCCCCTCTTTGTGACAACTGTGAGGAAGTTGTCATCATAACGCCCAGGAGTACCCATGAGGAAGATGATTAAATATGAAACAGCATTCATTATCTACAAATTAAATGCGAAAATTAAGGTTAGGTTAGGTTAGGTTATGTTATGTTAGGTACATTATAGTCACAGAGGTGTCTCTGTGAAATTTGGGTTGCTCCCACCTGGAGAGCACGTCGCAGCCAGAGGCGCACCACCCATTTAAAAAGAAAAATGTTGAATGCGATTTTTGTGTGACTGATGAAGGAAGGGAGGGGGGTAAATTTTGACCAAATGACAACTTTTTCGTTGCCAATGATTTTAACGTGTGCTAAGTGCATGAGCACACAGGACCTCGGTTTATCGTCTCATCCAAAAGACTCCATGTTCAGACCGCAAGGCCTAGTGTAAAGTGAGAGGAAAAATCCCCTGTACCCAGGTTCGAACTCGGGTTTACTTGACACGAAGCGAATGCGCTACCACTGTGCCACTCTACACTAGACACTAGTGTTCTGGACAACCACCTTAACACACACTCCGATACAAAACAACAAACATTTTGTCAAAATCATACTTTACACACACACACACACACATCTTCGAATTTTTGCATTGAAAATGTTCACTGAGAAGCAACATTCTGTCATTTTCAGGAAAGGGACTGGGTTGGGATGAAAGTCCGTTTAACGTCCCTTTAACCGCCAATGTCGCATTTTAGCACCACAATGGTTTAACACCCATGTTACTAAAAGGCATCAAATCAGGTCCTGTTATCCAAAGACCCTATTTTCTTAATTTTGGGAGGTAAGGATAGGCCTAATGTTATACATGTCACAGAGGAATTCGCAATATTGCAGATATTTTATTTTCTCTACCCAGTTAAGTTTAAAGGTATTTTTTGGCTGAAAAATGGCTGGCGGTGAAAGGATTAACAGGCACATATGGGACATTATTGACTATAAAGATGGTGGGATGATCCTGGAGGTACTCCAATACCAGGAAAGTCCCGAAGTTTTGAATAATCAATGGTAGACGTGTGTTGATTGTGGACTGGGTTGGGAACAGCCTAGGGTTATTTTCATAAATCTGAAAGAAGCAGTTTGAGATTAACCCTTTCACCGCCAAAGTCGCATTTTAGCACCACAGTGATTTAACACCTATGTCACTAAAATGCATCAAATTGGGGTCTATTATCTAAAGACCCTATTGTCTTAGTTTTGGAAGTAAGGATTTATAGACCTTATTTTATATATGTTACAGAAGAATCCCCAATACTGTAGATGGATTTTGTTCCAGGTAAATTTAATGAAAAATTTGGCTGAAATATGGCTGGCGGTGAAAGGGTTAAGGGTCGTAAATTATGTGGGGGAGGGAGCGAGGGGTCTAAAGTACAACTTTGCCAAAATTTGATCAAATCCTGATCACACATTTTAGAATGTGTGTCACCATCCACATCACATCCCTCAGGAAGTCATTAATGACAGACAGACACACATCAATCATTATGTTGCCCGCAATTCACTGAGCAAGTAAATGAATTCATTGGTACCCCCCAAAAAAAAAGTTTTAAAAAAGGCACACACACACCACAGAGAGAGAGAGAGAGAGAGAGAGAGAGAGAGAGAGAGAGAGAGAGAGAGAGAGAGAGAGAGAGAGAGAGAGTCAATGAATGGTTAAATGAATGCTTTATTGTGATAAAGCCTTTACAGCTATTTCACACAAAAAGGATCGATATTGAAACAAATATGAGCAATATGCTCAATAGAGAGAGAGAGAGAGAGAGAGAGAGAGAGAGAGGGAGAGAGAGGGAGGTGATAACTGTACTCACATCATCCTGCTCTGTCCAGTCACAGGGAACATCTGAAACAGACAATCATCAACTGTTTAGTGTGCACAGACAATCATCAACTGTTTAGTGTGCACAGACAATCATCAACTGTTTAGTGTGCACAGACAATCATCAACTGTTTAGTGTGCACAGACAATCATCAACTGTTTACTGTGTACACAGACAATCATCAACTGTTTAGTGTGCACAGACAATCAACTGTTTAGTGTGCACAGACAATCAACTGTTTAGTGTGCACAGACAATCATCAACTGTTTAGTGTGCACAGACAATCATCAACTGTTTAGTGTGCACAGACAATCATCAACTGTTTACTGTGTACACAATCATCAACTGTTTAGTGTCCACAGACAATCAACTGTTTAGTGTGCACAGACAATCATCAACTGTTTAGTGTGCACAGACAATCATCAACTGTTTAGTGTGCACAGACAATCATCAACTGTTTAGTGTGCACAGACAATCATCAACTGTTTAGTGTGCACAGACAATCATCAACTGTTTAGTGTGCACAGACAATCATCAACTGTTTAGTGTTTAGTGTGCAGCAAACCACATTATTATCTTTGCCTTCATAACTTCATTATTTATTTTGTAGAGTTATTTGTTTGTTTGGTTTTGTTGTTGTTGTTGTTGTTGTCATCCTGCATTATCCCTCATATTTGCTACTATCTAATAATTTGGATTTCGGTAGTAGCAAATGTGAGGGAAAATAACACTCAGTACAATAATAGTATAAAAAAAAGAAAAAGGAAAGACCTAAATTTCAGATCTTAACTCATTCAAGTTGTTCCGGCCATATATATCCGGAATTAATAGACAACTGTCAATTTGATGCATTCGCTTCAAGGGAAGTAGATCTGTGTGCACACAATATACCTTGGTTGCTTCTAGACTTGCTTCGCTCCCTTATACCACAATTTTGCCTCTAACTTTGCTTTTGTAGTGGTTGGCTGTGGAGAAACCAATCGGTGTAGAGAATTTTTCTATATAAAGTCTATAAAAAAAAGTCTGATCCACCACTTCCCTATATCTAAACCTGAAGTAAAAAATCTGTAATCTTCCTTCATTTCTCCTTTTGTTTATGTATGTCTTGTTTGTGTGCATGGCTGGAGTGATTTGTGAGGTTTTTTTAATAATTCAAAATCGTAGCGATCCGAATGAGTTAAGGATCTGCTTGGCAGGTGACTCTTGGTTTGTCCTTTAGACCACACTCCTCCAGGGCTCCCAGGGACCCCCATTTGGGGGTCTATGAAGTACTAGAATTCTAAGGGACCCTCTAAAAGAATGTGCATGGGGTCCCAGGGATGCACTATAAACATTCTTTTTAGCATTCACGTCATTGGGATCCTCTATCCCTCCTCTAGGACCCTCTATACTGTAAGTGAAGGAGTCCCTGGGACCCCTTCTTTTGCAGGACGATTGGGAGCCCTGCTCCTCTGACACTTCTTGACCGATGTCATCCTCATATGATAATATAATTCTGTGTTGACTTTTTTCTGTCTTCCTTTTTCTTTTCTTTCATTCCAGTCCCATCTTTCAGGCCGTACTTTGGCTTTGCAATTACAGTGGAACCTCCCTTACAAGACCTTCAAAAATTATCCAAACTAGCGCAACGCCTAGTACTGGCAATGCACCGTACTCGTAACGCCTAGTAACGGTAACGCCAAGTACTGGTAACTCTGAGTACAGCAAATTTGAAGCGATTCGGTTAAGAAACGGCGGAGTTATAAGGCCCCGTTTCCCGTTGGTGCTGCTCTGTGAGTGACGCCCTCTCCCGATTCTCTTCCAATTTGCTGCCAGGCTTTGTCCGGGCCATAGCAAGCTTGACAGCAAATTTGAGGCGATTCGGTTAAGAAACGGCGGAGTTATTCATGAAAAGGTGAAGCAGCGTATAGCACGCGCGTTTCTGAACCGATTCGCTTCCGGTTTGGCACACCGAGTCACCGTCCCCGGTCATCTACCTGCCAAATTTGAAGGCAATTGGTCCAGAAATGCCGGAGATACGGGCGCCGAGAGTCCGGCGGATACGCGTTTCGCACATTTGCAAAACCACGCAAATGACACGGCCGCCCCGGTTGCCGTTGCCATCGCCCCGTTAGGGCTCACAGCAAATTTGAAGCGATTCGGTCATAAAACGGCGGAGTTATAAGGCCCGTTTTGTGTTTCAGACAGACACACACACACACACACACACACGGACAGTTGGCTTTTTACTATATGATGATGATTGAGGTCTTATAAGGGAGGTGATTTTAATACTTACAAAGAAGTGCAATGTCTCGGAAAAGTAGGTCTTATATGGGAGGGAGTCTTATAATGGGAGGTCTTATAAGGGAGCTTCCACTGTACTCCCCACTTCTTGAGTCCCAACTCACTGCCACACCCCTGTTTATCAGGCTGCAGACTCCGAAACCAGCAGTCCCAGGAGAGGCAATCTATGATCAAGGTCATCTAGAGGCAACCACCAGAACCTGTGTTGATTTTATCATTCTCTGTGTCCATGGCACTCCAGGGTCATAGCTCACACCAAGAAAAGAGCACTCCTCACTGCAGGTTTAGTGCTGAGCACATTATTTTCTGATCGTTTGACATGTACCGTAAAACATCGCAATGCAATCCCTTTTGGTGTATGGGCTTTTATACATGAGATTTTCAAATGTCACTGGTGTTGGGTTTTACTGTAATTAACCGTTTCGCCGCCAGCCATTTTTCAGCAAACATTTTCCATTAAACTTACCTGGGTGGAAACAAAAATCAGTCTGTAATATTGGGGATTCTTCTGTGACATATTTAAAGTAAGACCTATCCTTACCTCCCAAAATTAAGAGAATAGGGTCTTTGGATAACAGACCCTGATTTGATGCCTTTTAGTGACATGGGTGTTAAATCATTGTGGTGCAAAAATGCAACATTGGCGGTGAAAGGGTTAATTTTGGTTTTAACTTGCCTACATAATTTTGTATGTGCATTTTAAGCAGGTGAAATAAAGTGAGGTACCGCGTTCGCCTTGTGTCAAGTAAACCTGAGTTCGAACCTGGGAACAGGGGATTTTTCCTCTCACTCTGCACTAGGCCTTACGGTCTGAACGTGGAGTCTTTCAGATGAGACAATAAACCGAGGTCCCGTGTGCCCTTGCACTTAGCACACGTTAATCCCAGTGGCAACGAAAAAGTTGTCATTTGGTCAAAACACACAAACATCGCATGCAAAAAGCAAACAAATAATTAGGTGGCGCGCCTTGGGCTGTGACGCGCTCTCCAGGTGGGAGCAACCCGAATTTCACAGAGACGCCTCTGTGACTATAAAGTACCTAATACCTAATACTTAGTGATTTTTCACATGAAATGCACAACAACAAAAGCGGCTGATACATCTGCTTGGGTTATTTTATTCCTTTTTTTTTTCCGACGACGACGACGAAAATGGTGTTTTACGTCCTCTTGGTCTGAATCAGACACATATGGGACATTTGTAAATACAAATATGGTGGGAACAATACTGGAGGCAATGCCCGGAGGCAGTACGAAACCAGTAAAGTCCCGATTTTTTTTATCAATACAGATAGGTGTAGCGGTAACCACGCCTCGGTTAAACCTCATCGGCTATGGCACCGCTACAAGTATTTGTTGCATTCATAAGTAATGCAAAAGCACTGATTTTCATTTCCTTTTTTTTTCAATCATTTCATTTTATGTTATAACATATAATATTATTTTCTTTTCAGAACACAAAACAAATCGTAAAGTTAAAGTTAAAGTAATTGAGCTTGTTTCTTAGGTTCACAAAACATACATTGGATACCAAAACAGTTTTATCAAAGCAAATTATACATATATACATAAGAGGAAAGTTTAATGGTGTGTTTGTTTTTTCTTCTTAAATTTTTGATCGTTTATATTATTAGAATATAGAATCAACAAATTGGAAGGAATTTTGATGATTTTACACCCCACCCCCTCCCTTTAAGTATCTTTTCAGATTTTGATCAATATTGATAATACATTCAAATCTGAGAGCATCATCAGTATAATGTACAGACACTGTTCCCCATTACACCATGATGTCTGTTGAAGACAGTCCAAGTGCCACTGACCTGAACTCTGGTGCTCTGTGGTCCACTGAGGTGCTGAGTCATCAGAATCATCCAACTCTGTCTTGAAGTTGACCTCTGACATCTCTACTTCATCAGGGGAGGCCATTTGGTCACAGTGGCTGAAATCACAGAACACACCTTAAACTAGCCTTTTCTTCTTCTCTTTTTTTCTGAAACAAAGATTTATAATTTAAAAAAACCTGAAACAGACTGCAACGTCACTGTGAACAACAAAACAAAAAACATAAAATTCCTCAGACTAATTTGTAAAGTGACAAGTGGAAGGAAGAAAGAAAGGAAAAGTTGAGGGCTCCATTGGACTTAGCGAGTAGAGGGGATGGAAGAGGAATTTTATAAGAGGAAGGGTCTTTATTAACCTAAACAGACAGAGTGGTACCAGACGTAAAAACAGTAGACCGGCTTTTCGCGCTGGGTGTGCGTCTCAAACCCTCAAACTACTGGATATTTCGGCGAATGCGCCTTTATCAACACGTCAGACAACGAAGACAAAACAAAAACAGCGGCGAAATCAACATAGACAAACAAGAAAACAGCAAACAGCAAAAGGAGCAAAAAGCAGACAACAAAAGGAGCAAAAAATCAACAAGATCAAAAAACAATACTTCCCCTCTACAGTCAAATGTGTAAAAATCAAAGATTTATTATAGCAAGGATCTATCTGAACAGAACATAATCATCAATTTCCTGTAGGACCTGTCAAATCAATTCTCTATGTGTCTGTACATATTATGTGTGTGTGTGTGTGTGTGTGTGTGTGTGTGTGTGTGTGTGTGTGTGTGTGTGTGTGTGTGTGTGTGTGTGTGAGAGAGAAAGAGAATGAGAGAAAGACTAAAGAGACAAAATGTGTGTATAAGTGCACAACTGTGCATACATGAATATGTGCACATGTGTGTGAGGGTGTGTGTAACATATCACAGGCTTCTATGGTTGGTCTGGAGCTGGTCTTGTGTTGGTAGGGCAGGTGAGGCTGGAGCTTTTCTGGGTCCCATCAGCACTTTTTAGGTGTTCCTGTTTAATGTTTCACTCTTTGTGTATGTGTGTGTGTGTGTGTGTGTGTGTGTGTGTTTTAACACATAAATGCCTACAAAGAGAAAAGAAATCAATCATTTTCACACTATGACTATGTCTCACCTAATGTTCAGAGAGAAATCCTGCTTTTTGCCTGGCCTCTGATCCCCAGATGACACAGAACCAGCTTGAACTGCAGTAGTGTCCTCAGTCCATGTCACAGTTTTCACTGGCTGAGATGGAGAAGTAGCTTCAGCAGCACGACACATAGCGATGCAGGTCTCCAGACGCAAATCAACTTCTTGTAACAGTCGCTTTCTGGTAGAGCTGTCATTGATGCCTAAGACAATTCTGTCTCTCAAAAGACTGTCTTTCAGGCAATCACAGAAATTACATGCTGAAGCAAGAGAATGCAGAGCAGTGGTGTAATCTTCTATGCTCTCGTCAGCCTTTTGATCTCGTTTGTTGAACACATATCTTTGATAAGTTTCGCTGGTCCTTCCAAGGAAATGGTTGTCAAATGCAGTGATGATGTTGTCGACAAAGTCATCTGCTGGAAGCTGCATTCTGTTGTACAAGGCCAATCCATCTTTGCCCAGTGTGTGGAGAAACAAAGCTCTTTTGCATGCCTCTTCTTGATCACTCAGTCTTGCATTGATGCAGTAATTGCTCCACATCTGTTTAAACAATGACCATCCCTCTCCACCCTTCTTCACATCTAAAGGTGGAGGTAGCTTTACAAGAGTCACACAAACTTGACGAAATGTGTTGGGGTGAGGTTCGAAGTGTGCCATTTTGTCCCTTTTGATTCACAAACGATGGTCAGGGTCAGAAGAGGTGCACATTGTTGTTAATCCAGACGAACGGTAACAAAATGCCCAAAACACGAAGCTCCTTACAGTTTTAGTACTGTAAAGTTCCAATGAAAAGAGTTTACAAGCATGTCAAGCACAATCCCTCACAGCACCGCCATCTTTGCAAATTTGAAACATTCACATTGGGTAATTGAAATCTTAATTTTTCCCCAACCAAAATGAAACTGAAAGGTTAAAGGTCAGTTTCATGCAACTTTGACAATATATCCACATTTAGGTCTATCATGAGACCATGTAATGATAGACAAGACAGACTGCTCGTTTTATCAATAAATTATTTTTTTTAAACAGCTTTTCCCCTAGAACAACAAGGGAATCGGAACAACCTCAACAACAAGGCGGTTTTCGCTGGGTCAGTGGAGGTCTTTAAGACCGTCCTCTATCAGACCCCCAACCAAATGTAATAGCACCCTCTCAGCACCCCCCCCCCCCCCCCCCTTCCCTTTACAACCCCACACCCTCATCTCCCCCACCCTTTTCCTCCCACCAACGAACGAAAACCTAACAAGAACAAGAACCTGAAGAAGAATGGAGGCGCCGTGGCCGGTTGGTTAGAGTCGCCGCTCGTAATCCAACAGGTTTGCGGGTGCGGTGGGTTTGAACCCGGCTGGTGACAGTGTTGTATCCTTGGGAAAGATACTTTACTCCTATTTCCTGGTCCTTCGGATGAGACCTAAAACCGAGGTCCCGTGTGCTAACGCACGCACAAGATCTTGCGCGCACGTTAAAGCCCATTCCACTATTCGGTACGAGTAGGCCGTGTGTGCCGGTGGGATGGATGACACGAATTCACAGCACGCATCCTGTGCGCTATTAATGGTCTGAATGAAGGCCGGTGAGTGCGGGGCAGGATAAACATCCCCAACTGGAAGAAGAAGAAGAAAAAGAATTATGATTAGGGCATTAAGTGGCTGCTGGACGTGGCAGCACGCTGGTGACTCGCTGAACTGGCACTGGTTGGCCAGGTCACTTAGTGTTTAGGTTTTTTATCTGTTTCTTTTTCGGTGCTCTCCCCAAGTTTCGTCACCGTGATGGGGTTGGACTGGCTGCCCTCAACAACCAGTCTGTGTGGCAAAAACGTGAATAAGCCCGGTGTCATCATAAATAAGTACCTACCGTGAAATAAGTACCCTTCAAAAGCGCACTAGAGCCATTCTTCTTTCATGTGATAAATAAGTCAACTATTATTTAAAATATTGATATTCAAGTGCTCAGTCTACACGGAAAGAACCAAGAAATAGAGCAGGAGGGTGTAAATGTACATTTTTGCTGATAAAGCGATGTCACTTAGTTTCGTATTTTTCAAAATGGTGGACAATAAAAACCATCCGTGCAAACAAAAATAAATAATAATAAATATTACAATAATATCCTTGACTTCTAAGTATTTAATGATCGAATCTTTCCCAAACAGCAAACCATTTGAAATGAGGAGAAGAGTATTTATAAATCATTATATGGGTAAAACATTTTATGCAACACCGGCATTTGATGCAACAATGGTTGCAAAAAATAATAAGTAATATAAATCTGCGTATCTCAATCTATTTCTTGCTAAATTAGTAAATAAAAAAGCTGTAGACAAGGCCATAATCACACTACATACAATTAGGTCAGTTCAACTTCTACCTTTGCCTGTCGAACATTGCGAAGTTTCCAGGCAGTGGCTATTTAACCTCATGTGGCAATATAGAACTGGGGGCTATTTTACCTCACTTATGCGTTTGACGTCATCAAAAATTGTTATCTTCCTTCCCATTGTTCTGGTTCAGTACGAAGCACACACACACACACACACAAAAACACACACACACATATGCACACACACACACACACACACACACACACACACACACACACACACACACACACACACACACACACACACACACACACACGTTCTTTGCTTTGTTCACTCACTAAATGTGATTACAAATCTTTAAACATCCTGCCATTTAAGGAAAGACACACATATAACAAATGTGTATGCACACACAGCACACACAATGGAATAGCCCCTAAGAAAATCACCCACACATTTTGTTAGCAACGAAAGCAGCACATACACACAAACTTTCTTTTCCCAGACCCCGTAATAATCTTTATAAATCTAGTTTATTGCACACAATCACATGCACACATACACACGGATACACACACGAACATACACAGTGATCTTTTGTTGATTGTTTTGTTGCTGCAAAAGGAATTGAGGCACCTGTCTCCAAACCTTCAAATCCCAACTGAAAACATAAATCTTCAGAAAGTACCTTGATTGATATTGGCGTGAGAAACCCTATGTACTTTAGTCTCTTCTCTCTCTCTTAGTGTGTGTGCATGTGTATGCCGTGTGTGGATGTGTCCTGTGTGTGTGTGTGTGTGTGTGTGTGTGTGTGTGTTTGTTGTGTGTGTGTGTGTGTGTGTGTGTGTGTGTGTGTGTGTGTGTGTGTGGGTGAGTGTGTGTGTGTTTGTGTGTGTGTGTTTAGTGTTATAATCATTTAGAATACAAATTTTTACTTTTTAAATTTTTTAGGCTTATATTGTTAGATTTCTCTTTGTTTTGTTATGGCCAGAATGTTTATATTCATGTTGCAAAAAGTGTATAATGAGAAGAGAGAGAGAGAGAGAGAGAGAGAGAGAGAGAGGAGAGAGAGAGAGAGAGAGAGAGAGAGAGAGAGATATGAGAGAGAGAGAGAGAGAGAGAGAGAGAGAGAGAGAGAGAGAGAGTATATGGGCCGTGTGTACTTGACTCTTGACTCTGGTGACGCATCTATATTAACTCTTTTGGATCTTTCAGCTGCTTTTGATACTATTGACCACCATATACTCCTTAAGAGGCTTCAAATCACCTATGGAATATCAATCACTGCTCTGTCATGGTTCTCGTCTTGACTCTGGTCGAACTCAGTCTGTCTCCATCAATGACTCATCTTCTGCAATGGTTGGCCTCACATGTGGGGTTCCTCAAGGCTCAGTACTTGGACCAGTCCTCTTCATCATGTACACTAAACCCCTGTCCGAGTTGAATCACTTCTCATTCAGTTGATTCTCAGTCTTTTGCTGATGATACACAACTCCACAAGCCTGTATCCCCATCTACCATTCTTCCTTCTATATCTTCACTTGAATTCTGCATTCGCAACACCAAATCATGGATGCTACAAAACAAACTGAAGCTGAATGACGACAAAACGGAGGCCTTGTTCATCCACTCTCCATCTAGAAAACTTCCGTACCCAAAGCCTGATTCCATCTCTGTCTGTGACACTCAAATACCTTTTTCTCCTTCTGCTAGAAATCTTGGCTTCCACACACTCTCAAGATATGAGTGTTGACTCACAAGTTCAAACTATCTGTCGGTCAGCATACTGTGAGCTGCGTCGCATTGGTACGATTCGCCATCTCCTGTCTATAGATACTACTAAAATACTAGTCTGCGCTTTTGTTCTCTCTAAACTAGATTATTGTAATTCACTCTTGTATGGCTGCCCCCAACACCTCATTGACAAGCTTCAAAAAGTCCAGAACTCTGCTGCCAGACTTGTCCTCAAGGTCTCTAAGTATCATCATGTTCAACCACTCCTGATATCCCTTCATTGGCTTTCCATCAAAGCACGTATTGACTACAAAATTTCCACTCTATGTCATTCTTATTTCTCTGGAAATGCCCCTAGCTACATTTCTGACATGCTTTCTGTCTATACTCCATCAAGGCACACACGGTCATCTTCAGATTCCAAAATTCTCTGTGTTCCTAGTACACGAACAAAAATGTTTGGTGATTGTTTTATTCCTTTTCCTTTTCGGCCACATCAGTTTGGAACTCCTTACCACGCGAAATCCGCCATATCCAGTCCTTGCAATGTTTCAAATCAGCTCTCAAGACCCACCTGTTCAAGCTACATCACAACCTTTAGGCCACATTACTTCTGGACTCTATTCTCACACACACACTCCCCTCCCCCCATATTAGTTTCACTGTGTGTTGACTGCAATGTCTACGTCAGCTTTGTTGCGAGAGAGAGAGAGAGACCAGAGAGAGAGAGAGAGAGAGTGAGGAGAGATGGAGAGTGAGAGAGAGAGAGAGAGAGAGAGAGAGAGAGTGTGTGTGTGTGTGTGTGTGTGTGCTTTGTTCAACTGATTGTATTTTGTATTGTGTGTTTTTGTGTGGGGTGAGTGGTGGTGATGGTAACGGTGTTCATGTGTGTGTGTGTGTGTGTGTGTGTGTGTTGTGTGTGTGTTGGTGTGTGTGTGTTGTGTGTGTGTGTGTGTGTGTGTGTGTGTGTGTGTGTGTGTGTGTTGTGTAGTGTGTCCGGTACGTGCGTGAATGTGTGGGTGTGGAGTGTGTATGTGTATGCCTATTTGCATGTGCGTGAGCGAGAGATTTCGTGTTGTTGTTGAATTTGTTGCTTCTTAATTTTTGTTGTTGTTAAGCGCATAGAGCTCCACATTGGGTGGAGGAATGCGCTATATAAATGATTCACTATTATTATTATTATTATGTATTGGTGCATTCCTTCCTGTTACTTGTTTACATTTTCATTAGTTTCTGTGAGGGTGAGGTGTTATCAGGGAGTGACAGTGCTGGCGAATGAGGGTGGATGTTTTTGTGAGTGAGAATCATGTTATTTTTGTTACTTTATTTCTTTGCATTGGAATGTTGGTAGTATGACTTTCTTGCTGATTTTAATGCATGTTTTACATCTTTCAATGTTGCTTTTGTAAAGCGCATCGAGTGTACGACAGTGTGGATTTTAGCGCTGTAACTGCCTTGTGGCAGTGTGTCTCATTTGACTTGACTTCTGTTGTTCGTGTTTGTCGAAGTGCATGTTGTATGTTTTGTGCCTGTGTCTCGTTTGTTGTTTGTGAAAATACGTCTTTGTTTATGCAAAGAATGTTTTACCTGCACATGTGATGATATGCCTTTTGTTCGTTTGGATTAGATTCTTGTCACAAAAACACGAGAATTCAGTAATCAGCTTACCTTTATTTTTTGTCCGCCTTATCGAACGTGAATCGCTGTTTTCTTCCGTTGAGTTTTTTTATTTTTGGCTCTTTACCTGAGTGCTAGTTTTGCACGAATTTCTTGTGTTTTGTACTTTTCATTCACGTAAGCGATGTTCATTTTTTGTGAATACAAAGGTTTGGTTGCAAACTGTTTTGATATCTAGCTTTGTCGTCCTAAAGTTTCTCCCCAGAGAAGGTCCAATGTTTGGAGCTGTCTTATTCCTGAAAGACTTGTGTGTTCTTTGTGAATTCTCGGAGATCGGAATACGGTAAATGTTTGATTTATTTTCGACTTAAATGAAATTGATGGTTTTAATAAGAAGATTCTGTTTTGTTTTCTTGTTATTGTTTGTGTAATTATTGTCAGTTTGTGTTCAGAGCTTCAGTGTAAGGTTTTTGGCTCTATTGGTTAATTAACATTTGAGGGTCGTTTGTTTTGACAGAACTTGTGTGTTGATCTTGATGCTCGAGATTTGCGCTAGATTCAACGAGATGGCGTTTGTTTATTGACTAGAATTGTATGAGTTTAGGTATTTGTCAGTGAGTAACAATGTTCCTTGTCTTTCTGCATTCCTTCCTCTCTCTCTCTCTGTTTACATTTTCATTAGTTTCTGTGAGGGTGAGGTGTTATCAGAGAGTGACAGTGCTGGTGAATGAGGGTGGATCTTTTTGTGAGTGAGAATCATGTTAGTTTGATTACTTTATTTCTTTGGGACTTATTTGTCTTTTGTTTGTCCCCAGTCTTCACCTCTCTCTCGATCTACTCCTCTCCTGAGCAATAAACCATGAACTCCTGCAGTCTGCATTGCTTGGTTGTTAGTGAGAGTGTGAGCATTACCACCACCAAACCGAGGACCCTGGTTCGCCCCCAAGTCAGTCCTTCAGGAAGATAGGCATCACAAGCGCTATATGAAATTTAAATTTTTTATTTTATTATTATCGTTTCCTGTAAATTGGACAATAAAAATATTGATTGATTGATTGATTGACACAAGCGTGTGTGCGCCCACACGGATATATACACACACACACACATGCACCGCATGCATGCTCACACAAACACACACACACACACACACACACACACACACACACACATACAACGTTTGTACGTGTGTGTGTGTGTGTGTGTGTGTGTGTGTGTGTGTGTGTGTGTGTGTGTGTGTGTGTGTGTGTGTGTGTGTGTGTGTTGTGTGTGTGTGTGTGTGTGTGTGTGTGTGTGTGTGTGTGTGTGTGTGTGTGTGTTCGTATGTGCTTCGTACCGAATCAGAACAATGGAAAGGTGGATACAAAATTTTGATGACGTCAAACGCATTTAAGTGAGGAACGACCGAATATTGTGTTTAACGCCCTCTCGGGCCTAAGGACACATGTGGGGTAAAATAGCCCGAGTTACAATCGGCCACAGGAGGTTAAATAGCCACTGCCTTCTTGGTAAGGGAGGTAACTCCCTTTTGTTGAACTGACGTAACTTCCTGTGGTTCCAGAGGCCGAACCAGTGATACACTGGTTGTTTTCATGAATGACATTTTCATTGTTAATAATCTTTCGTTAGACCGGTAAGCGTCAGTATCCTTATATTTAAGAAAAACTATTGGCAATGTACAAGACGTGAAAAGGAACCCGCGCCAGATTGACGTTCTGTTTCTAAATTCAGAGAGGAACTGCTTCATACTTCCTGCTTCCTTCTTCCTTCATTTTTTTAAATAATCAATTAGCATAGCATAGCATAGCAATTTGGCACTATAGGCTTCTTTTTTTTAAAAGCCTTTTGCCCTCTAGATATCGTTTCAAGTGATATCTTATACTTTTTTGACCCGTGAACTAATAGGCTTTTGTGTATTGATTTGAATCCTAATAAGTTCCTCTAAATGTGAGAGGAGTACATCACGCTTTTATATTTTTGGTCAATATTGTTTTTGAATACGTTCAGTGACGATGCATTAACAGTCTCATTTGAAAGGTTATTCCATGCAGTTGTAATTCTATTCGTGAAAAATTTGTGAGTGGAACGAGTATTGTTTATTTTCTTTGTAAGTTTGAAATTATGCCCTCGAGTTCTATCGTCTTCTGAAAGTGTTGATAAGGTTTTAGTGGTGCTAGCATCATAAAGGTTGTGTAGAATTTTATAAATCTCGATAAGGTCACCTCTTAAACGTCTATACTCTAAACTTGGCAATTTCAAATATTTCAGTCTCTCTTCGTAGTCCATATTACTCGTACCAACAATTTTCTTTGTAAATCTCCTTTGGACACCCTCAATATGTTCAATATGTTTTCTAAAATATGGGCACCAAACAGGGTTACCATACTCTAAAATAGGGTAAACTAAGGCTTTAAACAAAGGCACCATAATCAGTTTTAATTTATTAGCTATTGTCCTAATCAGGAGACCTGCAATACGATTAGCTTTCTTGACGACTCGATAAGGGACGCTAAATAAAATAAAAAATGTAAAGGAATGTTCTCGGATTAGTGGTGATAAAATGAAAGAAAAATAGTTAACTTGCCGTAAAGATGCGTTTTCTGTCGATAATTTGTGCATTTTTTTTTAACATTCGTATATATTTATTTCATACAAGGATAAAAAAAATATTTTGTGATTTTTTTTTAGTCGAACTTCGATTAAAAGCAAACGGATATCATTTCCTGATTAAGGTCGTATGAAGCAAAGTATTGTTTGATTCAGTGTTTAAATCATCAAAACGGCAATCAGTTTCAATTGAGCGTGTACAGAGGAGAGCTACTAAATTAAATTAATAAAATGTCTGAAAAATTTTGAGTATAATGAAAGGCTACACAAACTTGATTTGCCATCCTAGAAATACAGAAGACTTTGTGGTGACCTAATCAATGTATATAAAAAATGTAATGGTCCTGACAATACTAACAAAAGCTTGTTCCAGATCTCAAATTTTTCAAAGACTAGAAACCATGAATTAAAAATACTAACACACTGTGACAGTATAGTAGAACTAACACCAGGAGACACTTTTTCAGTAACAGAGTGACTAACTATTGGAACGCACTTTCTGCTCAGACAAAACTTGCACCTGATACTTACAAATTCAAAAACCTCCTGGACAAAGAGCCAAACCTTAGTAAATTAAAATAGGGAAACTACTCTTTCTGTAAGAAAACTAGGCAAAATTTAAGCTTTTAAAAAATGTACAAGAAGGATTCATCTTGTTACTGTGCTACCATTGCTCATTAGTTAGCGGCTGGTTTATGTATCGAGGGGACAGCTGTTTCTGTGAACGCTTTTCAACCTGGTAATCTATGCACCATAGTTCAGTGATCTGTCTGAAAGATAAACATTTGAGCTTGAAAGCGATAAAGCTGAATCCTCTGTACACCTGTGACTTTTTCTTTTAAGGTAAAATTAATGCAGCAACAAGATTAAATGCTTTATTTTCCGTAGTGGCCCGTTTGCAAACTCAAAGAAAAAAAATTGTTTATTTGATACATTTAAATTTAAACGAAGGGATGTAACTCTGCGACCGGCAGCAATACGGCCGTCACTATAGGTAGGTAGGTATATAGGGACAGGCTTTCATAGCCTTAGGCCTCACGGCCTATGTAACGTCCTCTCTTTGAATAAGTACTTTTTGTGAAATGTTTTGTCTGGTTGCACGCCTACATAGGCTATAATAAAGTGTTGCTAACACCAGAAATTCTGAGAGTAAAATTTATGTCAAGTATTGACACTATCGGGAATGATTTTATGATGTCATTGTTGCTATTTTTGTTTTATGTAGTCAGACCTTGATCGTGTTACAATATGGACGGACTTGGAGTAATGTTTGTACGTTTAGGGTGATGGTGTTTCAGCTATTTGGACTGGGGGGTGGGGGTAGTGAGAGGGGAGAAAGGGGGTGGGAGGGTGCTATGTTTATGATTGTGGTAGGGCAACTTGGGTTTTATTTGGCTGTTTGTGTGCATAAATTATGTATTCATGTTAAAATAAAGTTAGGAGTAGGTATGAATTAGATGATTTTGCATATCTTGTTCTTTAAGTGATCTCAAGACACTGCAGTTGGCAGTAGTCTGTTGTTTGTTGTTATAATTGTTGTTCCCTGGCTTAACGACTCAAGGGACCATCCCAACAGCCAGAGCACTTGAACACTTTGGCACAAATGCACCAGATAGGGATGAGAACATTACGTGTGTGACCGTTTTTGATTACCCCGCCATGTGAGCAGCCACACTCCGACTTCGGGGGATTTTAGACTGATGATGTTATGCCAGGAGCTTGTCATGGCTAAAGACAATCCCCGCACAACCATGCAGAGCATATCAACATTTTGATGTAGCCTTGGTGTTCTAGCTTATGTCAACTGGTCTGACACAGCCTCATGCCAAAGCAGGCAGTAGTCTAAAACTTGAAGGATTGACAAACATTTTAAAATGCTGTCAAGGGTAGATTGTTGAGAATATTACAACATTTCTACTTGGAATATAGATGGATCATTAAGAGTAAAGGTTTGTCTTAAGTTTAACATGTGTTAAAATTACAAGTATCTGAAAAATCAGAGAGAAAGTAAACATTAATTTTGATTATAATTTTGTGACTAATGAGAAGAATGATATGCATACAGTACACTCATGAGCTATTGTACAATATTCATGTATATTCATGTTTCAGCACTTAGCGCAAAGATGGCTTCAACAACTGCGCAATATCGACAACGTGTGAAGGAAGACCCTCAGAAGTATGCAGATTATTTAGAGAAAGAAAGGGAGCGAAGTAAACGATACCGCCAACGGAAGATGCACAGTGGAATGCAGCAAGCAGCAGATCACTCTGTGGACAATTTCGTCATTGACAACAATATCCTTGGAAAGACCAATGAAACTTATAAAAGATATGTGTTCAACACTCGAAAGCAGAAGGCTCATGAGACTATGGATGACTACATTTCTGCTCTATGCACTCTTGCTTCAACCTGTAATTTCTGTGATTGCTTGAAAGACAGTCTTTTGAGAGACAGAATTGTCTTAGGCATCAAAGACAGCTCTACCAGAAAGCGACTGTTGCAAGAAGCTGATCTGAATCTGGAGACCTGCATCGCTATGTGTCGTGCTGCTGAAGCTACTTCTCCATCTCAGCCAGTGAAAACTGTGACATGGACTGAGGGCACTACTGCAGTTCAAGCTGGTTCTGTATCATCTGGGGATGAGAGGCCAGGAAAGAAGCAGCATTTCTCTCTGAGCTTGAGGTGAGAGAACGTTTGGAATAGGTTTTATCTTCTTTTTTTATCTTGAAAAGGGAGGGGGGGGGGGGGGGGGGGGGGCTGAGAAATATTTAATAAAATTAATGTATCCTTTATTTCAGCATTTGGCATCAGTATTTTGATGACTGATGTATTAACCTTTGTGGAAGGGTCCAATAAAAATGTTTTTAAAAAGCTCATCAAAAGTACTGGCTGCCCAGATGATTGATCAGTAAGAGGTGGGTAGGGGAGGTGTGTAGAAGGAGGTAAAAGGCAGAAGTGTTTTGGGTGCAGGGGGTGAGGAAGGGGCCAGGAGAGAGGCTGATGTAACTGTCTCAGCCCGGGGGGGGTGTCAGCAGTTGTTCTGCGTGGCGGAAGTGAATAGATTGTTAGATGTGTGCCTGTGGAGATCATTGTTACATCTGACATTATAACCAGTGTGGAAAGTGTGAGAGAGAGGCAAGTATTGAACTACTGGGCCTTAGTGTTGGGCTCACCAGAAATAAAAGTCAATTCAAACAGAAATCAGTTAAAATCCAAACTGTTAAAAAAAATGACCAGCCCAGGTATCTGTGTGTTGTATGATTTCAGACGCTGTGACCCCATGGCGTCCCCTGATGAAGTAGAGATGTCAGAGGTCAGCTTCAACACAGAGTTGGACGATTCAGCACTTCAGTGGACTACAGAGCACCAGAGTTCAGGTCAGTGGCACTTGGACTGTCTTCAACAGACATCATGGTGTGATGTAATTGTGAACAGTGTGTATCTACTAACTTTGACTGTCTGCAACAGTTACTGGTGTAACGGGGAACAGTATGTGTGTAGTGTAAGACATCTACCAACTTTTGACTTTTCAACATTCAACAGTCGTCATGGTGTAATGGAGAACAGTGTGTGTGCACTGCAGGGCATATTCCAAAGTGTAAAAACAAATGGAAAGATGGGATAAACTCTTTATTTTAACCTTTACCGGATCATGCTTTTGACTACACGGTGTTTATCCCTGTCCGGATGGCGGGGTCTCCCACAACCCCTACTTGTCAAAGAGGCACCATGTGTTTATCCCTGTCCGGATGGCCGGGGTCTCCCACGACCCCTACTCAATGCACTGCAGTGCTCTTTAAAGTAGGGGTTGTGGGAGACCCCCGTCATCCGGACAGGTATATCAAAATTACGCGTCATATTACGTCATTTATATTTTATACACATTAATAAAATTTAACACACTTAAAGCCATTTATGTTTTTGACAAAGTCATGAAATTTCATGAAGATTGCTTAAATAGTTTTAGAGATATAACATGTTTTGTGTGTCAAGGGATCGTGGGCGACCCCAGAAGTCCGGTAAAGGTTAATTTGTAAAACATCACTAATCTCAGGGTTTTTTATTGACATATTTTAACACTAATTATACATTTTAAACTGTAAAGAGGGTAAAACTAGGGCTTGAATTTTGTCTTTTTAGGAAAAGAGGAACAGAAGTTCAATATCAGTAATGTGAAAAGAAAACGTTTAGCTCTCTCACTGTTAATTTTTATCTTGAAAGAAGATGGCTATGTTTTGGTGTCCAGAATAAACAGTTTTGTTGTTTTTTTGTGGTTCTTTTTTTCTTTCCACATTCTCTCTCATATTTTCGTGTGTGTGAACTACTACGATGGACACTTGTGGTGAAGGTTTAGTGTTGTTTTCTGATACAAAAATGTCTCAAATCAAATCAAATCAAATCATCTTTATTATCTCATAACTGAGTCTGGGTGTCTCATGTCTGGGTTTCTGTCTGACTTGGTGTGTGGTAATATTGACGCATTCATTCCGTTTGGTGTGTTTATCATGTAAGTGAGTGTGTGTGTCATGAATGAAGTCATATATGTGACCCAGCACCACGAAAGGGACATTAAGTTGCTGGGCTAGTTTCTCACAACAGGCTTGCACAGTCAAAAATATCATTTTTTATAAGTTTTGAGTTATGAGTATTTTCGTGCTCTCTATCATCCCATCTTTCATATTTATAAATGACAATCTTTATTATGGTCTCTAAATACTCCAAAAAGTGCTTTAAAATCAGCAGGTTGGTGAATTTTCTTCAGCTAGGCTAAACTTTAGACTGTGATTTCTCAAAATGGCTGACAGTCACCCTACCAACTTTAAATGCTCATAACTCTAAAACGGAAAAAGTTATAAGAAAGGTTCTGATATCATTTGAAAGAGAATTGTGTGAAATTTATAATCTTACTATTTTCTCAGAATGGTCATTTTGACACTTAATGTTCTTTTTGTGGTGCTATGTCACATATGCTGATATAGATAAAGGGAAAACAATTTACATGAAGAAAATACATGCCAATAGGTCTATCCTTGCGGCGCGATTGAAAGAAACAGCAAGGTCAAAACCATTAACATTATGAAATAAATTTACGATAATACCATTGACATCAACATAATAGTAGAAAAGGGGGGGGGGGGATCTGCCGTCTCATCAATCGGAATCCCCCCCCCCCCATTTAATTGTCTGTCCCTGTAGTAAGCAAAGTAAGCACCACAAGGGAGACAAGAGGCTATCCGAGAAAAGAGATACCATAAAATGTGGACTATAACTATAAGCCGCTAATTTTTTCCTTAACTTTGGCCCATGCAGCTTATATACTGATGCGGCTTGTCTGTGGATTTTTCCAATTTTATATTTGTCAGTACTGTTAAATCTGTTTCCTTCCACACTCTCCAGCCTATGTTTTAGCTTCACAGTAGCCCAAAACTGGTTTTGACACTGAACCCCTTGGCTGCCGACGACGTATATATATGACCTCTATAGCGCTTCAGTAATTACCACCGGCGTATATATACGTCCTCTATAGCGCTTCAGTACTTGCCACCGACGTATATATACGCCGCCGCTAAGTAGCGATAGTGCAAGTAGTAGGCGGCAGTGAAGGGGTTAATAGATTTATAGAAAGTGTTTCATAGCATTACATAGTCATGTTGGAGTAGCAGAATTTTTATTTTTGTGTTGCTTTCGGCTCATGTATTGATTTTTTGTGGTAAGGTAGGCAAAATCTACTGCTTTTTGGGGGGATAAATTTGTCACCTTTTTGGGGGAGTAGTTTCCCTGCGGCTTATAAACTGTTGCGGCTTATGTGTGAACAAATGTTCAATATTATGTAAATTTAAGGGATGAGGCTTATATACAGGTGCATCTTATAGTCCAGTTTTTACAGTAGAAGATATTGGGATGAAGTAAGAATGCGTGCGTGTGTGTGTGTGTGTGAGTGGTGTGTGTGTGAGTGTGTAAACAGTTGATTATTGTGTATTGCAGGTTTTCCCAGGCACAGGACTGATCGTAATGTGAGTACTATGTTTTTACTGGCACTATTATTTTGTCCTTTTTCGTATGTTGTTTAAAATTAAAGCTATGTCAAATTGTTTACTGGCTGTAATCCTAATAGCAGTCAAGGGAAAAATCATGATAGTTGGAACAGTTTAGTCTTTGGTGAATGACTATGACCGTCAAACATGGGCACTGACACTGTGTTGCAGCAAGGGGATTAGTTGGATTTGGGAGACCCTCCCAAATGTCAGCTGTCCTAAACTCTTGTTCTGTTTAAAACACCATTTTTCTTCTTCCTAAATTCTGTTTGGATGAGAGAATTGAGATGTCACCAAGACAAGGATTAAAAAAGTCATCCCAGCTTTCTAGAATAAAACATTGTCTCCTCTGCTATCTGGGAGTCACACACATGCACACACACACACACACACACACACACACACACACACACACACACACACACACACACACACACACACACACACACACACACACACACACACACACACAGTATTCTGTGTGTCTTTGCCAGGCTTGTCTAACAATGCCTTGCATCAGTTCCAACTGTATGACAATCCTGAACTGCATTGAAGAAGAGATTGTGGATGACATGAAGCATTAGTAAATGTTAAGAAAAGTTTTAATGGCAATATCTATGCAAAAGCTGCATTTGATAGAACAAGTTTGCAACATTACAAAACATGATTTCCACATTTTTCATGCAAAGCAATCGCACCCACATCTCTTAACATTCAGGAAAGTAGCATGCTAGTGGTCAAAAGGCTATCTAAGCGTTAAACAATACATTGTCTTGTTTCAGCTTATCCCCCCATGGGGATACCGGGAGGTCTTTTGTATAAGTAGTTCCCCCACCTTCTGGATGTTCTGTGCTTCCTCTAATCTATCACTCTCTTTGACTCTTGCCTTTTCCCAGATACTATCTTTCTGCCTTTCCGGTCCATTCTCCTGACTTTTTTCGCAAAGCACTTTCAAAAACATTTCCTCCAGCCGAAGTCGTACTTGCTGGGCCTAATTATTTCTTAGGCACATAACGGCAGCATGACGCATCTGCACTCATAATTGACAAAGCAAAAAAACTGTCTGAGCGATCGAAGAAAAAGAAGTTTCAGCTTATTGACAACCTACAATCATGATGACTGAATGGAAAACTGTGCTTAGTGAAAGGATTTGTGTATTGTGCATGTCTGTCTTCACAGAAGCAGGAACCAGCATGGTCCATGGAGGAAGACTCAGCAAATCAGCCCTCAGCTGTCTACAGCACAGTACAGCCCATGTCTGACAACACTTCTGGGTCACTGCTGTCTCACACCAGTCATGAGTGCTACCTTTGTTCCGCTGCCTTTGTGCTGGTCAGCAGTTTGGAACTCCACCTGGCGTCAGTTCATGGAGAGAAACTGCACATGGTGTTACCTGGGTCCCCCACACCTGACAGATGTGATGCTGGTAACAGTAGCAACACAGACATGAATAAGGAGGTGGATAGCCACAGCAAGAGAAATAAGAAAACAGTGAAAGTTAATAAAAGTGCTGCTGGTGAGAGAGATAGAAAGAATAGGAGTAAGGAGCATGTGTGTGATGTCTGCAAAAAGTCTTTCATTACACCTGGCTGGCTGGAAAGACACAAACTAATCCATTGTAGCATTAAGTCTTCTGTGTGTGATGTGTGTGGTAAAGATTGTACTCAGACTTGCGATTTAAAGATACACAAACTGACACATAAGAGTCACAAATCTTTTGTGTGTGATGTGTGCGGTAAGAGCTTTACTCTGGCTGGTGTGTTGAAGGCACACAAGTTGATACATAGTGGTCATAAACCTTTTGTGTGTGATGTGTGCGGCAAGAGGTTTACCCGGGCTGGGGGCCTGAAAGACCACAAAAGAGTTCACACAAAGGAGAGGCCTTACAAGTGTCCACACTGTGACAGTTGTTTCACCCAGTCGGGTCATTTACAGCTCCATATAAGGTCAACTCATGAAGGACACAGACCCCATCTCTGTGATTTCTGTGGGGCAGCTTTCTTTGATTCTGTTAGTTTAAGAGCACACAGGAGAACTCACACGGGTGAAAAACCCTATGTGTGTTCAGTCTGTGGCAAAGGTTTTGCCCAGTCCGGTACTCTAGCAAAACATCGTCTGATTCACGCAGGAGTTAAACCCCACATGTGTTCAGACTGTGGGAAAAGCTTTACCACAACAAGTCATCTAAGAAGACATCGCCTGACTCACACTGGAGAGAGACCGCATATGTGGGAAAATGTTTTCCCAACTCAGTAAACTGGTAACACATTGCCTGATTCACTCTGGGGGAAAACCTCACAGCTGTCCTCACTGTCCTTCAGCTTTCAGATATTCACAGCAGTTGAAGGCACACATACAGAGTGAACACCAGTGACACTGTACACTGCAGTAACACGCACTATGGTTTCCAAGAAGACTGGGCACAGAAAAGCTTTCAGAGAAAATGCATAAATTGTGTACAACTCTAATGCATGTAAGAGGTGGGGAGCTCTCTCTCTCTCTCTCTCTCTCTCTCTCTCTCTCTCTCTCTCTCTCTCTCTCTCTCTCTCTCTCTCTCTCTCTCTCTCTCTCTCTCACACACTAAAATGAGTCTGAACAGAGGTGTTGAGGCTCTGGCGGTGAAGGGCAGGAGAGCATGTGTACAGTGTGTTAAATGCATTAGTAAACTGGATGACATTTCAAAGAATTGCTTCTTTAAAATTTTTGATTCTCAAGTTCAATCTGTGTTATTGTATGCATCTGAAATGTGGGGCCTACATAGATTAAGTAGCATTGAAAAGGTACATTCTTTTGCGTGTAAACGCTTTCTTAGAGTTCCTTTAAAATTACCTAATAAGTTTGTGTATGGAGAAACTGGACGATACCCTCTTTACATTAATAGTGCTGTCAGATGTATTAAATATTGGTTGAAACTTCTTAAAATGGATATGTCACGAATTCCACGCCAGGCGTATTCAATGCTCGTTAACATAGATGCAAAAGGTAAAGTGTGCTGGGCAACAATGGTTAAAAACACTTTGTTTAATTTGGGTTTTGGTTACGTTTGGTTAAACCAAGGAGTGGGTTGTGAAATTTCTTTTATCTCCTTGTTTAAACAGAGAATGACAGATCACTTTTTGCAGGACTGGTACAGCTCAGTGATGAATAATGATACTTACTCGACATATTGTCTGTTTAAAACATCATTTGAGCCTGAACAATACTTTCATTTTCTAGACTATAGATGTTTTCGAGACTGTCTGGTAAAATTGCGTGTTGGTGTTCTACCTATTAATGGATCGTTATTTAGAAGAACATTCAGTGAAAATCTGAACAAATTATGCCCTGTATGCAATGCTATCGAAGACGAAAGTCACTTTATTTATGTATGCCCTTTGTACTCTGATATCAGAAGCAAATATCTAAATGGAGCAACTGGTCAGTACACCAATGTTTTAAAACATGGATCTGTAGCGACAGTCAGGAAACTCTCTTTGTTCCTGTTTTATGCTATTCGCAAAAGAAAAAATAATGATGATAAAGCATAATGTCAAATTGCTCTAGGACATCAAGCCCCATTGCGTGTCTTCAAACTTTATGGATATCTGTGGTTCCATTGATGTTCGAATGTGCCAGTACTTTGTGTATATGCGTGTCTATGTATGACTTTGGCCTTTCTAAGGGCCAGTGGCCTATAGATATTAAAAATATTGTTCTTGTTCTCTCTCTCTCTCTCTCTCTCTCTCTGTCTCTCTGTCGAGCTCTCGAAGCAGTACTGAATAAATAATCTTCGCTAAATCCCCAAGAGTACATGAAACTAGACGTTTTACCATAAAACTATAAACTTGAATATAACAAAGCAGTAATGATGTTTAAAATTATGAATGGATTAGCACCCCCATCACTCACAGCAAATTTTCCCTTAACCAATCAAGATATGCAAATAATATACTTATAAGAAAACCTAGAATCGACCTCTTCAAAACCAGCATGATCAATTCTATTCCACTACATATTAAAGAAAACAACAGCCTTCATCCCTTTAAAATAGCATACAAAAAGCTCTTGTTTGACAGAGTGATGACAAACACCTAAAGATTTAGCAACAAAAGTTGGCAACTATATTTCTAAGGGTTGTTTGTCTTCAGGAAAGGAATAATAATGTTTTGTTACTATGTTTACCAACGTCAATGTATGAATTATGTTGTCATAATCATTCTTCGCTAGAATCACCTGTTTTCTCGAGTAGCCACATTTAATTCTACAGTATCCTTTTTCAGGATCCCCATTCCCCATCTCCCCTTACTCTTGCTGGTTATGTATATATATGTAAATAATGTTCTTTGTTTTATTTTTTATAATTGTTGCTTTTCTTAGTTTGCTTCTTTTTTTCTTTCTTTTCTTCTTCTTAATTTTAGTTGTTTGCTGCTTTCTTGTTGTTTGCCTCAGGGCTGAGTGAAAAAAAAGCTGTAACTAATTAGCTTATCTCATTACCCTGAATAAATAACATTTCATTCGTTCGTTCGTTTTGTCTCTCTCTCTCTCTCTCTCTCTCTCTCTCTCTCTCTCTCTCTCTCTCTCTCTCTCTCTCTCTCTCTCTCTCTCTTTCTCTGTCTCTCTCTCTCTCTCTTTCTCTGTCTCTCTCTCTCTCTCTCTCTTTCTCTGTCTCTGTCTCTCTCTCTCTCTCTCTCTCTTCCTTTAGGTTGTTTTTTGTGTGCTTTATGTCTTCATTTTTGAATTGGTCAAAGTTTTACATGGCTCAAATGTTAATGGCCATATTGTTATGCTGTTACATTTGTTACAACTGACATTTTAACTCACTCGGGACTGGCTGAATTATTTCCCCTTGTTCTGTGGGGACTGGGCATTTGACTAGGTTCATAAAACAATCACCCAAACCAAGTTATGAAGAGTTAGGCATCAATATTTTCAGAAAAGATTAGCAACACCATGCACTAAACAATCGTAAAATATTAGATTCCATGCCTTCGTCGTTTGTCTCCTATTGACGAAAACAGCTAACACGTAGAAAGAAGGAAAATTTCACATTCCGATCTTTGACCCCCCTCTACAACCAAAGCTGAATGTAAACTATGCAATGATTGGCTGATTTCAAGAGAGGCAAGTTCAAAGCAAACTGAAAGTAGGTTATGATGTCGCACTGGAAAGCTGGTTACACGCCAGAAATGAAAACTTATGAGCCGGAGCCGGGCCATTCGTCCTAAGCGGTTGTGTGAGCCATGAGCCGGATCCGGCTCATTCGTCCTGAGTGAGTTAAAGTTACCTGTAATATCCATCAAGATTTCCCCCCTTTGGGGATACAGGAGGAGAGGGGTATTTTGTACAAATAGTCCCCCTCCTTCTGGAAGCTCTTTGCTTGTAACTTTCTTTAATATGTCACTCTCTGTGACTCTGCCTTTTCCCTTTGCTTACTGTCATCTACTATCTTTCTGCCTTACTGGTCCATTCTCATACCTTTTTTTTCCAGAAACTCTTGCAAAGATTTTCTACAGCCGATGTCAGACATGCTGGGCTTAACTATTTCTTAGTTACACGACAAGTGCAAAGTGACGTTATTTTATTCACAAGAGACAAAACAAAACTACTGGATATTTCGGCGAATGCGCCTTTATCAACACAGACAAGCAATTGCACTTGTCGTGTAGTTGTTTGTTTGCTGTATGTTCCAGTGACGTTGCAGTCTGTTTCATTTTTTTATTTCTTAGTTAGGCACATAAAATGGCAGCATGATGCATCTGCGCTCATGTGATGGGAAACTGTCTGAGCAATCGTCAGAGAGAAATCCAGTTTTTTTTAATACGTACTCAAGTTCATTTGGGAAACAATTCCATGACACACCAAGGTGTTGGAAGTTCATTCAAGATCTTAATAAAGGAAGGGGTGGGGTTGGAAGATTTTAAAAAAATGACCCAATGGAGATTTGAACCTGTGACTCCACAATCCCCATGTGTGTTTTCAGTGTGTGTGTGTAATCTCTGTGTGTGATCACACCTAAGAATCTGTATGTTTTGTTAAAATAAGAAGATATATGGATGAGATCAATTAAAGACGAGATAAGGTAAAGGCCCCTGTCCAATTGTCTATAGTGGAGTGAATTGATTATTCACCGTGTCAAGGGCTCAGTATTGGAAGGCAGAGCCCAACCCTTTCCTTCAACAGTCTTTACCTTCCCCAACCAAAGTCAGATTTCCATTTCCACCTGAGTGGAGTGAGGACAATGGGAGTAAAGTGTCTTTTCCAAGGACACAACACAGTAGACTTAACAGGATTCAAGCTCCCATCCCCAAAACCCTTCAGATTACAGCACAGAAATGTTACCATTGACTACAGTGGATCCTCGTGGAAGAGATAGCCTTGGCTAAGAAGTTATAAGTGTACCGTGACTGTCACTGGTGACAATACAAAAATTAAAAGAGCAAACTTTGTGTTTTCCTTAATAACTTTATCTGCTAATACAGCTATGCATTGTGGTTGATATCGCATCAAATAGTTAATGAAGCCACACAAATCATAGCTGTATTGGTAGATAAAATTATTAACATAAACAAAGTTTGAGAGAGAGAGAGAGAGAGAGAGAGAGAGAGAGAGAGAGTGTGTGCTTATGTATGTAAATATTTGTATGTATGTTTTTTGTTTTGTTCATAGAATTTCTTCATGTATGAATTTTGGATGTATTTTGTAGATGCTGGGTTTCAGAAAGCCCTCATGATTTGTGTGTTGTCTTTTTCAGAGATACGCTGTTCATGTTTTCTGCTTCAGTCTGTGTTCTCTGCCCTCTGCAAATTGTGGATTCTTTATTGCTTTTGACAAGGAAGCTTTGTCTGTCTGTCTGCGTCTGTCTCTGTGTTAGTCAACAATATGACTGAAAATGTTGTGGGCAGACACTAACAGATTGTGGATTCTTTATTGCTTTTGACAAGGAAGCTTTGTCTGTCTAACTATGCCTGTCTCTGTGTTAGTCAACAATATGACTGGAACTATTGTGGACAGACACTAACAGATTGTGGATTCTTTATTGCTTTTGACAAGGAAGCTCTGTCTGTCTCTGTGTTAGTCAACAATATGACTGGAAATGTTGTGGACAGCAGGCATGGTAGACCTCCGCGATCGCGGAAAATCCGCGAAACAGTTTGAAACAAAATTATTTAAAAAAATGCATTGAAATGGCATGAAAATAGTGAAAAATTTCACTAATTTATTGAATTTTATTGAATTTTCTCCGGCCCCCTGGACCCCCGGCCATTTCCCTTGAAAGCCATTTTGCCCCCACTACCATGCCTGGGGTTAATGCTGTAGTTCAAGTGGTCTCCCCTCAAAAACATGCGTTACTTTTTGTTGTTGTGTTTTGTTTGTTTGTTTTCATTCTTTCTTTTTTTTCCTCTTCTTCCATTTTGGATGTTGTTGTTTTTCTCTTTCCATTGAATATGTTTTTGACACAGCAGAGACAGACAGAGTTAAAGGGAGGAGAGAAAAAAAATTTGAAAGTAAACATTACTGTAAGTATTAGATAACAGAAAAAAACACTTTTAATTCTTCTTCTTTTTAAAACTTTGTGTTTCAGATATTCAAACAAATGTATTCATTGAAAATACATGAGTATGTATGAGATTATGTATGTTGGAATTTACAAATATTATTTATTTTAGCAGAGGTTTGGTTTGTGTCAGTGCTTTTTAATTGGTGACAGCCCTGGCTCGGCCTTAGTTGTCGACGGAACTAGAATTGTTGATCTTATTTCTATTTATGGTAGTATATATAGTAGTTGAGGATGGTGTCCAGTAGTGTTTGAGAAAGGTCTGACTTTTATTTAATAAATTTCTTCTCTTTGCCTAGTTTCCTTTCATATTTACTTTGAAAGTTGTTGACTTTATTTAGCATTATTGGATCTTTAAATTTTGAGTAAAATAGTTTGTTCATAAACTGTTTTGAAACATTACTAAAACATTATAAAGTTATATTTCACGTGTCAAATTATACCGAGCGATTGTTTCTCTGTTTGTGATGTTCCTTTCCTTTGTATTTTTTTAAAACCTTAATAAAACATTGGAAAGTTATATTTTGTGTCAAATTATACTGAGTGTTTGTTTTTCTGTTTGTGATGTTCCTTTGTTTTGTGCCACAATTTGTTGGAGCTGATGGTTTGTGGATGTGTTTTTCTGTTTTTGATGTTCCTTTCTTTCGTATTTTTTTAAAACCTTAATAAAACAATGGAAAGTTATATTTTGTGTGTCAAATTATACTGTGTGATTGTTTTTCTGTTTGTGATGTTCCTTTGTTTTGTGCCACAATTTGTTGGTGCTGATGGTGTGTGTATGTGTGTGAGTGTGTGTGTGCTAGTCAGTTGTGTCAGTCTATGACCTGCAGATAGCAGAGGAGGCAGCTGCTATTCTGGAAAGTTTGGCTCAAAAGTGGAAACACAACCATACAAAAATCCATGAAAAAAACAATTAGCCCATTATCGCGCTGCACTCACACATAGACCAACTCAGCAAAAACTCACAGAGGGTGAACTGAAGGGGAGAAGACACAGGAGATCAACAGAGGTATTTTTTGAAGAGAACAGTTTTCAGGCCAGTTTTGAAAGAAGACAAAGATGGAGAGCTGCGGAGAGAGGAAGGGAGGTTGTTCCAGATGTGTGGTGCTTGGAAACGGAAAGCTCTGTTTCCAACTGTTTTGTATTTGGTGACAGGTGTGCAAAGAAGTTTGAGGCTACTTGATCTGAGGTTGCGTTCTGATGTGTAGGCAGAGAGAAGAGAGGAGAGGTATGGGGTATGTTTATTTCTGTTCATGCATAGTTTAAAATATGTGTTTATATTTGGTGTATCCATACGAGGCATAATATTCATATTTGAAACGTGTTTCTTGTACAGTGAAAATCGCTTGATCAAAATTGAAAAGACTGAAATTTGATTTTGAGATGGCCAATATTTTGAGATCAAAATACTTTATTATGTAAGGATTATTAAAGTGGGACCACAAAATTATTGTGAGTTATCCAGTCTTTTTGAGTTAACCGTTTTTGAATTACAGCAGGAATCTACTGTATTTTCCCCAAAACTATCTTGATTCATACGTAGTGACTAGAATGTGGCAAGCAGATGAATGCTTGCATTGTGAAAATGTGTTCTGTGACATTTTTTAAATTATTTTTATTGAGAAATAGAAAGCTTTTGTGTCGTTTAGAATTTGTGAACACAGCATCTCTATTTTGATTAACTGGGGTGGGGGTGGGGGGGGGTGCGTGTGCACATGCATTCTTGCATGCATGCTTGTGTGCATGTGTATGTGAGAGTGTGTGTGAGTGTGTGTGTAGTGCACAACACAGAAACAACACAAACACAGAACAACATCCACTCAATATAATAGAGCAAACCAAATTAAAAGTTTAGTTGTTTTATTAATGTTTCAAAATGTTTCATATCCAAAGCTCCAATTTAATAAGACTAATCATGAAAAAGAAAGATATATCCAAACATCGGAATGAATAAAACTCAAGAAGAACCAGTTTCAACTGGTCCAATCTCAAACACCACTAAATACAGACAAAGGGCACAGAGAACACAAACTGAGCAGATAACATGAACATCTTGCAGTGTATATCCGAAAAAGTCAACATGCAAATCATGAGGTCTTTCTCACTTTGGCTTAAAGCTGTGTCAGACCAATTGACATAGGCTAGAACACCAAAGCTACATCAAAATGTTGTTATGCTCTGCATAGTTGTGCGGGGATTGTCTTTAGCCATGACAAGCTCCTAGCATAACAAAAACTTGAATATGCGCGAAGGTAACTAAAAACGGCCACACAGATACTTTTCTCATCTGTAGTGCATGCGCTTGTGCCACAATGTAAGTGCTTCCTCCGTTGGGATGATCCCTGGAGTCAGCATGTACAACATTCACACCTGAAGAAACACAATGAACAACAACCAAGCAAGGCATTCCACTTCATACCAGTGTGAGCCAGTCAGTCGTGTCCCATTATGACTTCCAGATAGCAGAGGAGGCAGCTGCTATTCCAGAGGGCTGGGCTGAAATCTGTTTATAGCGGAGAAGCCTTGCCCAGAGTACATCCCCACTCTCAGCCAGGAGGACAGCTGGGATTGGAGAAGGTCCCCAAAGGCCAACCAATCCCTGAGGCTGCAGCACTAAGAGCCAGAGCTAATGCCTCTTAGTTTGAAAATGACAGTTAAAGTCATTCAGGAAACACTAAGCTGTACAATGATTTTCCATCACTGCAGATCATCATTTATCCTTCAGCTCTCACTGTCACTTTACTATTGGCCCCAACTTCAGGCTAATGTCAACCAATGACAAAACCATTGGAGAGAAAGGTCAGTTTAAGGTGTGGGGCTCCACCCAGTGACCCACCATGGTCAGTGTGGGACATCGTCCTCTCAAGAAAACACAACATTTTGAACAAAGATTTTCCACTGGTTTCCCTCTTCAGTAACACAGCTTCAAATCATGTATCCTCACTCTTAAAGAATGATAATAGTCAAACTCAAACTGGAAGATATTTGTGAGAATGGTCGTGAAAACCAAGGATTATGTACGCTTACAGTTAACAGCTTCAAATCATGTATCCTCAACCTCATAGGACTCGGACTCACTAAGAGAATTTTGCAAGAATGGTTGGAAAAAACCCCATTACAGTTAAAAGCTTGGAAATGGAACTATTATATAAGGATTAAATTTTTTGTATAAACAAGTTGTTTTCGTTCCCCATCTTAAACGCTCGGGGGGCACACCCAGTGCCATGTGAACATTTCGCATGGCCTTGGGTGGGAAGATTACGTGTATGGCTGCTTTTAAAGGGCCCGCCACACTCCGACTTCAGGGGACTTTGCTCCATTCATGGAGCCACCCACACATTCACTCCACCTGTGGAGTGACAACAACCAACAATTCTTTACGGCATGTAGGGAGAACTGCCACTGGTAAAGACAGCTTCCATTGGGCACAGCCATATCATTTTAATATTGGCCATGGGCCAATTTCACTTGCATCACATGTACACAATGCATAGCCAAAGACCCTTGGCCGATGCATAAACTAGTCAGCATAAACATAAAGTTCAACACTGCATATTATGAATCCAAGAGCACATAATACTAAATCAACACAGGCTTTCGCAGAAAAACAGTCTGAAGTTTGGCTACATCAAGTCGTCAAACATTTACAAAAGCAGCAACATGTCCTAGAGCGTGAAGATGCTTACCACCAACCGCACAGCACAGCACATTTCCAGCTCCAGTGACCTTGACCTTTGACCAATGACCTTCATCTTCAAACTTGGCCTAGATGTCCTAAATACGTATGCACATGCAAAATTTGAGGGTCCTATCTTTTCTTTTTCTTACTGTCACCAAATGAATAAACCATTCTGTCGCTCTCTTTGACTGTCTTCAGAAACGGAAGACCATGACCTGGAAAAAAATCTAACAAAATAAATAAAAGCTAAAACATGCAGATCTGTTGTAATCTGAACAGTTCACAATGACTTTAAAGCCAGCGCAGCACTATATAAGCAGTAGGCTAAAAATGTCAATTTCTGCTTGGCGCTCGCAGCGAAAGCATCCCTTTTCAAACACAAAAGGAGGGAACAACTAAGCTGGCGCAGGCGAAAGCCCGCAGCAAGGAGTGTCGCTGGCCTGTTTCTCTCTCTCCCCCACTCACAACTGACTACCCGATTCCTGGGATCGGCTCTTAAATACCCCAGTTGTGCCTTTAAGAAGTTAATAATAAAAATAATAATTAGCATTTATAGCGTCTAATCTTAAAAAATCCCTAAGCGCTTACAATCATAAATGAATAAACCAGCAAGCAATATAAATAAATAAACAACAAAAATATATTATACACAAACGCATGCACGCTCTAAGCACAGACACCTGCACGCACTAAACACACACACACATGAACGCACTACACGCGCACGCACACACACAACACAACACACAAGCACAAACAACACGCATGCACACACGCGCGGATGGAAGGGACAATCTCACGCATGGTGCAAAATCCGAACGGCTAATAACTTTTGTGTTTAAATAATACACGTACGTGTATGTACTTTCAACGCAGTTCGGGGAAACCCAAGCAAACACTGACATTGGATTCACGCATACTAGTCTGTCGTGTCTGACAAACTAAAAAATACATGGCACAGGAGGTAGTAGCTATTCTGGAAACATGGGGCTGAAATTTGTTTACAATGGAGATGCTTACATCCTCACTCTCTTGTCCAGAGGACTTAAAGGTGAACCCTGACGGATGAGTTTTTGCAAGATCACCAGAAAGACAGTCTTTGCTCTGGTTTCCTATAAATCAAATCGTCAAAAAAGGCGATTCCTCTTTGGCGGAGATGCCGGAAAGAGAAACCATTTTGGTTGGGGTGGGTGGAGGTCACTCATTGTGGTTGAAGCTTTGTCTTTTTTGTAGTGCAGTACAAAAAAATTGGAGCTATTTTCTTTGTTGTGAGCGAAACTCTTTTAAGTAAACTGTATAACAATTTTTTAAAATCAAATAAAAAGGCTAGTATTGTGAAAATTTCGTGCAAACGATTTGGTCTAAACTCAGGCGGCCATTAGAAAGAGAAGAATTTTACTTCCAGCACCTCCGCCAAGGAGGAATCGCCGATTTGACGGTTTGATTTCTAGGAAACCAAAGCAAAGTGAGTGTTGCGATATCTCTAAAGGGTGTTTTCCTGGTGATCTCGACATGTTTCTTGCAAAAACACATCCGTCAGGGTGGCCCTTTAAGGACAGTTGGCATTGGTGAGGATTTCCAAACCAGTTCCCAAGGCTGAAGCACTAATCAGAGATTGAATTTGTGGTAAGAAATGCATCACAAATGGTAACCCCTTGACTGCCACCAATGTATCACATACTGACCTGATGACATCACTGATGTCATCAGATGAAGAGGAATAACATTGATATGCTGGCTTTTGCTCTGACACAGTGAATAGAGCTATATCCCCAGACCATTTTGCCAGATTGGCTCTTTCAGTTGTCTTTTTCATGGCATGATTTGCCCAATTATTTTTTCTTTAATTTTCTCTGACAGTCAAGGGGTTAAGTGATTTCAAACTTTTTGTGAGTGTCGCATTCAATTGGTGGTAAGAAATGCATCACACACACCCAATGATTTTTTCTTTAATTTTCTCTGACAGTCAAGGGGTTAAATGATTTCAAACTTTTTGTGAGCTTTACATTCAATTTGTGGTTAAAAAAAAGTGCATCACATATGTTCACTGAAAACTTTTTGTGAGCTTTACATGCAATTCGTGGTAAAAAAACAAAACACATCACATATGTTCACTGAAAACGTTTTGTGTGATTGACATTCAATTCATGGTAAGAAATGCATCGCACACATTCACTAAAAACTTTTTGTGAGCTTTACATTCAATTCATGGCACACAAAAAAATGCATCACATATGTTCACTGAAAACTTTTTGTGAGCTTTACGGGCTTCGCACACTAGCGTCAAGATCTTGAGATCGCAGCGATTTTTTGCTGCAAGGCGCAGTGTGATGCGCCGCTTGTGTGTGAGAGATTCGCGGCGCGGCAAGATTTTGGATGCGTAGCTGCGCGATTTTTTTTTGCTCAAGAATAGAACCGGCTCTAATTTTGATGCTCAAGATCGCAGAGATCGTGAAACTAGCCAATCACAATGGACGGAAGGACCATAACTCTGATTGAAGAAAAAAAGGGCAGACTTGCTCGAACCCGAAATAAAGCGTCTGACGCTAGAGTAATCTTTCCTTGCTTTCCAAATAAGGAAGTTCGCGCGACAAGACGCGAAGCGACAAGAGTCGTGTGTGAGAACACCACTGCCTCGCTACAATGTGTGCTGTGATGCAGGCGTCAACGCGTCAAGGCTTTGCTCTGAGAAACAATTGACGCCTGATGCTAGTGTGCGAAGGCCTTTACATTCAATTTGTGGTAAGAAATGCATCATATATGTTCACTGAAAACTTTTTGTGAGATTTGAGTCACTGCAGTGTACAGTGCTACTGGTGTTCTTTCAGCACGTGTCTCTTCAACTGTGTGGAAAATCTGAAAGCAGCAGGACAGTGAGGACAGCTGTGAGGGTTCTGTCCAGTGTGAGTCAGACAATGTTTTGCCAGATTACTGGAGTCGGTAAACCTTTTCCCACACTCTGAACACACATGGGGTTTTTCTCCAGTGTGAGTTAGACGATGTCTAGCTAGATTACTGGAGTCGGTAAACCCTTTACCACAGACTGAACACACTTTGGGTTTTTCACCTGTGTGAATTCTCGTGTGCACTGTTAAGTCGCTAGTGTGAGAGAAAGCTGCCCCACAGACATCACAGACATGGGGTTTGTATCCTTCATGAACTGACTTAATGTGATTCTGTAAAGCACTTGACTGTTTAAAACCACTGTCACAGTGTGGACACTTGTAAGGCCTCTCTGCTGTGTGTATTCTCTTGTGTTTTGTCAGGTCACCCCCCCGGGTAAAACACTTACTGCACACATCACACACAAAAGCTTTATGCCCGCTATGGAGCAGCTTATGTGTCTTCAAATTACCAGCCTGAGTAAAACTCTTATCGCATACATCACATTTGAATGACCTAACATTACTGTGAATCAGTTTGTGTGTCTTCAGTTTGCTGGGTATAGGGAAAGACTTTCCACAGACATCACACACATGCTGTCTACTCATTTTCTTTTCCTCTTTATTTACAGTATCATATTCATCAACTTTATTAGCTGTCATTTTTCTGTTGCCATGGCTATCTACCTCCTTATCCATGTCTGTGCTCTTACACTTACCAGCATCACATTTGTCAGGTGTGGAGGACCCAGGTAACACCACACACAGTTTCTCTCCATGAACTGACACCAGGTGGAGTTCCAAACTGCTGACCAGCACAAAGGCGGCAGGACAAAGGTAGCACAGGTGCTTTGAGTCCAGAGACAGCAGTGAAGTGTCGTCAGACATGGGCTGTGCTGTGCTGTAGACAGCTGAGGGCTGATCTGGTGAGTCCAGAGACAGCAGTGAAGTGTTGTCAGACGTGGGCTGTACTGTGCTGTAGACAGCTGAGGGCTGATCTGGTGAGTCTTCCTCCATGGACCAATCTGGTTCCAGCTTCTGTGAAAACAAACATTGCAACTGTTTCAATACCTTTTAACTCATTCCACCCCGCAGCATGGAATGCTGGGAATACTACTTTGTCAGAGAAAGCACTTCAAGCAGTGGAGACTTCAAACATTTTCACAAATGAAGAATAGAAGACACACAAACACACACACATGCTCGCATGTCCATGCACACACACACATTCCCTCATTCTGGCAGCAAGATGTTCCAGACTTTACAGCAGTAGGATAAATTTTAAAAAAGATTTCTGAACATGAATCCAAAATTCAACAATGCTCATAACAAATCAATAATTGAAGTTTTAAAAACATGAACACCAATCCAAACTTTGACATGGACTGTTAAGGAAGAAAGGTGGCAGGATGGTTAAGATTTTCGCCTGTCAATTCAATGCATAGATCTGAATTCCAGCTTCACACTTTCTTGGGAACATCAATTTGAACATCGAGTTCTTCTGATGGTGACTTAAAGCAAGTATGACCTGTGCATTTTAACCAAGTACAAATATCATGGCAATGAAAAGGAAAATATAGGTGGCACAGCACTAGTGGTGATGCACACTTCAGAATGGAGCAGCCCAATTTTCAGAAACGATTCTCTGTGACTAGAAAATGATACCAGACATCAAATGAAAGTAACTTTTCCAACATACTGTATGTGAAATTCTAAAGTTCTGCTATTTATTAAACAAAGAATTATCCCCGTTGAGATACCGGGTAGGTCTTTCGTAAAATAGTTCCCCCACCTTCTGGAAGTTCTGTGCTTTTAACTTCCTTTAATCTGTCACTGCCTTTGATTCTGCCTTTTCCCTTTGTTTTCTGTCATTTACTATCTTTCTGACTTACTGGCCCATTCTCCTGCCTTTTTTCAAAACAATCTTCCAAATAATTTTTCTTTCTCCTTTGAGCTCCTTCGAAATCGGAATGCGTCGGCTGTACACAGCGGGGAGACCAGTGAAAACCGGACACATGATGTACCTTACCCATTATGGCCTGGGAACGCAGAATAAGAAGAAAGAAGAAACAAAGAATGAATTACTAGGACAAACTCCACAGCTGAGTCTGAAGAACGTTCCCTGACTTGGTCCGTCTCTTCTGTGGACAGTCTCCCATGCGGCAAGGACATCTGTAAGGATGATAAAAAAAATATACAATTTTTATAATTCCTTCCTCTTTCTCCTCTTTATCTTTTCTCAACTGTTTAATTTGTGCTTTAATATCTCTGTTTAAGATTAAGATTAAAATTATAGCCATGTCGACAACTAAGGCCAGGTCAGGATTGTCACCACGTTAAATTACATTGTAGTTTCTCTGTACAGCTGAAGAGAGGAAGTAAAGAATCTCAGCAAGACACTTCCTACCCTGTTCACAGTAGAGTCACACTGAATCCAATGTTGAAGGGAAATGATAGAACACAATTACAGCACAGGCTTCACTGCTCTTTGTTCATTACATCATACTGACTCCAATGTTGAAGGGAAATGATAGAAAACACAATTACAGCACAGGCTTCACTGCTCTTTGTTCATTACATCACACTGAATCCAGTGTTGAAGGGAAATGATAGAACACAATTACAGCACAGGCCTCACTGCTCTTTGTTCATTACATCACACTGAATCCAATGTTGAAGGGAAATGATAGAACACAATTACAGCACAGGCTTCACTGCTCTTTGTTCATTACATCACACTGAATCCAATGTTGAAGGGAAATGATAGAACACAATTACAGCACAGGCTTCACTGCTCTTTGTTCATTACATCACACTGAATCCAGTGTTGAAGGGAAATGATAGAACACAATTACAGCACAGGCTTCACTGCTCTTTGTTCATTACGTCACACTGAATCCAATGTTGAAGGGAAATGATAGAACACAATTACAGCACAGGCTTCACTGCTCTTTGTTCATTACATCACACTGAATCCAGTGTTGAAGGGAAATGATAGAACACAATTACAGCACAGGCTTCACTGCTCTTTGTTCATTACATCACACTGAATCCAATGTTGAAGGGAAATGATAGAACACAATTACAGCACAGGCTTCACTGCTCTTTGTTCATTACGTCACACTGAATCCAATGTTGAAGGGAAATGATAGAACACAATTACAGCACAGGCTTCACTGCTCTTTGTTCATTACATCACACTGAATCCAAGTGTTGAAGGGAAATGATAGAACACAATTACAGCACAGGCTTCACTGCTCTTTGTTCATTACATCACACTGAATCCAGTGTTGAAGGGAAATGATAGAACACAATTACAGCACAGGCTTCACTGCTCTTTGTTCATTACATCACACTGAATCCAATGTTGAAGGGAAATGATAGAACACAATTACAGCACAGGCTTCACTGCTCTTTGTTCATTACGTCACACTGAATCCAATGTTGAAGGGAAATGATAGAACACAATTACAGCACAGGCTTCACTGCTCTTTGTTCATTACATCACACTGAATCCAATGTTGAAGGGAAATGATAGAACACAATTACAGCACAGGTTTCACTGGTCTTTGTTTCTTAAGGATTTGTGATGGTGCATAGGAAAAACCTACATAAGTAGCTCAGAATGTTTTAAGCAAGAGCCAAACATAGTCAACAACCCACAAAATATCAATTTTCTATTTAGAGCATATTTATGTCTATTTGTATGTGTTCTACCAGCATCCACAACATGAAAGACAATTTTGAATGATTTCTTTGTTTATTTGATTATTTTCTAAATCAAGTCAATAGAAACAAAGAGGCAAAGTTATATCTGTAATGTCTGATTTTTGCAAATGATCTATTTCGATGGCCATACTTCAAATAATTATAAAATAAAAACTAGACAAGATAACTCAATCAGGTTTTCTGTGTATTAACAAGGAATCTTTGCTCCACAATGAAAAATGTAAACCTAAATTTTGGCGTAAGCGTTATTCGTGCGGCGACCATTATCTAGAGAAACTCGACCCAGTATAGTTCAGTTCTGTTTCGCTCATCTTATGACACAATCAGCAACTCCAGACACTGGTCACAGGACACAGACACCTTCTTGACGGTGGGTAAAAGAAGGCATAAGTCACCTGATGTAAGTGACCTAATTAGTGACCTAAGCAAGCTCGGGGACCTGGCTACTGTAAAAACTGGACTATAAATTGCACCTGTATATAAGCCGCATCTCTTAAATTTACATAATACTAGGTATTTATTCACAGCAGTATATAAGCCGCAGAGAAAAAGATTCAAACAAAAAAGTTGACAATGTTAAACAGAAAAGCAGTAGATTTTGCCTACCTATGTGCTGAAAGCAACACAAAGTTATAAATTATGCCAGTACAACATGAGCATTTAAAGATCTGAAACTTTTAACATGGGATTTGAATCTGTTCAGTGTCAAAACCAGTTGTGATAGCTACAATGAAGCTAAAGAATAGGCTGAAAATGTGGCCGGAAACTGATTCCATAACACTGATAAACATAAAATTAGAATAATCGACATACAAGCCACATCAGTATATAAGCCGCATGGACCAAAGTTAAGGAAAAAAGTAGCGGCTTATAGTCCGCATTTTACAGTATTTATTCTCTCTTTGCCTTATGTAAAAAACAAAACATTCCTTAAAACAAGGACGCACATTCGTGCGCAAACACGCATGTATGTGCAAACACACGCATACGTGCACGCACCTGCGTGCACACACATACATGCATGCATGTGCGAACACATACACATAGAGCATGCAAACATACACACTATACATCAATCACACACACACACACACACATAGCCTGAAAGGGGAGAGGTATGCAGAGGGGGAGGGGGGAATTAGTGACCAGCAACTTGCCACACCTCACATGAGGAAGCAGTAATGCAATACAACACTCGCATGAAATTTTTATGACTGAGGCTAAGGGAGAGTTGGCGTTTCCCTGGATCCCCTAACGCTCGGTGGGTAAGGTGAAAGGTACGCGGCAGCATTTTCGGCTCCAGTAACCTTAACCTTTGAGTCAGTTTGATCAATAGCCTTCATCTTCGAGAACTTGGCCTTTATTACCCACCTCCACATGCAAAATTTGAGGGCCCTACGTCCCTTCGTTCAGATGCTATCGTGGTAACATACAATGATACATACAGGAGCAAATTGTAAGTGCATATGCAAAAACGGGATAGTGGGTGGATGCCTCGTGCCTCCATATGGGGAGCTGGACGACCCCTCCCCCTCCACGAGTCTCTCCCCGTGGGGATACTGGGGGAGGGGGGGTGTCCTTTCATAGAAATAGTTCCCCCACCTTCTGAAAGTTCTGTGCTTGTAACTTCTTCTAATCTGTCACTCTCTTTGACTCCGCCTTTTCCCTCTGCTTTCTGTCATCTACTATCTTTCTGACTTATTGGCCCATTCTCCTGCCTTTCTTCCAACCTGGGTACAGGCTATTTTCCCTCTCACTATGCACTAGGCCTTACGGCCTTTCGGATGAGACGATAAACCGAGGTCCAGTGTGCCCATGCACTCAGCACATGTTAATCCCAGTGGCAACGAAAAAAGTTGTCATGTGGTCAAAATTTTACCCCCCCCCCCCCCCCCCCCCCCCCCCCTCCCCTTTCCTTCCTTCCTCATCAGTCACACAAAAATTGCAAGCAAAAAAAAAATTGGGTGGTGGTGCCTCTGGCTGCGACACTCTCCAAGTGGGAGCAACCCGAATTTCACAGAGACACCTCTGTGACTATAAAGTACCTAATACATACATAGAGACATAGCCACAGACAGCAGTGAATATTAATTAAGTTCAAACTCTCATTGCGCTCTCCCAGTTTCTGTTGAGTTTATAGCCTTAAGTTCATAGGCTCTTTTGACGTATGATTCCAGATCCAGATCTGCATCTGCATAATGTGAATGCACCATCTGTAAATGCCTTTAAAAATCACATTGAGAAAGAATTAGCAACAATGATGTTTTCTACTGATTTGGACATACTTGAATTGTTACTGTTAGTTATACAATAACGCCATAAATAAATCCACGGGCCAAGATAAAGTCAATCAAGTTTTGTGAATCTGTGAATGTAGATGATAGGGCGACATCTCGGCAATAATCAGCTTTGAACATGGGCAGAGCACACGCTAATCTAAATCTTGCTTCAGTCTAATCACACTACATTCCTGTAAAAGGTCATCGAGGGTTTCTTCCCCGGCATTGAAGCAGAGAAATATGTAACGCCAGTCAAAAACAAGCGCCTCATCAAACCAACAAGGCATGAAGATCAGGAGAGCAAGAACTTAGTCGAACACCTGGCTAGGAAGAATGACCGATGCTTCACCATCCAGCCGGCAAAAACAGCATCACTGAAGAACAGCTTTTGTCCCAGAACCATCCGGGATTGGAACAGCTTAGAGACCAAAGTTGTTTCCGCTGGGTCAGTGGAGGATTTCAAGACCCTCCTCCAACAGACCCCAGCCCGCAAATAAACCTCCAGCTCCCCCTGCCCCCTCCTCCCCTTTATGAGTTTATCCTGCCCTACCCTGGGCACCCACCCGGGCACCCACCCACCCACCCATACTTCCCCCTCCTTACAAACCATACTTAGGGCTAGGTTAGGTTGCTGCTGGACGTGGCATCATATCATATCATATCATATCAGTTTAGGCTCTGTAGGCTTATGAAGCCTTTTGCCCTCTAGATATTTTTCTCAAATATAAATATTTATTTTCTTTTTTCTTTTTGTTTGCCTGTGAATTACTACGGCTATTGTGTATTTGTTTTTTTAATATTTTTTTAATTTCTCCAAATTTGTGGAGTACATAATAGTATTAAATTTTTGGTCAATAAGATTTTTGAACCTATTTAGTGATGATGCATTTACAGTTTCATTAGAAAGATTGTTCCATGCAGTTATTACTCTGTTAGTAAAAAAGTTTTGAGATGAACAACTGTTATTTAGTTTTTTTGTTAGTTTAAAATCATGCCCTCGTGTTCTCTCCTCGTCAGTTAGAGTTAGTAAAGTTTTAGTTGTGTTAGGATCATAGAACTTATTAAGAATTTTATACACCTCAATCAAATCGCCTCTTAGACGTCTGTATTCCAAACTAGGTATTCCCAAATACTTTAGTCTGTCCTCATAGTCCATATCTCTGGTTCCAATAATTGTTTTCGTAAATCTCCTTTGGACACCTTCTAAATGATCAACATGTTTTCTCAAAAAGGGACACCAGACAATATTCAGATCATGTTGGTGTCCCGCTGAACGGGCGCTGGCTGGCCAGGTCACTAAAATTAGAATAGGTTTTTATTATTGTTTTTTTTTTAAAGATGTGCTCTCCCTAAAGTTTCGTCGATATAATGCCACAGTGTGGCGCTTTCGACTATGATCAAGATCAAGGAGATTCAGTTCTGTGGCAGAACAATCATTGTTCATTGAGTGATTGACATTGTTAAAAAATGTTACAATCAATGTACACACCTTTGGCTTTCTTTCTTTTCCAACACTGGCAACAGCCCAAAGGCGCATTCGCCAAAATATCCAGTGGTTTTGTTTTGTCTCTTGTGAATAAAATAAAGCATCGATAAAATAACGTCACTTTACACTTGTAGTGTATAGTTGTTTGTTTGTTGTATGTTCCAGTGACGTTGCAGTCTGTTTCGGTTTTTTCTTTCTTTTCCAAGTTTTCTATGATTAGTATGAAGGAAGTGTGCAGATAGAACTACAAAGTAACTTCCCTTTAGCCTGGATGACTGACGTAACTTCCTGTCGATGTCAATTCCGAATCAATAATTGTTTTCATCAATCATCGCTTTCAAGAACATTAGGCGCTTCGTTATCTCTCAGTACTTTATGTTTGTGGAAAACTATTGGTAGGCCTAATATACAAGAGGTGGAATCATCATGGAATGTGCGAGCCCAGCTTGGGACCCTCACACTGACAGGTTGATCACTGATCTTGAAAAAGTGCAGCGTGTCGCACCTGAGCCTGTGGCGTTCTCAAAATGGATTTGTTCTTATCATCATATCATATCATATACGGCATATAGGCTTTTAAATAGCCTTTAGCCTGCTATTTCCTTTTAGTTTATAAGGAAACGCAATTTAAAACTTTTTGTTTTTTGTTTTTGTTATTATTTTTTATATATATTATATTTTTTAATTTTTTTTAAGAGTACATATACTACAATTTACAGTGAAAAACAAGCAAACTGATCTGCATACTAATTATTACTGAATACTTATATTAGTATGGAAGCAATAATCTTCCCAAAAATTATCTAATTTGTTTTTAAAACTATTGAGTGTTCCTGCGGTTGCAGTATCATTTGGTAGAGAATTCCAATTGTTAATAACCCTGTTTGTGAAAAAATTTGCATAAATATTAGTATGAACTAATGATTTTGTTGGTTTTAAGGAGTGTCCTCTAGTGGTAGAGTTACTTCGTCTTCTTCCAATTCTTCTTCTTTTTCTTCTTCTTCTTCTTCCAATTCTTCTTCTGCTCTTGAGGGCCCACGGTCAATGAGCTGACCATTCTGGCTACTTTTGGAAAAAAAAAGACTGAAAAAGATGGGTTCCGGTGGTGCTCCAATTTCAGTTGGCAGTGGTGGTGTAACAACAAAAACTAGGGATTGGAGTGGGCAAGGGAGAAGCAAGGGCGGAAGGAGGAGGGGTGGAGGGGGACGGAGAGGGGGGAGGTGAACTGATGAGTTACTGATCAGCCTGCAGTCCTGACGTGCCACGCACGTGAGCAGTGAAGGTTGTGATGGAGTCCTGCTGCAGTTTGTTCCACTCCCTGATGGTCCTTGGGAGGAACGAGTTGGATCTGTACTTAGTGCAGCACTGAATGCACTGAAACTGCAGGTGGTGTCCATGCCTTTGCCAAGCTTGGCTTGCAGATTTGGGCAGTGTACAGCGTCTGTGCTTCTTCTTCTTCTTCTTCCATCAATCATCCGCCTTCATCGATTTGAAGATTCTGATGATATATATAAAAAAAATATTAAAAAAACTGAGAAGGGTTCTGCGCATGTTAAGATATAGTCAATCAGGTTTCAGTGTCACTTCAAGGGTATGATGAGTCATTTTCAGTTTGGAAGGGAAGGGAGTGGGGGAGAGGGGGGCACTGAAGTTGGGGGGGGGACTGGGAGCTGAAGGGGAGGAGGATGGGGGATTTAGATTTGGTTCTTGAAGGCTTCCACCTTGGCTGATGAAACTGCCACCGGTGGAAGTGCGTTCCACTCAGCAATGGTGCGAGGGAAGAAAGACTGCTGGCGGTACAGAGTCCTGCATGCCGGTAGCTGGTAACACTCAGCATGCAGGGAGCGTGTTGATCTTGTTGGGGGGTTGGGGGCAGGCTTCCTGGTGGAGTTGATTGATCACCAACTCTCCACGATGGATCTTGAAGAAGTTGGTGAGGCGGGCCTTCCTTCTACAATGGGAGAGTGGGGACCAGTTTAGCTGCTGATACATAGTCTCCACGCTGGATGTGTTTCGATGGCGGTTGACCACCCAGCGTGCTGATCTTGTGCAGCCTGGTCCTCTGCTGTCTGCTCTCCAATTACTGGACAGGGTCCTATCGCTGGCGTTTTGAAGTCCAACTAACTGGTCACATTAGGCAGGCAGCATTAAAAACAGGATTTTAAAACAGTGCAGTACTGCAATAAAAGTCTTGCGTTAAAGCTATAAAAAAAAAGGTGCATTTCTGCATGGATTTTAGCAGAAAAAGGCCCGGTGGCTGGTGGTGATACCACCGAGGCCAGCCTTGAAAACTTCTGGACTGATGGTGTCTGTCATGGCTGTAGGGAGTGAGTTCCATTCTCTCAGCGTGCGAGGGAAGAAGGAATAGTAGAGGACTGATGGTGTCAGTCATGGCTGTAGAGTGTAGGGAGTGAGTTCCATTCTCTAAGTTTGCGAGGGAAGAAGGAATAGTAGAGGACCGGGTGTGCTGTCCTTTCTTGAAAGAATCTCTGTGACCCTCTTGTTCTAGGGTCACTGGGGTGTAGGTACTGGTTGGGGTTTAAGTCAATGAGTGCATCAGGCACAGACAGTTGTTCCAACATGTCTGCGCATGTGCGAAGAGTTAGGGATAGGTTTAGGGTTAGGGATAGGTTTAGGATCAGTTTAGTGTTGAATACACAAAAGATAAAATTTGATGGTACGTCATGATCGATTTCGCACATGCGCAGACATGTTGAGGACAAATCCATTTTGAGAATGGTAGACAGGGCGGCAAGATATGTCCTGAATCAGCACATGAATACATCTAGTGTCAATGCAATGCTCCACCATCTGCAGTGGTCTACCCTGGCCGAACGCCTGCCGTGCCACCAGGCTTGGCATGTTCTACAAAATTATGAATTGACTAGCCTGCGTCAGGTGCAGCTCCCTCCCTCCAACCTCTACCCCCCCCCCCCCCCAGCAGCAGAAGACACAACCACAACCTACAATTCCAAAGAACCCCCTCAAGAACTGACCACAGAAACAATTCCTACTTCCCCAAAACCATCCAAGACTGGAACTGCCTGACCCCAGAAATCATCCAGTTCCCCACGCTCAGCTCCATCTTCTTCTACTGCTAATGATGTCCACCTGCCATAACCGGCAATAACTAACATTATATTGGGGTTCAAAGAAAAAAAGAGGGGAAAAAGCCAAGACAAATTAGAGAGCATGTTGGGCCATTAGGCACCCCAACAATTCAATTCAATTCAACAATTTTATTGTCTCCAAACAAGTGAAGAAATTTGTTCTCGGCTAGTATGAGAACGCCTGGCCGCACACGAGGAAGATGGGGAAAAGAAAAAAAAAAAAGAGAGAAGAAGTGGTGGGAGGAGTGGGGGAGGGGAGGAGAGGAGAGGGGGGAGGGGTGGGTGTGCGTTTATATAAAAATGGAGACAGCTTCAGCACCCTCAAAATGAAGGAGCCGAGTGTGGGGGACTGGATGATTTCTGGGGTCAGGGAGTTCCAGTCTCATCTCGAGGGTGCTGAAGCTATCTGCATAAACGCACACCAACACCCCCTCTCCTTCCCTCTCCCACCTTCTCCTCCCCTCCCCCCTCTCCTTCCTGCCCCCACTCCTCCCACCGCTTCTCCTTCTCTCTCTTTTTTGTTTTCTGTTTTCTTCCTCGTGTGGGGCCAGGTGTTCTCGGACTAGCCGGGGGTGCCTAATGCCAGTAATGGCCCTACTTGCTCTCTTATCTGTCTAGGCTTTTTTATTTATTTTTTTCCTGCGCAGCGATTTTTCTTATGAACCCCAATATATGTCAGTTATTGCCGGTTACGGCAGGTGGACATCATTGGCAGAAGAAGAAGAGGTGGAAATGGGATCTGTGAAAGATTGATGTTCTGTTTAAAAATTCAAAGAAACTAGGCATCCATTTCAATCTTTAGATTAAATGCGTTTAAGCCTAAGCCAGGCTAAGGGCAGGTCAGACAGGTACTACAGAGAATTCCAGTATAGTCTAGAGCCACCATGCATCTACCCAGACAATAGGCTCCCGAAATGTGGAGCGACCTGACCAATGAAGGGGACGAATTCCAAGACCCGCTACAGGCTGCTAGCCTTCCAGCGGAAAGGAACCTGTGAGAATAAAAAAATTCTATGGCCATTAGCGAGAAATTGTGCTACTTCCGCATTAGAAAAGGGAATACATGTAACAGTGATTGTCTGCATCTGTATGATGTTCACACTGCACATTGCGTGAGTACATTAGCTATATAACCTAACATAGTACACAATTGCAAGACTAAAAGGAAAACACATTTTTTGTCCAGAGGTCATCAACTGCAGAATTGCAGCCTGTGTGCAAAAGATCTTTGCTTTTCCACATCCTTGTCTCGCTGTCAGTCTCTTGAGTCTGGCCAGAAGGATTGACTATCACCATGTACAGCGGAATGCAGCAAGCAGCAGATCACTCTGTGGACAATATTGTCATTGACAATCGTTTCCTAGGAAAGACCAATGAAACTCATGAAAGATATGTGTTCAACACACGAAAGCAGAAGGCTCATGAGACTGTGGATGACTACATTTCTTCTCTATGTACTCTTGCTTCAACCTGTAATTTCTGTGATTGTTTGAAAGACAGTCTTTTGAGAGACAGAATTGTCTCAGGCATCAAAGACAGATCTACCAGAAAGCGACTGTTGCAAGAAGCTGATCTGAATCTGGAGACCTGCATCGCTATGTGTCGTGCTGCTGAAGCTACTTATCCATCTCAGCCAGTGAAAACTGAAACATGGACTGAGGACACCACTGCAGTTCAAGCTGGTTCTGTGTCATCTGGGGATCCGAGGACAGGCAAGAAGCAGGATTTCTCTCTGCCCTTGAGGTAAGAGAATGTGTGAAAAATAATAGGTTTTACTTGTTCTTGAAGAGGAGTGGAAGGGGGACAGGAGGGGGGGGGGGGGGGGGGGGCACTTTATAGATGCTTCTCGTTTCTTTCAGACTTTTGATAACTCTGGAGCTTTAACTGTTAGGAAAGGGGGGTACGGGGCCCTTTCTTTCAGACTTTGGCACCCCCCTGTCTGGATACCGGGGGGTCTTTTGTATAAATAGTTTCCCTCACCTTCTGGAAGTTATGTGCTTGTAACTTCCTCTAACCTGTCACTCTCTTTGATTCTGCCTTTTCCCCTTTGCTTGCTGTCATCTGCTATCTTTCTGCCTTTCCGGTGCATTCTCCTGCCTTTTTTCATGAAACACTTTCAAAAAGATTTATTCCAGCCGAAGTCGGACATGCTGGGCCTAATTATTTCTTACTTAGGCACATAACGGCAGCATGATGCATCTGCGCTCATAATTGACAGGAAACTGTCTGAGCGTACGAAGAAGAAGAAGACTTTGGCATTGAATCGGTAGGCCCTAGAGTTTTCACACACAAGAAATAAAGCTACTTGAATTGAAAAAATATCACAGCACAAAACTGATGACAAACTAATGATCGGCTCCGTTCCATGTGTGTTGTGTTATTTCAGACACTGTGACCCCAAGGCGTCCCCTGATGAAGTAGAGATGTCAGAGGTCAACATCAACACAGAGTTGGATGATTCTGATGATGACTATGGACTTCAGTGGACTACAGAGCACCAGAGTTCAGGTCAGTGGTGCTTTAACTGTCTTCAACAGACATCATGGTGTAATGAGTGAGGCTGACTATGAACTACAGTGGATCACAGAGCACCAGAGTTCAGGTCAGTGGCGCTGTAACTATCTTCAAGTAACAGACATCGTGGTGTGGTGAATGAGGCTGACTATGAACTTCAGTGGACCAGAGAGCACTAGAGTTCAGGTCAGTGGCACTTTAAGTATCTTCAAGTAACAGACATCATGGTGTAATGAGTGAGGCTGACTATGAACTTCAGTGGACCAGAGAGCACCAGAGTTCAGGGCAATGGCACTTTAACTATCGTCGAGTAACAAACATCATGGTGTAGTGAGTGAGGCTGACTATGATCTTCAGTGGACCACAGAGCACCAGAGTTCAGGTCAGTGGCACTTTAAGTATCTTCAAGTAACAGACATCATGGTGTAATAAGGGAGGCTGACTGTGAACTTCAGTGGACCACAGAGAACCAGAGTTCAGGTCAGTGGCACTGTGACTGTCTTCAACAGACATCATGGTGTAATGAGTGAGGCTGACTGTGAACTTCAGTGGACCACAGAGAACCAGAGTTCAGGTCAGTGGCACTTTAACTATCTTCAACAGACATCATGGTGTAATGAGTGAGGCTGACTCTGAACTTCAGTGGACCACAGAGCACCAGAGTTCAGGTCAGTGGCACTTTGACTGTCTTCAACAGACATCATGGTGTAATGAGTGAGGCTGACTATGAACTTCAGTGGACCACAGAAAACCAGAGTTCAGGTCAGTGGCACTTTGACTATCTTCAACAGACCTCATGGTGTAATGAGTGAGGCTAACTGTGAACTTCAGTGGACCACAGAAAACCAGAATTCAGGTCAGTGGCACTTTGACTGTCTTCAACAGACATCATGGTGTAATGAGTGAGGCTGACTGTGAACTTCAGTGGACCACAGAGAACCAGAGTTCAGGTCAGTGGCACTTTAACTATCTTCAACAGACATCATGGTGTAATGAGTGAGGCTGACTCTGAACTTCAGTGGACCACAGAGCACCAGAGTTCAGGTCAGTGGCACTTTAACTATCTTCAACAAACATCATAGTGTTGTGAGTGAGGCTGACTATGAACTTCAGTGGACCACAGAGCACCAGAGTTCAGGTCAGTGGCTCTTTAACAGACATCAATGGGTAATGAGGGAGGCTGCATACACATTAGACACAGAAACCCCATGCGCTTATTCGTAAATAAGTAAAAGAAAGAAAGAAAAGTAGTTGTATATATTTCAGAAATGCATGCACTTATTTTTTCCTTCTGGAACTTTCTTTTATTTATTTATGGTGTTTCCATGCGGAGCTTAAGCATATATGTGTGTGTGCTCATGCGTGTGTAGGCATAAGTGTGTATGTAAGTGTGTGTTTGTGTCTTTATGTATGTATGTATGTATGTACGCACGTACGTACGTATGTGTGTGTGCATGCGCATGTAAATGATATGCTGTGTTCGTCAGTGTGTGTGCTTGTGTGCGTGCGAGCATGGGTATTGATTTGATTTGGTTAAATGTTTTTTTGTGTGTAAAGCACCATGAGCAGCTAGCCTGGAATGTGCGCTATATAAGCTTTCTTTCTTCTTATTATTATTACTAGCGCAACGCCGGGTACCGGTAACGCCTAGTAACGGTAACGCCTAGTAACGGTAACACCAAGTACTGGTAACGCTGAGTACAGCAAATTTGAAGCGATTCGGTTAAGAAAAGGCGGAGTTATAAGGCCCCGTTTCACGTTGGCGCTGCTCTGAGAGTGATGCGCTCTCCCTAGTAATGGCAACGCCTAGTAACGGTAACGCCAAGTACTGGTAACGCAGAGTACAGCAAATTTGAAGCGATTCGGTTAAGAAACGGCAGAGTTATAAGGCCCCGTTTCCCGTTGGCGCTGCTCAGAGAGTGATGCGCTCTCCCTAGTAATGGTAACGCCTAGTAACGGTAACGCCAAGTACTGGTAACGCTGAGTACAGCAAATTTGAAGCGATTTGGTTAAGAAACGGCGGAGTTATAAGGCCCCGTTTCCCGTTGGCGCTGCTCTGAGAGTGACACGCTCTGCCGATTCTCTTCAAATTTGCTGCCAGGCTTTGCCCCAGCCACAACAAGCCTGACAGCAAATTTGAAGTGATTCGGTTAAGAAACGGCAGAGTTATTTGTGAAAAGGTGAAGCGGCGTATATAGCGCGCGTTTCTGAATCAATTTGCTTCCGGTTTGGCACATCGATATTCACCGTCCCCGGTCATGTACCTGCTAAATTTGAAGGCAATCGATCCAGAAATACTGGAGATACGGACGCCGAGAGGCCGGTGGATACGCATTTCACGCATTTGCCAAACCGCGCAAACGACACGGCCGCCTCGGTTGCCGTTAGGGCTCATAGCAAATTTGAAGCGATTCAGTCGAAAAACGGCGGAGTTATAAGGCCCGTTTTGTGTTTCACACAGACAGACAGACACACACACATTTGCCTTTTTATTATATGATGTGTGTACGTGCACTTTGCACAGTGTGTGAGCAGTGTATGACATCTAACAAAGTGTAAACACAGATAGAAAGAGGGATAAGCTCGCTAATTTATGAAATGTCATTCATATCACTGTGTCTTTCACATAGTTTATAATGTCAAAAGTAGTACTTTTAAAAATATATACATTAAAGTAAAAATTATGCTTCAAATAGTTAAAAAAAAATTAATGTAAATAAATGGAACATTTTTCTTGCATTTTTCCTTTTTAGTACAAGATTAATAAAACACCTGTAATATAATGTTTTAATATTTGTTTTATTGCTTTCAATTGTCATAAGGGTCTCTGACCGATTGGATGCTAATCTCATCACCATCCTGCTTTCAATGTTAACTTTATTATGAAAGAAGATGGTTAAATATGTTATGATGTGCAGAGCAAACACTTGATAACTGTGTGTTGCAGGTTTTCCCAGGGACAGGACTGAACATACAGTGAGTACTATCATCATCTCCTGCATTTTTACTGTCACTATTATCATGTGCTTTTTGTACGTTGAAGCCAAGTCAAATTGTTTGTTGGCTGTAATCCTAATAGCAGTCAAGGGAAAATCCTGATAGTGGGTACAGTTTAGTCTTTGGTGAATGACTATGACCGTCAAACTAGGAGGCATGGGCACTGACTATAATCCTAACAGCAGTCAAGGGGAAATCCTGATAGTGGGTACAGTTTAGTCTTTGGTCAGTGACTATGACCATCAAACTAGGAGGCATGGGCACTGACTCTTTGTGCTGCAGCCAAGGGGATTAGTTGGCTTTGGGGGAACTTCCCCATGACAGCTGTCCTTAAGTCCATTTGAACAAGAGAGTGGAGATGTCCCCTGGGCAAGGCTTTTCAACAACAACAAAAAATCATCCCAGCTCTCCAGAATAACTGGAAGTCATGGTCAGACTTAACTGACTGGAGCATGCACACACACGCACACACACACGCACGCACACACACACACAGAGTTTTTAACTGTGTGTTGTTTCCCACCCTTGTATGACTTCCAAGTGTATAACAAAATGAAAACAAAAATTAGGGACAAAGTCTGTGCAACCATTGTGTTTAAGCATATATCCCTTGTCTTCTACAGCTTCCCTCAATTAAAACGAAAACATGGCGAGAGATCCTTTTCTTTTCAGGCCCCAGCTACTTGGAACAAACTCCCTCTGTCTCTCAGACATTCAAACTCCCTGTCAGTTTTCAAAACCAACCTGGAAACCCATCTATTCTCTGAACACTACTGTCCACCATGATCGGATTATGTGAATGAAAGCGTGTGTGGATGAGGGAAGGCATGGGAAAGGTGGAAGACATAAAGTGTGTGTGTGTTCATGCACGCATGCATGTGCTTGTGCGCATATTTGCGTGCATGTATGTGTGTGCGTTTGCTTATGCGTGTGTAGGCATAGAAGTGTGTGTGTTTGCATGTGTGTGTGTGTGTATCTCTGTATGTAAGTACCGGTATGTATGTATGTATACATGTATGTGTGCATGCATATGTAGATATGTTGTGTTCGTCAGTGTATGTGTTAGGAGTGCCAGGAGTGTACGCTATATAAGCTTTCTTTATTTTATTTATTTTTATTTTTTGTTATTAAAAACTACAAAGATGACTGAAAAGAAAATGTTAGCATTTGTTTTTGCTATTCCATTTTCACAGAAGCTGGAACCAGCATGGTCCATGGAGGAGGACTCACCAGATCAGCCCTCAGCTGTCTACAGCACAGTACAGCCCATGTCTGACAACACTTCACTGCTGTCTCTGAACTCAGAGTACCTGTGCTACCTTTGTCCTGCCTCCTTTGTACTGGTCAGCAGTTTGGAACTCCATCTGGCGTCAGTTCATGGAGAGAAGCTGCACATGGTGTTACCTAGGTCCTCCACACCTGACAGATGCGATGCTGGAAACTGTAGCAGCACAGAGAGAGATAAGGTGGTAGATAGCCACAACAAAGGAACAAAGACAGCAAATGAAGTTGATGAGAATGATGATGGTGATAAAGTTGGAAAGAAAAGGAGACAGCAAGAATGTGATGTTTGCAAAAAGTCTTTCTGTAAACCTAGTGATCTGAAGAGACACAGACTGATTCACGGTAGTGTGAAGGCATTTGTGTGTGATGTGTGCGGTAAGAGGTTTACTCAGGCTGGTGACCTGACAAAGCACAAGAGAATCCACACAGGGGAGAGGCCTTTCAAGTGTCCACACTGTGACAGTGGGTTTAAAGAGTCAGGTCATTTACAGGGTCACATAAAGTCAGTTCATGAAGGTGCCAGACCCCATGTCTGTGATGTCTGTGGGGCAGCTTTCTCTACAGTGGGAAATTTAACAGTTCACAGGAGAAGTCACACAGGTGAAAAACCTCATGTGTGTTCAGACTGTGGGAAAGGTTTTGTCAACTCCAGTAATCTTATAAGACATCGTCTAACCCACACTGGAGAAAAAACTCATGTGTGTTCAGACTGTGGGAAAGTTTTCTCTCAGTCTAGTACTCTAGCGAATCATCGTCTGATCCACACTAGAGAGAAACCTCACAGCTGTCCCTACTGTCCTGATGCTTTCAGACTGCCATGGCACCTAAAGAAACATGTGCTGTCAAAACACCAGTAACACTGTCCTCTTACTGCAGTGTGTGTGTGTGTGTGTGTGTGTTTATTAACAAAGGAGATCAGATGTCACAGACTGTGTGTTGGAATATGAATGCAAATTGTTGATAGGTCTGAAATGTGGAACTGCCCAGTGTGTTGATAGAGCATGAATTGAGGTGAAGAGGGGACAGTGTTATACTTGTGTACAGTTTCCGTTGTGTAATCTTTATGAGCACAACATGCATTTGCATAGACTCACAAATTACTGTTGCGTGTATTCTTATTGTATTTTTTGCTTTCTCAGTCTATGTCTTTTGTACATAGGAATGCAATTTCTTATCAAAGATATCTTGATTCATGTTTGGTGATGTTCAGGAAGCTTCTAAAGGAAATGTCAACCCATAAAGTAGGTTAGGTTAGGTACATTATAGTCACAGAGGCCTCTCTGTGAAATTCGGGTTGCTCCCACCTAGAGAGCGCGCCACCCAATTTTTTTCTTTTTTCTTATTTTGCATGCGATTTTTGTGTGACTGATGAGGAAGGAAGGGAGGGGGGGTGGGGGGTAAATTTTGACCAAATTACTTTTTCGTTGCCACTGGGTTTAACGTGTGCTAAGTGCATGGGCACATGGGACCTCGGTTTATCGTCTCATCCGAAAGACTCCACATTCAGACCGCAAGGCCTAGTGCAAAGTGAGAGGAAAAAATCCCATGTACCCAGGTTCGAACTTGGGTTTACTTGACACGAAGCAAACGCGCTACCACTGTGCCACTCTACACTACATGTACATGTATGTGTGTACATATACAAAATAGTCTGTCTGTGTGTGTTAGTGTTAACCCCTTCAGTGCCAGAGGTAATCAGATACATTATCAATTTTCTTATTATAACATTTTAAAGAGATCTGTTAAGAGTCCATCTGAGAAAATGATCTAGAGATATAATTATATCCTTCCTGACTTGTCTAAACAAAAAAAAGACTATTCTAAGACTATGAGATCAAAAGTTATGACATCATCAATGGCATCACACACCACGTAGTAGACACTGGGCAGTGAAGGGGTTAGGAGCAGAGAGAAAGTGATGGAAATAATTATGTTTGTCATGAGGCATGTTAGAACACTATTAATGATGAACTTCATGGGAAGACATGAGGAAAGCAAGTCTTGATGCGAGTGTTTCAGTTTCACCAAGGAAAGGTTTCACAATGTGTTTAGGAATGTTTTCAGCATGGTTCATCATGTTGCCTGATATGTAGGTTGTTCTAAAAGTTGATGAACATTTTATGGCAAATGTGTTCAGCTTTATAAATCTGGATGTTTGGGTCGTACAAACAACCTAACAGTGAATAATGCAGATCTATTGTAGAGTTGCTTACAATTAAATTTGACTGTACACGCAGGCACACACACATACACACACCATTAAAATATTAGTAATTGTAAATGTTCATTTGTGTCCTATGATTTACTAGTACACTGATGATAACTGAACTCAAAGTGACCCCAGTAAACAACCCAACATAACCAACTGGCCTGCAGTGTGAGTCACAATTTCTGTTTGTCGTTTGATATTCACCTTTGACCTCTGCTCTGTGTGACAAGGGATCATGGGAGATGATGGGAGAGTACACCAGTGTGTGAAAAACTTCACTTGGGATGGATTGTGCGAGTTGAAGGGAGAGTACATCAGTGTGTCTAGGACTTTAACTCCAATGGCTTTTATCATTGGCTGACATTAGTTTGGGCCAACAGCAAAGAGAGTACATCAGTGTGTCTAGGACTTTAACTCCAATGGCTTTTATCATTGGCTGACATTAGTTTGGGCCAACAGTAAAGAGAGTGAGAGCTGTAGGACCAGTGATTGTCTACAGCGATGGAAAATCATTGTACAGCTCAGTCTGTTGTGAATGACTATGACTCTCACACTAGGAGGCATTTGCACTGGCTCTTTGTTCCACAGCCTTGGGGATTTGTTGGCCTCTGGGGATCCTCCCTGTCCTAAAGTCCTCTTGGCTGAGAGTGGGGATGTCCCCTGGGAAGGCGTCTCCACATTGAACAATTTCCAGCCAAGCTTTCCAGAATAGCAGTTGCCTCCTCTGCTATCTGCAGGTCATAGACTGACACAACTGACTAGCACACACACACACACACACACACACACACACCATCAGCACCAACCAACAAACTGTGGCACAAAACAAAGTAACATCACAAACAAAAAAGAAACGCTCTGTATAATTGATCAAGCCAAACTGAAGTTTTCATTGTTTTATTAATGTTTCAAAACATTTTATGAAAGCGATGATGCAATCAAAATGTAAAAAACCCACAAACAAATGCAATAAATCTCACGCAAAGCCAATTCCAAAGGAATCAAAACAAAGGAGAAGAATCAAATAAAAGTGAACCTTTTCTCAAACACCACTGGACACCATCCTCAACCACTACAACTAGAAAGCAGTGTCTCCTCGGTCGGTTGCCTCCCGACGGCCTAACATAGATTCGCTCCCCTTGGACTGCTGGTCTCGGATTCTGCGACCTGAACAAGCCGGGGTGTGGCTGCAAATTGTGATTCGGAATAAGCGGCGTGGGAGCAACGCCACTGTACGGCCCAGAAGATGGGACAGCAAAAAAAAAGAAAAAGGAAAGCACTGACACAAACCAAACCTCTGCTAAAACAGATTACTTATATATTCAATCACACATACGCCAACTGACCACTTGTTTTTTTTCTCTCTTTTTAACCTTTACCGGATCACGCTTTTGACTACACAGACACAATCGCGCGGGTGTTCCATGACCCATACTCAGTAAAAAGAAAAGGGACATGCATTTTAACAGTGTTTATCCCTGTCCAGATGATGCGGGTTCTCCAGGACCCATACTCGTCAAAGAGTCACCATGTGTTTATCCTTATCCAGATGGTGCGGGTCTCCCACTACCCATACTCAATGCACTGCAGTGGCATATTTCTGCTCTTTAAAGTATGGGTCGTAGGGGACCCGCGCCATCGGGACAAGCATGTTAAAATGACGCAGCATATTACGTCATTTGTATTTTATACACATTAATGAAATTTAAGACACGTAAAGCCATTAACATTTTTGATAAAGTCATGAAATTTCATGACGATTGCTTAAATAGTTTTTGAGATATAGCAGTTTTTATGTGTCTCTGGGTACTAGAATACCCCGGAAGCATGGTGAAGGTTAATAATTTAATAGAATATCTGAATGACAATACATATTTATTCAAGAGTTAAATGCTTTTTTGTGTGATGGTGAAACCTTCACCGATATTATATTTCACTTTTTCCCCTTCATTTTTTCTCTCTCTCTTTCCACTGAAGATAGAGTACTGAAGGGGGTTGCGTACCCCTTAAGGCATTATCGTAATATGACGTCAATTTGTGGATCTCCAGTTCGATATTGGAAAAGATTTTAGATCACCAGCATCTGTTAACCTTTACCGGACTTGTGGGGTCGCCCACGACCCCTTGACACACAAAAAATGTTATATCTCTAAAACTATTTAAGCAATCTTCATGAAATTTCATGACTTTGTCAAAAACGTAAATGGCTTTAAGTGTGTTAAATTTCATTAATGTGTATAAAATATAAATGACGTAATATGACGCGTAATTTTGATATACCTGTCCGGATGACGGGGGTCTCCCACGACCCCTACTTTAAAGAGCACTGCAGTGCATTGAGTAGGGGTCGTGGGAGACCCCCGCCATCTGGACAGGGATAAACACATGGTGACTCATTGACAAGTAGGGGTCGTGGGAGACCCCCGCCATCCGGACAGGGATAAACACCTAGGAATTCGCTCTTTGCTGAGTAGGGGGTCGTGAAAGACCCCCGCCATCGTGTCTGTGTAGTCAAAAGCATGATCCGGCAAAGGTTAAAATGTTTCTGCTTCCACTGTATCAACGCTCTGGTTTGTAACTGAAACCGTTTTCTAGAAGCAAACGGATTTCTGAAGACTGTGACAAATTGGTCATTGCGTACCGTACATACGGGTGTTGCATTTCAAAATGCAATACAAAGTAATTGTATACTGTAATAAAACAACTGTGTACATACATTTTATTTTAGAAATGTGCCTGCGCCAGGCCAGAGGAACACATTCTCACTAAATTTAACCGTCTGTTCATAACTTTTTGAATTATGTTCTTCACACAAAACCATAACCTCCTTGGTGAAGGCAATACAGAATCCACAGAGAAATACAGACAGAGAACACAGTCTGAGCAGATAACATGAACAGTGTATCTTGCAGTGTATCTCTGAAAACGACCATACACACAAACCATGAGCTCTCTCTCTCTCTCTCTCAAACTTTGTACATGTTAATAACATTGCATACTTTGCGACTTCATTATCCGTTTCATGCTATATCAAACACAAAGTATAGCCGTTGGCTAACCCTTATCCGTTTCATGCTATATCAAACACAAAGTATAGCCGTTGGTTAACCCTTTCGCCGCCAGCAATTTTTCAGTAAAAAAATATCCATTAAACTTACCTGGGTAGAGAAAAATAATCATCTGCAATATGGGGGATGTGCATAAAGTAAGGCCTATCCTTACCTCCCAAAATTAAGAAAATAGGGTCTTTGGATAACAGACCCTGGATTGAGGCCTTTTCGTGACATGGGTATTAAATCATTGTGGTGCTAAGATGCGACATTGGCGGTGAAAGGGTTAATAAAGTGCAGACATAAGGATTGAAATAAAGTACTGATACATGGAACAGCAGCAAAAAAGATTTTTGTTTCAATGATTGTCAGTGACAGTCACAGTATATTTACCATATTTTTCGGACTATAATGTGATACTTTTCCCCAAGATTGAGACGTCTGTGCCTTATAATATGATTGATAATAGTAAGAAAACATAACAACTAATCCGAGTTTTGTAATAATAATAATACTGAACATTTATGTAGCGCTTTACTCCCTTTGCATGGAGCTCAAAGCGCTTTACGTAGACAATAAAACACAAATAAGTCATTATACACATAAGACTCACTACAATCAAATCAAATATACATAAAATAATATTATTTAAACAAAGCCCTAGCACCGATCCCATTTCAACCACCCCCACTTGCACGCAAGCACACATATCCATGATTCAGGTTCTGAAACAGAAGCATGTGGATTTAAGGTAAGATGTGAGCGGTTAGTGGTATGAAGCATCAAAGAGGTGAGTTTTCAAAGAAGTCTTGAAAGACTGAACTGTGGAAGAATGGTGAACACTGTGTGGTAAGCCATTCCAGACTGAAGGAGCAGAGTGTAAAAAAGAGGATTCTCCAAAGGATTTTGTTTTAACCTTCACCATGCTTCCTGGGTATTCTAGTACCCAGAGACACATAAAAACTGTTATATCTCAAAAAGTATTTAAGCAATCATCATGAAATTTCATGAGTTTATCAAAAACGTTAATGGCTTTATGTGTCTTAAATTTCATTAATGTGTATAAAATACAAATGACGTAATATAATGCGTCATTTGAACATGCTTGTCACTGATTGCGCGGGTATCCTACAACCCATACTTTAAAGAGCAGAAATATGCCACTGCAGTGCATTGAGTATGGGTAGTGGGACACCCGCGGCATCTGGATAAGGATAAACACATGGTGACTCTTTGACGAGTATGGGTACTGGAGAACCCGCATCATCTGGAATAGGGATAAACACTGTTAAAATGCATGTTCCTTTCCTTTTTAATGAGTATGGGTAGTGGAAAACCCGCCCCATCGTGACTGTGTAGTTGAACAGGGGATCCGGTGAAGGTTAACACGAGGAGTAGAAAGCAGGCGTGAATCGGAAGAAGATCTGAGCTGGCGTGCAGGGGTGTAAGTTTGAATGATATTGATAAAATTTGGGGGGTGCGCCTTATAATAAGGTGCGCCGTATAGTCCAAACAATATGGTAACTAACACATCAAAGATTCCCTGACATATGTCATCACACACAGATACACTCACCCTCTTATATTGAAATAAAGAACATTACACACATGGCGATTGTGGAAAGTCCGAAACACAGGTTCAAATCTCCATTGGGTCATTTCTATGTTCCACCCTCCCTCTCTCTAAAGTCTTACATGAACTCCCAACATCTTGATGTGACATAGTAATAAAGAAAGCTTGTATAGCGCACATTCCAGGAACCCTCCCTCTCTCTAAAGTCTTACATGAACTCCCAACATTTTGATGTGACATAATAGTAATAAAGAAAGCTTATATAGCGCACAATCCAGGCTAACTGCTCATGGCGCTTTAAAATAAATACATTTAACCAAACAACATCAATACCCACAAATACGCACACAATCACAAACACTGACGAACACAACATATGATTTACATACGCATGCAAACATAAATACATACACAAACATCTATGCCTACATGCGCATAAGCACACAAATGCACGCACGCAAATATGCACACATGGTTGCACACGCATGCACGCACGCACACACAACACACACACACTTTCTGTCTCCCACCTTTCCCATGCCCTACCCCAACCGCACATGCTTTCATTCACGCAATCATGTGTTAATTTCACAATATCAACTTGATTAAAATAACACATGAACAGAGTCTGGTTTGAAAGTAACTTTAAAATGTCAGTTGTATTAAATTTATTCTAATGGCATAAAACATTGGCCATGTTTTAAACAGTTGAACCATATTGACCATATATTGGAGCCGTTGCAGCTCAGTTGGTAAGTCTGAGTCGCTAGCTCGTAATCCGTCAGGTTTGCGAGTGTGCGGGTTCGAGCCCAGCTCAGTTCACAGTGGTGTGTCCTTGGGAAAGACACTTTACTCCTATTTTCCTCACTCCACCCAGGTGTAAATGGGTACCTGACGTCAGTTGGGGAAAAAGTCCTTCGGATGAGACTTTTCAAAAACTGAGGTCCCGTGTGCGAACGCATGCACAAGATCTTGCGCACACGTTAAAGCCCATCCCACTATTCGGTACGAGTAGGCCGTGTGTGCCTACACGGCACATGGATGGAGGATGGATAGATGACACAAATTCACATAGCACATATCCTGTGCGCTATTAATGGTCTGAATGAAGACCGGTGAACACCGGGCAGGATAAACATTCCCAATTGGAAGAAGAAGAAGATATATACTATTGTCGATTTTAAAAAAAATCAAACAGCCTTCATAGGCTCCTTCAACGTACCCAATACAGATACAAAGAAACAAAAACATGGAGACAGACAGACTGATAGAGGCAAAAGAATGGGGTTTGGATTAGGTAAAAATCCCAATTTCCTGCACAAAATGTTATTCTGTTCATCATCCATTCAACATGCATTAGACTTTCACACAACAAATATGTTTCCTTTAAACGGTTTAGGTGTCCATTTCAGGTCTTGTAACATCACCACAAGTTCTGTAAACTGTTTGCAGTTTCTTGGGAACCACAATGTGCTTTTTCTTCAATGTACAGGGTTACTGGTGTTCACCCTGTATGTGTGCCTTCAACTGATATGAATATCTGAAAGCAGAAGGACAGTGAGGACAGCTGTGAGGCTCCTCTCCAGTGTGGGTCAAACAATGTGTTGTGAGATTACGAAGTGTGGAAAACCTTTTCCCACAGTGTGAACACACATGAGGTTTTTCACCAGAGTGAGTTAGACAATGATGTGCTAGATTAGTAGACCTGGCAAACCCTTTCCCACAGTCTGAACACACATGGGGTTTTTCACCTGTGTGCTTTCTCTTGTGTTTTGATAAATTGCCAGTCTCAGAGAAAGCTGCCCCACAGACATCACAGACATGGGGTCTGACACCTTCATGAACTGACTTTATGTGACCCTGTAAATGACCTGACTGCTTAAAACCACTGTCACAGTGTGGACACTTGTAAGGCCTCTCCCCGGTGTGGATTCTCTTGTGTGTTGTCAGGTCACCAGTCTGGGTAAAACTCTTACTGCATACATCACACACAAAAGGCTTAGAACCACTGTGAATTAGTTTGTGTGTCTTCAGTTTGCTGGGTGTAGGGAAAGACTTTCTGCAGACATCACACACACGCTGTCTCCTCCTCTTCTTTCCATCTTTATCACCAGTATCACTATCATCAACTTTCATTGCTGTCATTTTTCTGTTGCCAGAACTATCTAACTCCTTATCTCTGTCTGTGTTGCTACAGTTACCAGCATCACATCTGTCAGGTGTGGAGGACCCAGGTAACACCATGTGTAGTTTCTCTCCATGAACTGATGCCAGGTGGAGTTCCAAACTGCTGACCAGCACAAAGGCAGCAGAACAATGCTGACACACACAACCTCTTTTCAGAGACAGCAGTGACCCAGAAGTGTTGTCAGACATGGGCTGTGTTGTGCTGTAGACAGCTGAGGGCTGATCTGATGAATCTTCCTCCGACCATGCTGGTTCCAGTTTCTGTGAAAATAAACAATAAAACACTTCTATAGCTTCCTTCACAAAGAAGGGGTTTTCCACTAAAGCATTTTAATACACTTTCTAATTCTACACAATCTCCCACCAAGAAGAGACACTGCAGCTTTACTTTGTTTTAGCAATCCTTTCATCAGCATTTATACCAAGACTACTGAAAACAGGTAGGGCAGTAAACTTTCAGTGGGTTTGTTCACTTAAAACGCTGTAGCTTTTGAACTAAGTGTTACAGTGGGTAAGGTACCTCAAGGGCTATAACTCTTTAACTTCAACCAAAAAATTGTCAGTGCGCTTCTCCAATTTTAACCCCCCAAAATGTGCATAAACTCTTCCAGCGCCATGTATTTTTGACATTCTCGGTTGTCCATTGCGTTTCAACTGACAAGAGGAAACCAACTATTTTTGTGAGTGTCCATGCATTGCTTTAACAGCAAAAACCATAACAAAAGCTCTAAAAACAAACACATTTGTTTTTTGCTATACATACACAAAACTGTTATGTCCCCACCGAACACACCCCACACACTCATTTTTTTGCGTGTAATTAACCCAATGACTCCCAACCATTCGAACCGGGAATCGATCCCAGTTCCTGAGAGATGGGAATTAACTCCGAACGTCACACCAAATCTTTTCATTAAAAAAATCACCCAGAATAAAGTCTAACTCACATTTCATTTCTGAAAGATGCATATTGAATAGCAATGATGATATTATTATTCCAAAGCTAACACACTGTCACACAACAAACCATGAATTGGAATAAAAAATCCGTAATGGCACTCCGAGCATCGCGCCGAGTCAATACTGCGTCACGTCACGTGGAAAGAAGAAAAAAGATTTGGGGTCACTTCGAAAAATCCGTTCAAAAAGACTAGTGGGTGCTTTCCCTTGCTGTAAGAACCAAAAACGGACCAGCGAGACTGAGGTAAAGGAAGAACTAACTTAGTATATTGCATTGTGGGTAGGGAGAAAGTGAAAGTGAACGTACTAGACCTGGCGTTCAGCGGGCGCATATGGGGCTGCATGAGTTGACAAAATTTGGTCGAATTTGGCGTCTGTGTCCTAGAGAGGGTTAAATCATTTATGTACCTTCTTCCTCCTCCTCCTTTTTTTATACTTACAATAAATGTTGAATTAAACTATTTCAACAGTCAAATATTGTTAATTACTCACCAAAACAAACTCATCGTCTGAGTCTGCAGAATATTTCCTGACATGGTCCGACTCTTCCATGGACAGTTTCCCATGTGGCAAGGACATCTGTAATGAAAGAAAGAAAGAAAAAGAAGAGGGAGAGAAGAAGTAGAAAATAAGAATGGAAAAAGAAAGAAAGAAGTATATATTACAATTATACTAGATTCCGATTAAAATTTAAAACAAAAACAAGAAGGAACGAAGAAAGAAAGATAGAATGTTAAAACAAGAAGCCCCCCGTGGGGATACCGGGGGGTCTTTTGCATAAATAGTTCCCCCACCTTCTGGAAGTTTTGTGCTTGTAACTTCCTCTAATCTGTCACTCTCTTTGACTCTGCCTTTTCCCTTTGCTTACTGTCATCTACTATCTTTCTGCCTTACCGGTCCATTCTCCTGCTTTTTTTGTGTCCACGAAACACCTTCAAAAACATTTCCTCCTCCAGCCGAAGTCGGACATGCTGGGCCTAACTATTTCTTAGTTAGGTGCATAACGGCAGCATGACGCATCTGCGCTCATAATTGACAGGAAACTGTCTGAGTGATCGAAGAAGAAGAAGAAGAAAAGAAGAAGCAAAGAAGAAAAGAAAACAGTATTCAATGCAAAACATCATGACCAAAGCCTTGGGTCCAAATCATACACACTAGCTTCCAGTAAATATTGTACAGGTGCAAAAAAAATGTCATTACATTGAAGCCAGAAGCATATTGCTGTGCACAAAACAAAGAGACATAAGTCGAAAGATGTCACTTCACATGAGAAATGGAAAAACCAATATTTCGGTCATTTCGGGTCAAATTGCATCATTTTGTTTTGTTCTTTTAGCATCACCATCGGTGATTTATCTTTGCAAATTGTTGTTTTACAGTTTTGTTTCATCACCACTGTCGCCTCTTGACACCACAATGATTTAACACCCATGCTACTAAAAGGCATCAAATGAGGGTCTGCTCACCAATCACCTTATGTTCTTCATTTTGGGAGGTAAGGACAGGCCCTATTTTATGCATGTCACAGAGGAATCCCCAATATTGCAGACAAAATCTTTTCTCTACCCGGGTAAGTTTAATGGTAAATTTTGGCTGAGGAATGGCTAGCGTTGAAAGAGTTTTAAATGATGCAGCTTCTCTTCATCAAACGGTAAGTCCAACACGTCAAAGTTGACCAGTCTTGACTTTTGTCTGCATGTCTTGCGCAAGGCAATATGATCTAAACTGAAAGTGTGAAAACAACAAATGCGATAAAAACAAACTACTGCAGGATTTGAAAATAATGCTTACGTTTTGAACATAGCTTTTAGTCATGGCTTTTGTAGAATTTTTAAAACTGTGAAAGAACAGATTTGTTAACTCTTGTTAGTTACTGTACACAGCTTAAAGTCAAAGCTGCTCTGCTGCTACCAAATAAACACACGCATTTAAGAAAACAAACCCTCTCTCTCTCTCTCTCTCTCTCTCTCTCTCTCTCTCGCTAATAAATGGCACAGAAGCATGTTAGCCAGATTTAGAAGTAGAACTCTTGGTTTCAGAGCGAACACAAATTGGTTTAGTAATGAAGTTACTGTTGATAATGTTTGTATTTTATGTTCAGGTAATGTCAAAGAAGATGAAGTTCATTTCATTTTTCATTGTAAAGCATATGAGGATAAGAGGAAGAAATCCCAATTGTTTACTATGATGCCAGCAAGATCTTACACTTTGTTTGAATTATTATCTTCTAATGATGAAAATATTGTTCGATTGTTCGCTAAGTACATATCTGAAGCTTATGACATCAGAGAAAAGAAAATATTGATTACAATTTCCTTGAATAATACAGTGCTCTAGTTTTTTATTTACATAACGTGTATAAGTTTGGTGATCAGTTTTTCGTTTGACTTTTTCTTTCTTCTTCTTAGACTTGTACATGTATTCGTATATTACGACGACAATTGTTATCACTGTAAATGTTATTGGTCTTTCTTTATAGAATATATTGTATTATATGTTGCTATATTGTGTCCAACGTTGACTCAATTTGCATTTATTCATAATACATTTAATCTTTTTCGTTTTTTGCATGAATTCCTGACGCTGCAAATATGGTAATCCCCCTTGACATAAGGACTGTACTTGTCAATGTCAATAAAAACGATTCTGAGGGCAGCTCTCTCTCTCTCTCTCTCTCTCTCTCTCTCTCTCTATGTCCCCTCTCTTCCCCTCACTAACGGTGACTCAATGACTTTTCAAACAGAACAGAAAACTTCCAGACAATCCCACATACCTGCCTGTCACTACTCTCAGTCTCAGTCCACTCAGGGAACAGCAGTGACCCAGAAGTGTTGTCAGACATGGACTGTGCTGTGCTGTAGACAGTTGAGGGCTGATCTGGTGAGTCTTCCTCCATGGGCCATGCTGGTTCCAGCTTCTAATGAACACAGAAGTGCAGATATTTGCAATGCCAACACCACACAACTATACAGAGATGGACAAACAGACTGATGTAGTACACACACACGCACACACGCACACCACACACACACACACACACACACACACACACTCTCTCTCTCTCTCTCTCTCTCTGTCTGTCTCTCTCATACACACTCTATCAGGCTCCTTTTTATATTTTTCTCTTCTTTACGATGTCTCTATCAGCGTCTATGTCTCAATCTTTTTTTCTTGTCCCACCTCTTGCTCTCTCCCTTTCAAAGTATGATTGTATTTCTATTTATGTTTTGTACATAATGTATTTGCTAGTCATGATTTATGTATGATTTGTTTTTGATATTTGTTCATTGTGCTTTGGTTCCGTACGCCAAGTTTCATTGTTGATCTTTACATTTTATTGATTCAGTATGTTTTTCTTTTCATGACGACAGGATGAAAAAAAGCTTGTAGCTTACTCTTTTATCGTCATTAAAGATAATTTTGACTTGACTTGACTTCACACACACACACACATGGTCCCTCTCAATCAAATACAGTACATCCACAGACACACAAACAACTGTACACAGAAGACAATGCCTACATATAGTGATGTCAATATAAAAGACACATGTACTCTCAATCACATACGGCTGCACACACACACACACACACACACACCACACACACACACACACAGAGCAATTTATGGCAGGAATCAGGAAACACCTATAATCCCCACTCCCACCCCCCATCCCCCTCCCATCTCCAACTACCCCCACTTCTTCCAAAACTCTCAGATCTGTCTGTGATCTTAATTAGAAAGACCTGAAAGTGTTAAGAAAAAAATTGATGACATTTACTGACCACCACAACACCACTGTCCATCCAAGTTGTACAGTCTCCTTCTATGACCTCTTCCTTAACTCCGTCCATTGTGTCTGCAGTTGAGCTTCCTTGTACTGGTCTGTAACAAAGTAGTAAACAAACTTGGTTTGCCATACACATAATACAAATGAAAATCTGATTAACGTCCTCCGGCCTGGCACGGCTTCTGAGGCTGATGATATTGCCTCAGGTGGAAGAGAGTTCCACTCACTCCCTGGGAAAGAAAGAATACTTCCTGTAATTTGTTTTACAGGCGGGAGGTAAGTATTGGGGTCTGCAGCAAACACCTTTTGCAAGAGTGAATGCCCTTGGAGGGTGGGGGAAGATGGTTCAGTACTGACCAGACAGGGGGATAACTCTCGCCAATAACCCCTATTTGATGCCACTAAATGGCTGCCTTTCGCAAGAGTGAATGCCCTTGTCAGTACTGACCAGCAAGAGCAAGAATTACTCTCACTGTCAAGGGCGTTAATAACCCTAGTTGCAAAGGCCTATAGGCTGCAGAGTGAATCTGTCGCATCTGTTGTGATGGAGGATGGGGGACTGGCCGGTGTGGGGTGTTGATGGCCACCTATCCATGGTCGTGGTGGAACTTGAAGAAGGTGGCCAACCTTGCATTGGCCACCAACACCCAGCACAGGCCTGTCCCCCATCCACCATCACGCCAGACAAGACTGTCACACACTGCAGCATATCTTCTTCCAGCAACAAAGACAAATTACAGGAAGTTTTCTTTCTTTCCCAGGGCTGTGTGTGAGTGGAACAGCCTTCCACCTGAGGCAATAACATCTGCCTCGGTGGAGTTCTTCAAAGCCCAGATTTACCAAAAATATCATTTCAGCATAGCATAGCATAAATGGCACTATAGGCTATTTTGTTTTAGCCTTTTGCCCTGTAAATATGTTTTGGATTTTTGTTAGGTTAGGTTTCATTCACTGATGACTACTATAAGGCATCTGTGTTTTAAAAGGCCACCCTGACGCATGAGTTTTTTTTGCAAGAAACATGTCGAGATCACCAGGAAAACACCCTTTACAGAGATTGCAACACTCACTTTGCTCTGATTTCCTAGAAATCAAACTGTCAAATTGGCGATTCCTCCTTGGCAGAGGTGCTGTAAGTCAAATTCTTTTTTTTTTTTCTTTTTTTTTTAAGCACAGTGGAATTATTACATTTGAGCCATTCAATATCAGCACACAGACATACATGTAAAAACACATGTAAAAAGCAATCATGATATATCAAAGATGTATGGGGAACTCAACATGACAAGTATATTAACTTTCAATTAAGTTTGTATACGGAAACCATTTTTTGCAAAAAAAACAAAGTATCTCATGTCCATAGAGTAAACATATTTTTCAGTTTGGTGCATATTCTTCAGATCTCTTATAGAACATTGTACATTCGGTGTTACTTCATTTATTCTACATTTATAAATAAAGTATTTTGCATACAGTATAATCTGGTCAAATCCTTCGTCTGTTTTACATTTTTCATCATATCCAAACAAAACCAATTCTATATTAAAATTTAATCTTGCACAATTTTCACATTTTCTCTTCAGTACACATTCTAGTTCTTTCCAAAATATTTGAGCATGCTGGCACTGCCACAAATAGTGTTGTACTGTATCTTTTTCCTTTTTGCAAAATGAACACTGATCATTATTTGCTATACCCATTTTCTTTAATAAGCTGTGTGTTACTAATATATTATAACATATTCGTATTTGAAACCATTTTAGTTTGATTTCTTTCATTTTCTTTACTTGTTTCATGACACCGCACCAATCAACAAGAATTTATAATTTGTCTTCCCATTTCATAAAAGAACTTATATTATATATAAATTCTTCCTCTAAAAGCAGATTGTAATAAACCTTGCAGCCCTTTACTGTACTACATATAATATTTAATGCTTTTGTTGTTGGGTAGTATTTTCTGTCTATCAATTCAATGTTCTGCTTTTTAAAAAATTAATTTAATAGACTTTATGCAACCCATGTAATCTAAATAATTTACTTTTATTCCATACTTATTTGAAAATTCCATATGGTTTAATAAATGGCCATTTTCATCTACAACATCTTTCACTAAACATATATCTTTGTGCAGCCAGTTTTTGTAGCAGAAAGTTTTATTTCCTATTTTAAATCTCTTATTATAAAAAAAATTGGTTCAGCTAAGGCTTCTGGAGAGTGTTTTAACTCTACTCTTTCATGAAAATGTGAATATGACATGAAAACATCTCTCCAAAAGGTATTACATTTGGACTTGCTAAACTTTTCAGGGCCATAAATATCAATTTGTTTTATTTCAGGACACTGAGAGGCCAAGATCTTATTCCACTTTGCTTTTCCTAAGTATATCTTCCTCATGCACATAATTTTCAAAGCCTGTATATATGTACTTATGTTTGGTATTTCCAAGCCTCCATTCTCTATCCTGTTTACTGCATAGCATCTTTTGATTTTGTCCGGCTTATTTTCCCATACAAATTTAAAACATTTGAGTTGCAACTCTTTTATTTCTTTGTCTGGAGGATTTGGTAAAAGAATCCATAAATATATCAACTTTGAAAGAATGACTGATTTTAATAGTGCGATTTTACCCATAGGTACCCATACTCTTTTTGACCAGATATTAAATAGCTTAGTTACCTCAATCAATTTATCTGATGTGCTTAGTTCTGTAATTTCTGATCAATCATTTGAGAACCAAATACCTAGCAGTTTATATTTAGCGGGGTTCCATTTCATATTTTTGTGTGGTAAATATTTACAGCTTGAATTCTTTTTACTTCCTAACCAAACATTGAATGTTTTTTCAAAATTTAGTTTTAAGCCTGATAGATATCCAAATTCTTTCACCCAAAGAGAAGGCGTGTGCCATCTCTTTTGTAATGGCCGCCTGCATTTAGACCAAATCGTTTGCATGAAATTTTCGCAATACAAGCCTTTTTTTTTTGCATTTAACATTTTTTTTTATACAGATTATCTAAAGGAGTTTCACTCACAACAAAGGAAACAAAGCTCGTTTTTTTTTTTTTTTACTGCACTACAAAAAAAGAAAACGCTTCAACCACAATGAGTGACCTTCACCCACCCCATTCAAAAGCATCTCCAGCATCTCCACCAAGGAGGAATCGCCGTTTTGACAGTTTAATTTCTAGGAAACCAGAGCAAAGTGAGTGTTCCAATCCTTGAAAAGGCTGTCTTTCTGGTGATCTCGACGTGCTTCTTGCAAAAAACTCATCCATCAGGGTCTACCTTTAATACTGAAATAGTCATAAACCTTAAAACAAAACAGTGTGAAAATCTGTTTAACGTCTCTGGTCTGGAACAAGACACACATCACACACATTAGTAGATAATAAAGATGGTGGGAACGATCCTGGAGGCAATACGCCCGGAGGCAATGCAACACCAGGAAAGTCCCGAATTTTTAACAATAACAGATGTGTAAAATAGGAGCCGCTTGTAGCACAGTTGGTAAGAGCCTCTGGCTCGTAATCCGTCAGGTTTGTGAGTGTGTGGGTTCGAATCCAGCTGGGGTCGCAGTGGTGTGTCCTTGGGAAAGGCACTTTACTCCTATTTTCCTCACTCCACCCAGGTGTAAATGGGTACCTGACGTCAGTTGGGGAAAAAAGTCCTTTGGATGAGACTTAAAAAACCGAGGTCCCATGTGCAAAAACGAACATGAACAAAGATCTTGCGCACACGTTAAAGCCCATTCCACTAATCGGTAGGAGTAGGCCATGTGTGCCGGTGGGATGGATGACACGAACTCACATAGCAGTGGGCATCCTGTGGCGCCAGTTGCAGTCTAAATGAAAGACTTTGGGCGTGGGGCAGGGATAAAATTAAAACATCCTCAATAGGAAGAAGAAGAAGAAAAGAACCTTAACTTATGTAAAAAAAACAACCCAGTGTCAATGAAGGGACAAATAAGCCGCGAAGCTTAGGCTTGAGCCAATCCTACAAAAACCAGGTTTTTAAAAGCTTGACGGCTTATTGTGTCCCTATCTACTAGCCTACTACTACTAGTAGTACTACTAGACATCACAGTAAGTAAGCTATCTGCAGTCTGGACTCCAGCTACTTTAAGCAATTTCATTGGATAACTGCAACGTCAAGCGGCCATTTTGTCTTGACTTTTTTGTTTTTATTTCTAACCCTATCCCCAACCCTAATCCTATCCCTTTCCCGGGCGTTATATCCTAACCCTATCCCTGTCTAACGCTATCCCGACCTGCAGAAAGGGAAAGGAGTAGCAGTGAGTTCAAAACTTGAAAAGACTTTCATTTTGGCTCTTCTGAAACTATTAATATCGTCCAATGAAAATTGGAGTCCAGACTGCGGTTAGGCTCTTGTGTCTCTATGTTACGGCCCGATACGTAGAAATCTTAGAATCTATCTGTTCGTCTGTCAGTTGGTCGGTCGGTCGGCACAATCATTTTTCGAAAACATTGGGACGTTCGTTTCCGCACATTTTGGCAATCATTGCTCGTGTATTATCTATTATTATTATTTGATTTATTTAATTATATCTTTTACCTCCAAGGGCTGACTGTTCTCTGAAGACCTGTAACCATGGTCTAAAAAATTAAAAGCACACACAATATTATGCCACTGACCTGGTTTGGGAACATGAAGTAGTGGAGTCGCTGGTGACGGTCGCTGAAGTGCGGAATTCGACAGGCTGACTGTTCTGCGAAGACGTGTACATGTCTGCCTGTTCTACATCTTCATCGGCAGAGTCACTGGTGACGGTCGCTGGATTTCCAGACTCAACAGGCTGACTGTTCTGAGAAGACCTGTAACAGTACAATGTTACATACACATACAGTGGTACCCCTCTTATAAGATTTCCCATTATAAGACTCTTTATATTGAAGCATTATTTCAGAATATTTTTTGTGACTTCTCTTCTATGCATTGACAATTTGCCACTGACCTGGTTTTGGAATATGAAGTACATGTAGTGGAGTCGCTGGTGACGGTCGCTGAAGAACGGAACTCGACAGGCTGACTGTTCTGCGAAGACGTGTACATGTCTGCCTCTTCTACATCTTCATCGGCAGAGTCACTGGCGACGGTCGCTGGAGTTCCAGACTCAACAGGCTGACTGTTCTGAGAAGACCTGTAACAGTAAAATGCTACATACACATACAGTGGTACCCCCCTTATAAGATTTCCCATTATAAGACTCTCCCTTATAAGACCTGTTTCTCCGAGACATTGCTCTTCTTTGTAAAGTATTAAAATTACCTCCTCTATTAGACCCATCTCTTATTATATCTAATTTTGGGCAGTTTTTGAAAGTCTTATAAGGGGGGTACCACTGTATAAGCAAGGAAAATTAAACATAAAATTGCACCATTTCAGTACTACTCATGCTAGGTATCTGAACAATTAAATTCAAATTGATTTGCAATTTACAAGATAATACCATTCAAAATTCTGTATGCGTCTGCCTCTTCTACTGGATGCTCTCCAACTCTTTTTTATGTTTTATGATTTATTCTTTTTTGTGCGGGGGCAGGTGTTCTCGGACTAGCTGGGGTTGCCATGGCCCTATATGCTCTCTTATCTATCTAGGATCTGGTGGGTTTGTTTTTTGTGTGTTTGTTTTTTTGTTTGTTTGGTTCTGTTTGTCTTGTTTGTTTGTTTTTTTTTTTTCCCCGGCGCAGCAATTTCTCTTTTATTAACCCAATATATTTCAGTTATTGCCGGTTACGGCAGGTGGACATCATTGGTAGAAGAAGAGAAGAACTGTCATCTTCTGCCACCGGAAATAAATCTTGTTGATACATCTGGGCGAAGAGAAACTGTGATGTTTCTCCATGTGGTCTAAAAAAATTCAATGCATACATACCATATTAGAAATTTATGCAAAATGTCAATAACTGTAGTGACCTTTTAAATGGAAATATTTGTTTAATTTAATTGATACTTTCTTTTTCTTGCTACCTGATTTTTTATTCTTCTTGTGCACTTCCATACATCTGGGCAAAAGGCAGCTCTGCCATTTCTTCCTGAAATAGGCAATAAATGAATTGCACACACCATTAATCTAATTGAAAAAGAGTGAAAGCTTCAGCCATTTACCTAGTTTCGAAACTGGGCGAAGCGGAATCACAGGGCACACTGGCATCTGAACTTGACGACCCTTGTGCCAAAGTTGTCGCACTCATCTCTGAAGACCTGTAAATAAGCACCAAAAGGTATTAGAAATAGACCACATGAGAGCAATGCATTGTGGATCACCTTCGGACAACTAATTTTAACTTTGACATCGATTGTAAGTTCTCCCGTCTCTGGGGGAATTTCAAATTGTTACAAGGCAACTAGCAATTGGAGTTTTCCCTGCCAACGGGACTGTGGGAACTTTAAATTGTAACCTACCCGGGGAAACTTAAAATCCTACCTTGATTTTAACTGCCCCTGGGGGGATTTTAAATTACCTGGCATTTGAAGATCCCTCATACCATATACATAGAACTTTAAAATAAATCAATTTTTCAGTCAGTGTGGCTGATAACAATGCTCTTAAAATGTCATTTAATATACTATAAAACTTTCATTTACTTACTCAGTGACGTCATCATCACTATCGTCTGGTATGTCATCTGCGCCATGCCTAAGTCCGGCCGGTGCCTCCCTTCCAACCCAAGGTGTATGGTGTTTTGCGGTCGCTCGAATGATA